>CM067170.1:39217371-39274871 GCA_034093135.1 Erigeron breviscapus | reverse complement strand
TAGGTTAACCGGTATCGGTTAACCGTTTATTATTAATCGAAATCGGTTAGATAGGTTCCAGTTTTAAAACCTATAAACCGGTTATTAACCAGTACAAGTTAACCGTAACCGGTTATTACTGTTTCAAAAAATAACCGGAACCAATTATAAAAATTAATAACCAAAATCGGTTAACCGCTTCTTGCACCTCTACGTACACCTGCAAGCAAATATTCACCCAATCACTCCTAAAATAAAATCTACTGACACCCTTAAACCAGCCTAACGTACACATGAAAAACCTTTCTATTATACAAGACAAAAGTCACCCACTCCCCACGGACTCCAACACAATTGTCACCTATTTCCCTTTTGGATTGTATCCGATAGATTAATTTATTTATTTTTTTATATTTTTATCAATAATTTATTCCATATAACTTATACAAAATTATATCACTTGACATTCATGTTCACGAATAATGTAACTAATTAAATATCACGAGTTCCATATATTCAGCGTCTCAATTACGATTTAGTACCAATCAATTAAACCCATAACTTTCTATTTTCATCGATAAAACCTCATCCCTCTCTAGCTCTTTACCGCCGACTACGAGAAACCATCGACATACGGATGTTAAAAATAGCATATAGTGCGTTTAACTAAAATGCTGCTACAAACACTAATATATTCCACGGCCATACTGTATCTATAGGTATCAAGCCGATAAATTGAAAACCTTTAGTCACTACATAAGTCTAACGGGGTGATTGTGATTTGTTTTTATTTTAATTGAATTATAATTGTGATTTGTTTTTACTATAATTGAATTGTAATGTCACTTTCTTCTTTAAATGAATTTACTATGAGTAAGCATGATAATAAAATTCAGTTAGAATTTTTTTTTTTATGGATAATTAAATTTAAAAGCACGACATTTTACATGTGACAACATTTCTAAGACTCTAACCTTGTCCGTAATTTTCAAATGCATTATTAAAAACAATATAAGGAAGATCAAGCTGCTTGTAGATCTCCTATAATTACCTGTAAATAATATAATATACTTTGTCTTAAATTATAGTATTTTCGCAAATTTTATTCTTCTTGGATCATGTGCAAAAATAATATAATGTCTATCGACGTGGTTGGAATTGTTGCAATTTGGCCTTTTTAATGTTTTTATGGATATAAAAGCATTTAAGTTAGTATTAAACCAGAATATAATATTAATAAAATCCAATTTAGTTAGAGATTGCCAGTAACCACGAGCATTGCATGTGGTGTGCAATTACATAAAAAGAGATCAGCATTATTCTTTTTATTATTATTATTTCTGAACTAAAAATGTCAAACAATTATTTTAATTTTTTGGTTAAAACAGTGATTTGAAGTTGAAAGTTTATTATATCAAATACAAATTTCTAAGTTAAGTTGAATTTCAATAGATCGACATACCGCAATATATTATTTCTTATTAACTAATCAATAGGAACTTTTGTTTTATAAGATATTTTATCAATCATTTATGATCTTTGCAATTACATAAAAAAAAATCAGCATTATTCTTTTTATTATTATTATTTCTGAACTAAAAATGTCAAACAATTATTTTAATTTTTTGGTTAAAACAGTGATTTGAAGTTAATGGATGATTCTAAGTTTGGTGTCTAAAAAGCTCTAGCAATTAATTAAAACAATTTTTGGTACAATATAATGAAAATAACTTTAACTGGTGCAAACATATTTCAAATTAATTACTCTTTGTATCAATAAGGTGCAATAATATTTACTTAAAAAACTTTATCAATATAGTAATTTTCTTTTCTCATTATATGCTTAGATTGTAGAAAAACATTACCGGTTACTCTACGTTATCTGCCTCTAAATGTCTCAATGTTATATTATGTATACATCTACACATATAGTCGATCGGATGGTAAATTCGAACTGTCACTAGTACCAACAAAAACTTGCAGTTGAAATGTTGAATAGTTATATTCATGATACTATGATAGTCTCTTTTCTTTTCCTTTTTCAAAGAAGTAAAAGGCCCCCTACAAGATAGGCCAATCCAAAGGTTTTAACCCATTTTCATATGATTCTGTTTAATTGGCCCTTTTAAGCTCCAACTCAGCACCTCCAAAACCTTTGGGGCCCATTTAAAGTAGCTAGGAATATTCAATTACTGTTCCAGTATATAGAGTCATTCTATAAGACTATAACATTCAATTAAGATGTCCAATTTCGAATTTCACACTAGTCCAAATATAATTTGTTCAATAACATCATTTCCTATAAGTTAACATTTCATTTAACGGTTTGATCATTATTTTCCATTAAATTTTTTCAGACCATGAAAATGCTGCAAAATTATGACACCATATATAGTTTCGATCAATGATCAATCACCTTCGATCTCTAATATTAATCACCATTTAAAACATGTAACAACTTGGCATACTTACCAAGACATACGTGATTGATACTTGTATATATGTATAGCTAGGCTTCTACTTTTCGAAACTATAATTACGGGTCTTAATTAGTGAAATCAAAATGAAAACTTTTGAATGGGTTTAATTTGGTTAGGTGGTGAGCATGAAGTTGGATGTCAGTGAGTAGTGATGAAAGGCCCATTTTAGGAGCTTTGAATGGAATCTATTCAAGTATTTTTTACTTATCATTAGATTATGCTACTTTGAACTTTATAAAAAGACTTGCCATTTTCAATCACTCTTGTCCAATTCATTTTTGCTCTTGTTAAAAGTTTCCAATCATACTTGCACTTTCGTCTTTCCTTTTTTTGCGAAAAAAATATGATCCCGGATACTTTGTATAATACATTGTCTGTGTTGCTTGTATGCAAGTATTTTCTAAAATGTTCATCGAACTGGTTTATCATTATTATTATTACTCGTATTACTTTTCTCCAAAAGACTTTAAAATGTTACCTAATAGTTGTTAAGATTTGTTGATGCAATATTATGTAGGGTTATGGCTAAAAATTCCAATCATTTGTAATAGGGCCAATTTAAAAGCCTAAAATGCTTAGTTGTAAATCAGCTTTTGATCTGTGATTCAGTGATATCAATTGGTTTGCTTTATCATCTGCTATATTAGCACAATTGATAAAGACTCTAGCTATTGGTGGTGTCGAATCATGGGTCATGGCTCAAGGCATGCCTATGGGTCGGGTTGGTCCGATGTAGTGATGATTCATGGTCCTTAATCCCCTTTTTTTTATTGAAAGATGTTAACTTTGCAGGGTACATTGGTGAACTTGAACCCACACCCTAGTGAATTCAACACAGTCACTCTCACATTCTTTTAAAAGATTTTTTTTCAGGTCTTTTTTATTTTTTAATTTAACATAATGGATTTGGAGGGAAATCATAAGGATAAGTTGTTCAACTGTTTGAAAGTATATATATATATATATATATATGTGCCCTACTTACAATATGGGCACCCAACTCTCCATGGTTTGTTTGATTCTTTAGGCAACTTTGAATGGGTCATGTTGAATGTCACCAAGAAAGTAGTTCAAGTCACTAGCAAACAAGTTGCAAACATAACTAGTACAGTACATATTGAAAAATGTTCTTTCATCATTTTAGACAACTTTGAATGGTCATATTGAATATCACCAAGAAAGTAGTTCAAGGCACTAGCAAACAAGTTGCAAAGATCACTTTGTACGTACAATGTACATCACAAACGTATTTTAATGTTGTAGATTTATGGCATTACATGTGAATTGATTGTTTATAAATAAATTAGTTCTTGAAAAAAGAAAATTTCGTTATGAATCGTGTAGATTCTATATATATAAGAAAAACAAGCCAAATGCATTAATGCCAAAAATTTCACCAAGAAGTGATAATGAGCTTGTTTGAGTGGTCTAAATGTGTGTTGTCTGTAAATAAGAAGTGATATTCAACTATTTGTTCACTTCTTAAATTAAATAATACGAGAGAAAGGTACCCGCGCGTTGCGGCGGTGATGGCGGGATGGTGATGTAATGGCGGTGGTGGCGGTGGCGGCGATGGGTTGATCTATCTGACGGGCTCCGCCCTTAGTCGTACGGGTTCCGCCCTCGGATTTAAAAATTCGTCAAAAGTATATCGAATGACGTCTCTAATGAAAGAGCATGAAATTTTAAGAACACCCATATAATTTTTATAATTTATCGATGTACGGTTTTTGAGATAAAAGATTTTGAATGAATTAGAGGAATAAAATGATTTATGGAGAAAGAGAAAAAAATGAGTGGTTGAGATTTGAGGAGAGAGAAAGAGTATTATAGTTATTTTAGGTAAATATAGAATAGATAGGAGGGGCATTTTGGGGAAGTAAATGTTGAAACTTAAAATTTTAGACAAGACTATTTGCTTTATAATATATGTGAGTCCCTTAAGTTCGATGGTTAACCAGGAAAGTGTAAAATACAACAAGTCTAATAATCACTAGAATTGACTAGTATTACTTGTAAATAAATGCAAGAATATATAAACAAAGTAATACAAGACTTAAAGCAATAAACAAGTAAAGTGGAACATTATGTATTTTTCAATTGTGTATTTTATTTATGATGTTAAATAAAATACAAGGTTGTGCGGAATCAAGATAATACAAATAAGTATGTATCCTAACAACCTATGAATTACAAATGATCTATATTTGTCAAATAACTCTTTTGGATCGAGATACTTAAAGTTGTGAAGTATCCCTGTTTAAGATCGAGAGTATTTGGACAAATTCACTTAAATGCAAAATGTATGCTTAAAAGTATTTATGTCAAGGAAATGACTTTGTATTTATAGGCAACAAAATTCATCAGTGAATTTTGTGCCGTACAAATATGGTTGCATACATTTAATGATCCGACAAGAACATTAAATGTATTGGATAAAGAATAAGGATAAAGTCACATCAAATGACTTTGTATCCTTTTATCCAACCATCTTTACACACGTATACTTTGGTAAAGAACAAGTGGAATGTTCTTTGGAAAGTGTGTAAAGGCAAAAGTCAATCCTCGATATCAGTGTTCAGACTTGTAGGGTCTAGAACACTGACAATCCTCCAGTGTACAGATCTGGTAAGACTTCCAGTGGACTCCGCCATTTGTAAGTCTTCTTTATTCTGACTTCAGTCTTTGACTTCAGTGAGAATGTCTTCAGTAGAGTTGATCTGGACTGGGGTGAAGTCCAGTGAGCTAATCTGGAGAATACTCCAGATTTCCTATACAAGTATTTGCTCACTGGTCTTCCATTATTTCTGGACAAATCTTCAGTGGGACTCCAGATTCCAAGTCTGGAGTAGGTCCAGTAGAACACGTTTCTGGACAGATCTTCAGTAAGTCTCCAGTAGTCGAGTCTGGAGCGAGTCCAGTAAATCTGGACTAAATCTGGACCTAACAATATAGTATAGATAAATGTTGAAACTTAAAATTTTTAGACAAGACTATTTGCTTTATAATATAGTATAGATATGTATAGAACAAACTTTAAAGTATGGGTGTTAGTTATTAAATAAAGCCCTAAAAATTGTAGTTAAAATTTATTAAATAATTGTGTATTTACCATAAAATTCATGAAGTGAGCTTTTGATATAAAAGTTATAATATTTTTATACACGTTAAAATGCAGCCGGCATTTAGCATTTTCTTTAAAATATACATGTAAATTTGTAATGTAATAAGAAATGAATTATTTAATGTAATATATAAATAAAGGGTCTTGTTAAATACAGTCTTAGGGTTTTCATTAAGGTGTATAAAATAGTTGTATACTTACTAATCAATTTAAGGATGAACTTTTAACATGGAACATAAAAAAAGTTTATGCATGTTAACGACATCTCTTAGGGCTATATTTAGCATTTATCATAAATAAATATTTCATCTCTTATAAAGAAACTCTGAATTCGATTCTCAAACGGTCAAAGATAGCTATAACTTAACATATAAATGATGTATCATAAGTGTACCTCTAGATGTTTACTTTACTAGCTTTTTATTGTTTATTTTTATTCTTTTTGCAAAGTGAGTTTCAGACGTGTTGAAGGCAATTTTAACCAGATATTTTCTGAACCTCCAACCCCCTCCTTGTGTACCTTTAAGATGAGAACCCCAAGGCCCGAACCCGAGACCTGCTTGGGTAAACTCACCCTCAGGGCTCAAATAATGGGTTTAAAAGTTACCTCTGGCCCCTGTGGTTTAAGCCAGTAGTTGTTTACTTTACTAGCTATGTGTGATTTCTCACAATAAATTAGGTTTGCTGTAAAAGATTAGAATTTTTCCACAAACTTTCTATGCATGATCACTGTGCCAAAACAATTACTCAAAAACAAGGAAAGGGAGCATAGGATTCTTGGAGTTCCTTTATCTATTCTCTGTAACAAGATAATGGTTGCAATGACACAAGAGAGAAAGTGATATTATTTTGAAAAATAATTATTCAAAAAAAATAAAAGCAAGAAGAAGCGATATTTACCCATTATTACATTACACCCTTATAAAGATATTGTAAAATGACACATAAAATATAGACATATCTTATAACAAACTTTCAGCTTATTACTTATTATGTAAACAAGGAGACATGACAAACAACATCGTCGATGAGGGTGTGCAATCAAACAGGTAGGACCTCCAATATTAGGGGCTTAATCCAAAAATTATCTACCAATAAACTAAAACATGATTGAGATATTTTTGAAAACGACACGTGCCGTAATCCTTGATCGACACGTGTCCTTTTAATTTATTTATTATATTAAATTAGCTTTTTTAATTGTATATAGATTCAATTTCCTTATTAGATTTAGAATTAAACTCTAACTCTTGGCTTAGAAATACAAAAGACATTATAACCTTATTTGATTGATCGTTTTCTTATTAATAAATTGTCTTTTTTTCTTTATTTATTCTTCTAACTCCTATTACTTATAATAAGCTATTAACATTAAAACTTCAAAAATCTGAGTTTACGATCCGAAATCACAAGGTTATTTGTCGTCATCCACTATGCTTACAAGTTCCGGTTTTGAAGTGATTCTAAAAATTTAAGGTAAATTAAAAGTCTAACTAAAGATATATTATATTTATCATTACTGTTTATTATAATTTAGCTTCGATCATCGGTTTACTTTAACCACAATTTATTTCATACTCATGAATCATGTATGAGTCATATTCGAATTTCTTATGATACAATCTATATAGCTACCGTACATCGTACAGATATTATAACTATGTTATATATATACAATATAAAACAAAATAGAGATTAATTTAACAAAATTTAATGAGTTTGAGTCTTAGTGATTATATATCAATATCAAATAAGTTGATATGAGAAAAATGAATAGTGACATTATGTCATGATTTCGTGTATAAGAAGATTAATTAGATATAGAATGTGAAATTGAGGTTCTTTTATTTTTAAACATCTAATGCATGAAATACAAAACAAATAGATATTTTTCTGAAGTTAGAGTTAAATATATATGAGACAACAACTTCAATGAACTCAGATTTATCATTAAAAAATAGAAATACAAAACATGCGAACAACAAAAGATTGATTGAGTTAAGTAACATGTATGGAAAATGATAAATCCTCCTAACCAAATAGCCTAATAATCCTCCTAAAACATTAAGAAGGTGACATGTGGTATCCACTAATTCTCTTTCCTAATCTTGCCCCCTGATTTTTCCACATGTCATCATCTCATAATTAAAATAATTATTAGGCTATTTGATTAGGAGGATTAATCATTTCCAGTAAAAAACAAATAAATATATGCATATAGTAGGTTATAATGAGCTAAAAAGGTACCTACGTGTAGTGCGATATCAACTTGACATAGAAGAATATGCCCCACACGTATACATGTAGGAATCCCAAGCGAAACTCGACAGTTATATGTTTACCCTACACAACTACTGTATTTCTCAACTTTACCTTTTCTTTAATCACTAAAAGACCGTTAATTATTTCACACGTGAGTCTTCATTTAACCATTTCCCTTTTTATTTTCCCCAAATTAGATTAGTTTTTCAATTTTAGTGGTAATTATTGTTGTTTAAAGACTTCAAAAAGGGTGTTTGAATGTTCTACGTACAAGATGTTACTAAACTTAGTTATTCTTAATTATACTTCTATATATGTGTTCATACGAAAAGACTTAGATAATATTTAATTGTAATGCACAATGCTAAGACAATAGTATTGGTGGCGGCAATGTGATGATGTCAAGGACCGGTAGTAAGTGTTGAAGGCAAATAGTGTAGACAATTGTTGTACATGAGGTGGTAGCGTGTGTATATTAAGAGTTGTAAAGTGTTATAAAATGTATGTTGTATAATAAATTTTTTGTGAACTTGTGAATGAATCTGTACAGATTTTCGTTCACATGTGAATAAATGGTTTTATATATATATAGGGAAAAGATAAAATGAGTCCAGCTTATTTTGAGTCCATTGATTTTCTTCCATCTCTTCAAATTCCAACCACCTCCTACCACCACCACCATCATCTCCGACCACCACCATGATTTTCCGGCGACGGCGACCACCGCCACCACGACTTACACATGTGTAAGTTACATAGACCCTTTTTGGACTTAATTATAAGGATCTCCAATATATATAGTTCATCCAATAAACATTAATCTCGAGACTGCATACGTTTTCGTATTTATGGATTAGAGATTTAAATCTTCAAAATCGTGATTGTTTTTCTCTGAAATGTCAATTTGTAGCATGTAAAACTCAAAAAATATCATAAAAACTTAGAGAAGAATATTGAATCGGATAAAACATAATTGAAACTCTAGTTCTAAATCCAGATTATTGTCATTCGTAAACTCAATATCCTGTTTTAGTTTCAATCAGAAATATTCCAGTAGTTTATAAGGTCTCCAAGTTATTATCAAACTCACGCATTTTGATAGGTATTCAACTTAATACTTTATTTGTTATTAATATTTTAGATGTTAGTGTTTGACATTATCTATTATCTATACTATATATAATAACTAAAAGAGGAGTTTGAGGGTATACTTGGCACCCCTAATCCCCCTTCTTAGGCCTAATTCTCCATCCTAATTAATCTAACTCTCTCATTTTTTCTAGATTTTTTTTTCTTTTTCGCTTATTAAATAGATAATTACTAGTCTTCAGCTCAAAATATATAAATCAAAGGTTTTAGAAAAAATCGAAAATTAAATAAAAACTAAATAAAATTCAAATAGATAAAGTAAAACTTTAAACGATCCAAATAAGGCAAAAAGTTGAAGAAGTAATGCGTAATAAACTAATCCTTTGGGGAAGACCTATCATACATATCGGAATCATATTCATTATCAGAATAATCGCCATCAAACATAGTATCGTCTTCTGATTCATCTGAATAGTTCCATTCACCTTCATCATTGGATTCATCGCTATGAATCATTTCATCATCAGCATCAGTATCGTCAAAATCTTCATCATCTGGATTAAAATCTGAATCTGTTCCAGCTTCACTTTCCGACAATAAGTCTGTTAATATGTGATCACGTAAAATGAACGTATGTCAGGAAATGATTTGAGCCTACGGGGTCACACGTCTCGATTCAAATATAGTTAATATTAATTGATTTATTAATTAATATGGATCACGAATAAGTTAACGAACGGTCGTTAATATTTAACGGTTACTAGCTAACGGTCGTTAAAGTAAGGAGATAAAACGATTAAGGGAAGGTTCTAGAAAAGCCATAGGGGGCCGGCCTCCCTACTAGGTTTCCTAGTGAAACCCTAAACTTGATGGCCAAGTTTGGGTCTACCTATAAATACTATAGGTAGACTTATGGTTTTCTTTAACAATTACACATAAGAATTGTAACTCCAAAAACCTCTCATCTCCCCCTCTTCTCTCTTATTTTGGACGGCCAAAACCAAGGGAAAACCCTTTGGGTTTTTGGTTTTCGGCTTTGAAGAAGGAAATCAAGCCAAAGGTTGTTCGGTTCGTGATCAAGTGCTAGCACACCTATATCGGTGGATCGTGTGTGCAATCGTAGAGGGAGTTACTTCAAATCCTATTAAAGTTTCTTTACTTTATCATCTACATTAAGAGGTATTCCTTAATCCTATTTCAAGGTTAATTATTTGATTACATGGTTTGATTTGCTTCCGTTGCGTACCCAGAGCTTTGCAGCTGTTCGTGGGCAATGGTCTACCAGCACCTGTTGAAGCTATTGGAGAATATCATTTAGTTCTTCATTCCGGTTTAATTATTGTTTTAGAGAATTGTCATTATGCGTCATCTATTACTAGAGGTGTAGTTTCAGTTTCAGTGTTAAAACACAACGGATTCATTAATGTTTTTAATAATAATGGTATTTCAGTTTCTAAAAATAATGTTCATTATTTTGATGCTATTGATAATAATGGTATTTATGAAATTGATATGCGTGGTTGTGATTCACTAAATGATAATTCAATGTATAATGTTAGCAAAAGAGCCAAGACTAACTTGGACTCTACCTATCTTTGGCACTGTCGTCTTGCACACATTGGCAAAAAATCGCATTGAAAGACTCCAACGTGAGGGGATCTTACAATTAAATGATGAATCATTTGATAAATGCGAGTCATGTGTTTCCGGCAAAATGACTAGAAAACCTTTTCTGCATAAACCGGAGAGGGCTAAAGATCTTCTTGGACTCATTCATACCGATGTTTGCGGCCCATTTAGACATGTGTCAAGAAAAGGAGCTAGCTACTTCATAACGTTTACGGATGATTTCAGTCGTTATGGTTATGTTTACTTGCTTAAACATAAACATGAAGTGTTTGAAACATTCAAAGAGTTTAAAAATGAAGTAGAAAATCAACTCAGCAAAACCATCAAGATTCTTTGTTTAGATCGAGGTGGTGAATACTTAAGCCAAGAGTTTAAGGATTATCTGAAAGCGTGTGGAATTGTCCAACAGCTTACTCCTCCATACACTCCTCAACATAATGGAGTGTCTGAAAGGAGAAATCGAACCTTGCTAGACATGGTGAGATCTATGATGAACCTTACAACTCTTCCAATTTCGTTTTGGGATTATGCTCTAGAGACTGCTGTACGCATTCTCAATATGGTTCCAACAAAGAAGGTTGACAAGACACCATATGAATTATGGCATGGAGATATCCCTAATCTGTCTTACTTAAGAGTCTGGGGATGTGAGGCACTTGTGAAGCACGATACGCCTGACAAACTTGGACCAAGAACTACTAAGTGCATCTTTGTCGGATACCCTAAGGAAACGATGGGTTACGACTTCTATGATCCTATCAAAAACACTGTTCGCGTTGCTCGATATGCTGAATTCTTTGAAAAGAACTTAGCTCAACCGAACAGTGGGAGGGTTGTAGAACTTGATGAGACTCAAGAAGAAGATGTGTCACCTTCTGAAGCTCCCAGCAATCATCAACTTGGGGGGGAAAATGTTCAAATTGATGAACCTCAAGTCGATGATGATGAAGCGATTCCACTTCGTAGGTCCGTAAGGACAAGACGTCCTACTGACAGATTATGTCTGATGGTAGAAGAAAACGTTTTAGGAGATCTCGATGAGCCTCCAAATTTCAAAGTTGCATTATCAGATCCGGAATCTGACAAATGGCTTGAAGCTACGAAGGTGGAAATAAAATCCATGAAAGACAATCAAGTCTGGAGCTTGGTTGATCTTCCACAAAATGCTCAAACTGTTGGGTGTAAGTGGATCTTCAAGAAGAAGACGAACATGGATGGAAATGTACACACCTATAAATCTCGTCTCGTGGCGAAAGGTTATACTCAATGTTTCGGTGTTGACTATGATGAGACCTTTTCTCCAGTTGCGGACATTAGAGCTATTAGGATTCTCTTAGCCATAGCTGCGTACTATGACTTTGAGATATGGCAAATGGACTGTTAAGACTGCCTTCTTAAATGGTTACTTGGATGAAGAAGTCTATATGGATCAACCTGAAGGTTTTATTGATCCAAAACATCCCAACAAAGTATGCAAGCTTCAAAGGTCTATTTATGGACTAAAACAAGCATCAAGAAGTTGGAATAAGCGGTTTGATGAAGAAATCAAAAAGTTTGGTTTCGTTCAAAATCCCGATAAGCCATGTGTATATCGCAAAGCTAGTGGGAGTAATGTTACTTTCCTTGTCTTGTATGTTGATGACATATTGATCATAGGAAAACACATTCCAATGTTGCAAGATGTTAAATCCCATCTTGGAAAGTGTTTTGCCATGAAAGATTTAGGAGAAGCGGCATTTATTCTTGGAATCAAGATCTACCGAGATAGATCAAAGCGGTTAATTTGGACTAAGTCAAAGTGCTTATATTGATAAGGTCTTGAAACGATTCAAGATGGAGAATTCTAAGCGTGGGTTTACACCTATGCAAGAAGGACTTAGTTTATCTAACAAACAGGGTGCTACTACACCTAATGAGGTGGAGCGTATGCGGAGAATCCCTTATGCTTCGGCTGTGGGATCTATTATGTATGCGGTTAGATGCACTAGACCCGATGTGGCGTTCGCGCAAAACAACGTTAGCCGATATCAACAGAATCCAGGTGAAAGTCACTGGACTGCTGTTAAGAGCATTCTGAAGTACCTACGGGCTACTAAAGATATGTTTTTGGTGTATGGAGGAAATCCAGACTTAGAGCTCAAAGTGACCGGATACTGTGATGCTGGATTTCAAACTGATAGAGATGACACGAAGTCTCAGTCAGGATTCGTCTTCGTTCTTAACGGAGGTGCTGTGGATTGAAAAGCAAGAAGCAAACCACAGTTGCCATGTCTGCAACAGAGTCTGAGTACATTGCTGCCTCAGAGGCCGTAATGGAAGCAGTCTGGATAAGGAAGTTCATTAGCGGTCTTGACGTGATTCCCTCGAATGACTTACCCACTGATATGTACTGTGACAACACTGGTGCATTAATCATTGCCAATGAGCCCGGAGCTCAGAAAGGTGCCAGACATTATGCTAGAAGATATCACTATGTTCGTGAGCAGATCGAACTAGGAGAGATAAAATTACTCAAAGTTCACACAGATTTTAACTTAGCTGATCCTTTCACAAAAGCTTTGGCTAGGCCCAAGCTTGAAAGGCATGCCGAGGGCATAGGACTTAAATTAGCTAGTTATTTTCATGTAAATCTGTTGTTTCGGTATTTGGATAAGGGATGTTAAACAATTTATATCTTTCATAATGAAATAAAGTACTTGATATGTTTGATTTCATTTAATATTAATTGTATCCTATATTTGCATGTTTAATCCTTGAATATTTTTTAAATATTCTAAATTGTCCATTGTCGATTAATTATATGGGAATATAATTAAACTAAGACAAATCTGAGCGATTGGTTATATTCTTTGAATATATAATGGCTGGTCCCACCAAACTCACATGGTATCCATATGATGCATATCGGACTACCCCACTAACGAATTTATCACTTTATGGATCGGCGTCATTAAGTGAAATTCGTAAATGGTTACTTTATCTTTTGACTTGAGATACAAGCAGGTCAGCATGTATGGATTGCACTTACTTGATATAGTTATAACTCTCCTGAATAAGGGAGTACATAAAGGGCTATTTTCAGAAAGTGTAGTGAAGTATGATGACTGACACGTGTAGTCAATACAGGATTTGTTCCTCCAACTAATAGTTGTAGAATGATACCATTGGGCCCCTCATTGGGACTATTTAAGATGTTTACATGGACATGTCCAAATGAATCCAGATGTGTCTGGATTATGTTTGGTAATCTTAAGTAGTGATGAAATGAGAAACAGAATCGTTAAATCATGAAATGACATTGATCCATATTCATGTTTAACACGGTATCTGAGCAAAGGGATAATAAATGCCTCAACCATTTAAATATACTTTAAGAAACTATACTTAAATATTTCTGGGAGCATTGGCGTGTTGCTAGACGCTAACCAATGTTATTACCTTCATTTGTTACGAGCTTAAGTGGGAGCTGTTAGTATGTGATCACGTAAAATGAACGTATGTCCGGAAATGATTTGAGCCTACGGGGTCACACGTCTCGATTCAAATATAGTTAATATTAATTGATTTATTAATTAATATGGATCACGAATAAGTTAACGAACGGTCGTTAATATTTAACGGTTACTAGCTAACGGTCGTTAAAGTAAGGAGATAAAACGATTAAGGGAAGGTTCTAGAAAAGCCATAGGGGGCAGGCCTCCCTACTAGGTTTCCTAGTGAAACCCTAAACTTGATGGCCAAGTTTGGGTCTACCTATAAATACTATAGGTAGGCTTATGGTTTTCTTTAACAATTACACATAAGAATTGTAACTCCAAAAACCCCTCATCTCCCCCTCTCCTCTCTTATTTTGGACGGCCAAAACCAAGGGAAAACCCTTTGGGTTTTTGGTTTTCGGCTTTGAAGAAGGAGATCAAGCCAAAGGTTGCTCGGTTCGTGATCAAGTGCTAGCACACCTATATCTGTGGATCGTGTGTGAAATCGTAGAGGGATTTACTTCAAATCCTTTTAAAGTTTTTTTACTTTATCATCTACATTAAGAGGTATTCCTTAATCCTATTTCAAGGTTAATTATTTGATTACATGGTTTGATTTGCTTCCGTTGCGTACTCGTGAATAATGATATTTAGTTATATATTCCAACAAAGTTGTCGTCATCACTGTCCTCATCATTGTCCGTGCCACTTATATGATTGTCAGGCATTTCATCATCAGCATAAGTATCGTCACAATCTTCATCATCTGGATTAAAATCTGAATCAAATCCAGTTTCAGTTTCTGACAATAAGTCATCGTCATCACTCTCCTCATCGTTGTCCATGTCACTTATATGATTGTCATCTGTAAAAAGCGAGCATTAAGGTAATTAATATATGTCAATGAGTATATAAAGTAAATAAAATAAGATGTAATTTATATTAATGGCATACAACACAAAAAATTATAATTCCAAAAAGTGAAAGCTATTTAATTTGGTCTTACTGGGTATCGAAGGAGGGGTAGATTGCGGGAGTGGTTTAAGACCATGATGTAACATTCGTGACTTTTGACCCGTTGACTTTTTGTACAATTTGACTAACAATTTAGTTAGTAATATATTGGATGTCATTTTTGGAGGTCATTGTGCATGCATGTGTCTATTTGAGGTCATTTGTCCTTTTAGTTAGTCATATGACGACATACGATTTTTTAATAGACTTTTTCGCCTTTGTGTGGTATCCGTAAGGTGGTAAGTAGCTAGTGGTATTGGTAGTGTAAGGATTGTGTGTGTATGTGTGAGTGCTAGTGGCCCAAACCTCTCCCCACCTCCCATTTCTCTTATCTCTTCACACACAAAACACACACACACACTCTCTTTCTCTCAAAAACTCAAGAACAACATTTTCATCCTCTTCTTCTTCATAATTCTTTCATTATTTTCGGATTTAACATCATTGTGGTAAGTAAATTAACTAGCTTTTATAATAATAATCTTCATTATCTTCAAGATTAAAGATTCATCCATTTTCAAGTATGTTTCACACCCCTTTGAGCTCAAAAACCGGGTTTCACACTTCAAGGAAGTTTTGGTAAGTGTTTTTACTCCCAAAATGGTTGAATTACATTGTAGTATACTTTCCTTATCTAGATCTAAACGATTTGGTGGTCGATTTGGGTTAAAAATGGGTGTTTTTGCTTAAAAACGGGTTTTGGAATGGATCTAATGATTTTGGATGTGGGTTTGTGAAACAAGATGTTTTCTAGTGTTGATTATACTTGTATTTGGTTGTGTTAATGTTTGGTAACTGGATTTGGCTTCTAAGGTTGTTGATTTTGAGGTCAAAACCCGTTGTATTGTTCTTCAAAACTGCGGACGATCTTCAGGAATTGGCGGATGATCCGTGTTCATCACACCAGCCGTCACATCATCCGCCAATCGCTGTCTTCTCCGTAGCATTTTCGTTCGGTTATCGGTCGACTTTTAATGATTCAAAGCTTGTTTATTAGTCTTATATCATCATTCTAAGGTCAACAAAATTGATTAAACACATTTCTAAACACTTTGATTTTCATGTCAATTTTTGGTGCTAAGTCATTGAACCATGTTTAACCAAAACTCTTCATTGGTCGTTTAAACGTCCTCGAATCACTTCTAAAACACCTTTGGAGAAATTGTGGTATAGTGTAACTGGTGTTGACCTTGGCTTGTATTGTGACATATATTGTTAGGTTGTGGACATTTGACAATCGTTGGACATTCATAGCTTCACCTTAACTTGTTGTTGCTTGAATCAAGGTGAGTTTTCGTAGTTCCCTTACTCGATTGAGATTCGGGCTGAAAAGTGTACATGTGTGCTTGATTGATTGATTGAATTGAACGTATGATTGTTTGATTGTGATATTATTATTGGATGTGATTACATATGTGTGAATTTAGGATAGTTGTGCATACATGGAAAACGGAAATGCCTTCAAAAGGTTATAGATGTGGTGGGAAGACTGCAGGTGACCCTATATATAAGCATCTATGACACCCTCGTAGGTAGTATCGTTTCTAAGTGTATGTATGTGTATTATATATTGATGTTTGGTTGATGGACATTTTGTGGGTCATGATGGACAATGATGGGCAATGATTGACAATGATACTTGATGACATTATACGGGTACTATAAGTACTTGATGACATTATACGGGTACTTTACGTACTTGATGACATTATACGGGTACTTTACGTACTTGGTGACATTATATGGGTACTATACGTACTTGATGACATTTGGATGACATGAGAACATGTGTGATGGACATCGATGGACATGGTTGACATGGTGACATTATTGAGCTTGTACGATACTTTTGTTATCATCATTATTTGTTATTTAATACGCGTATTCTAACTATCTTGTGTAGTTATCGTGTGAATACTTGTGTGACAAGGTTGTGCTATAAGCAAACCTTTTTACTTGCATTTATCTTGTTCGTATTGTGGATGATTGACGATGGTTCCTTGTGATCCATAACTACGAACTCACCAACCTAGTGTTGACCTTGTTTAGTACACTGATGTGTGAAATCGAGTTTAAAATTTATAAACAAGAATTACCCTAAAACTGACTACTACACACTAGCGGGCAGTGGACCCGTTCGTATATAGTATAGCTAAAAGGTAAGTCCAGGATCGAACACGGGGAATGGTTTTGAAATAGTTACCTAACTTTGACAATATGAAATTAAAGAAATTGAAATGACAAGACAATTGAAAGTAAAGAAAGTTCAAACAATATGAATAAAGATCATCCACTTCGAATCCACTTGACTTCAGTTATGATTGCACATGTTAAAGATCAAATTATTTAGAGTTGACAAGATAATCGTGAAAGGATAAAAATGCTCGCGTGGTACCACCAACCGCTAACAAATCACCCAAACACCTAAGTTGCTAGTTTAATTACCCAAGCCGGTACCACCAATGCCTAGAAAATCTCCCCAACAATTAGTTTGCTTGATTATCCAATTACCAATTATGCCTATGTGAATGAAAACGTGGTACCACCAACCGTTTCTAAACACGTTTACCGATTAATTCCTATTATAGATTTGACATTCACCGTCATACCATGAACCGGTGACAAACGACCATAGACAATCAAATTGAAACGATAAACATATTCACCTAGTACCACTAACGATGAACACATAAATCATCAACGTCAAAAGGATAAATCACAAGGAATTAATTGATAAAGATCACGACACAACGATAATTGAATCAACTCTTGAATTAAAATATTGCAATCATATCATTCATCAAGTTTCATCAAAGTGGATGATTATAAATCTAGCCACTCATGCTAAATTGAAAATAACAAACGAAATAGAAATAGAACATATTGTACCAAATTGTTTGAATAGAAAATGCAAAGACGGAAAAGTAGATACGATCTAGATGGGTGTTCTTGAATCTTCAATGAATCAATTGATGAAATCTGAGAAGATCCTTCGAGGAATTCGCCTAGAACAGCTCCTAGAAAGAAAGCTTGGATAAGTTGGGAAATAGGGTTATGTTTTCTATTTATACCACCTTCAAATCTGATGCAAAAGAGGCTGAAACCCTGATCTCCCCGTGCAGCTGACTGCGCAGCAGTGGGCATGGTGTGCTCTCACTGCGGCGCAGTGGAATACCCCTGGAAACTTTGTTCTCTAGTAACTGCGGCGCAGTGGGGCTAGTGCACTCCCACTGCGGCGCAGTGTTAAATCTCTGAAAAGCATATCTTTTTTCTCGACCTTGACTGCGGCGCAGTGGGACACGTGCACTCCCACTGCGGCGCAGTGTTAAATCACTAGAAAGCTTTGGCCTTGGCACCCTTTGACTGCGGCGCAGTGGGGCAATAACCCACCCACTGCGGCGCAGTGCATATCTGCTGAAATCTTTGTTCTTTTTTATCAACATCACTCGAACACTCGGGTCAACTTCTTGGCCAAAAATCGTCAGAAAATGTACCAAATGGACGCGCAACCTGCTAAGAACCTGAAAGCACTAACAAACACTATAAACGCGCCAAATGCATACAAATTTGACTCCACCCCCCCCCCCCCACCCCCCCCCCCCCCACCCCCCCCCCCCCCCACCCCCCCCCCCCCCCCCCACCCCCCCCCCCCCCCCACCCCCCCCCCCCCCACCCCCCCCCCCCCACCCCCCCCCCCCCACCCCCCCCCCCCCACCCCCCCCCCCCCACCCCCCCCCCCCCCCACCCCCCCCCCCCCACCCCCCCCCCCCCACCCCCCCCCCCCCCCCCACCCCCCCCCCCCCACCCCCCCCCCCCCACCCCCCCCCCCCCCACCCCCCCCCCCCCCACCCCCCCCCCCCCCACCCCCCCCCCCCCCCACCCCCCCCCCCCCCACCCCCCCCCCCCCCCCCACCCCCCCCCCCCCCACCCCCCCCCCCCCCACCCCCCCCCCCCCACCCCCCCCCCCCCACCCCCCCCCCCCCACCCCCCCCCCCCCCCCCCACCCCCCCCCCCCCCCCCCCCACCCCCCCCCCCCCACCCCCCCCCCCCCCCCCACCCCCCCCCCCCCACCCCCCCCCCCCCACCCCCCCCCCCCCACCCCCCCCCCCCCCCCACCCCCCCCCCCCCCCCACCCCCCCCCCCCCCACCCCCCCCCCCCCACCCCCCCCCCCCCCCCCCACCCCCCCCCCCCCCACCCCCCCCCCCCCCCCCCCACCCCCCCCCCCCCCACCCCCCCCCCCCCCCCCCCCCACCCCCCCCCCCCCACCCCCCCCCCCCCCCCCCCACCCCCCCCCCCCCCCCACCCCCCCCCCCCCCCACCCCCCCCCCCCCCCACCCCCCCCCCCCCCCCCACCCCCCCCCCCCCCACCCCCCCCCCCCCCCCCACCCCCCCCCCCCCCACCCCCCCCCCCCCCCCACCCCCCCCCCCCCCCCCACCCCCCCCCCCCCCCACCCCCCCCCCCCCACCCCCCCCCCCCCCCACCCCCCCCCCCCCCTCCCCCCCCCCCCCACCCCCCCCCCCCCACCCCCCCCCCCCCACCCCCCCCCCCCCACCCCCCCCCCCCCCACCCCCCCCCCCCCCCACCCCCCCCCCCCCCACCCCCCCCCCCCCACCCCCCCCCCCCCCACCCCCCCCCCCCCACCCCCCCCCCCCCACCCCCCCCCCCCCACCCCCCCCCCCCCCCCACCCCCCCCCCCCCACCCCCCCCCCCCCCACCCCCCCCCCCCCCCACCCCCCCCCCCCCACCCCCCCCCCCCCACCCCCCCCCCCCCACCCCCCCCCCCCCCCACCCCCCCCCCCCCCCACCCCCCCCCCCCCACCCCCCCCCCCCCACCCCCCCCCCCCCCCACCCCCCCCCCCCCCCACCCCCCCCCCCCCCCACCCCCCCCCCCCCACCCCCCCCCCCCCACCCCCCCCCCCCCACCCCCCCCCCCCCCCCACCCCCCCCCCCCCCCCCACCCCCCCCCCCCCACCCCCCCCCCCCCACCCCCCCCCCCCCCACCCCCCCCCCCCCCCCACCCCCCCCCCCCCCCCCCACCCCCCCCCCCCCACCCCCCCCCCCCCCCACCCCCCCCCCCCCACCCCCCCCCCCCTTCACCGACATGGCGTGAGCACCAAGTACATCATCAAAATTTGGCATATAAGTCGGTTGTAAAGTTAGGCTAAGGGTATTTACAATGGGATTTGGGAAATATAGGTTAGTGATAGGAAATAACAAAAGTATAAGTTAAGTACAAAATAGTCTAATCAAACCCTTACCATTGATTGCCAACAACCCATAAGATGCTATCCCTTGAACACACCTCAAAAGTAACAAGCAAACCCGACACCATTGTGGTGTATCAACTTCAAACAACTTAGGAACAACCAAATCTTCCATTCTATTCACGAACCACATGATACAACAATTCTTTTGACATATAAAAATGAGAAGCACCTACTAGTAGCCCAAGTTCTTTTCTTTCTTTCTTTTTTTCTTATTTCATTTTTTCTCTTTTTTTTTCTTTCTGTTTTTCACTTCACTTTTTTTTTATTATTTTGAACCATTTTTACTCTACTAGTAGGCACCCTCTTACAATGATGAACAATGTCTATAACAATACACTTCCTTTGAACAATCCAAGATAATCCTCAATAACTTGACCAATTGACGTATTCTCATAGACAAGAATATTCCACTAGACAACCCACTGAAGCTCTCCCAAACCATCCAAACAAACCAATGACAATCAATGGCCCCCCAGATTAGACTATCGGTATAGTAAGGTATAATTAGGTAACGTTTACATATATAAGTGGATATATACAAAGGAAAAGGCTAAGTTAAAAGTGATGTATAAGTGTACTTTGCACTAAGGATGAGTGCAACAAAGGTTTACAAAGGAAGGAAAGAAAGTATATGTATAGTAAAGGGAAAAATATACAAAAGCAAAGGTGAAAAGAAAGAAAGAAAAGGTAAAAATATACAAAAGCAAAGGTGAAAAGAAAGAAAGAAAATACGGGTCAAACCTAATATGCCAATTCGTCATCCAATGTACTTATATCACAAAAGTGATCTCACTGCGGTCTCGTAACGATCACCAGGCCAAGTTCTAGCTCAACACATCACCGGCACACCCATATCAAAGAAATGAACCCGGAAATGGAATAAATAAACCTCAAATTCGCACATCTTAGTTCAGAGTTTGAAATGGAACTCTTACTCCCGAATAAATCCAAGAGCCTAAGAGAGGGACAAATTACAAGGCAATCAAACCAAAACTGTAAACACCTAGCACATCTATAAATGAATGATGAATCTCACAACTTTAGGTGTTTGGGAAATTTGAGTATGCAAGTAATGTTATCAATCCACAAGGATTAGCCCAATAACCGTTCAGAACACATTTCGCCGATTAAAATTGTGCCAAGGAAAAATTTTGTAGTAAAATTGCTTATTAAATTATTATGAATTAAGTGACAAAAGCAATTTACCACAAGGACAAGCTCAACACAAGTTTCAAATCATATCATCTTCCGTTATCCTACCAAATTGAAACCACCAATCTCAAACATGCACATCATAGTTCAGAGTTCAAAATAGAAACCCTTACCCTTGGATAAAATCCAAAAGCCTATGAGAGGGACACATCCACAAGACTGGTTGAATACCCAATGGAAAAACAACAAAAGAGATATATCCGGTTGCTTAAACCTATTTGCCACCCCCCCACACACACACACTTAAGATGGACAATGCCCTCAATGTCCATATTCGGTCAAACAAAGGTAAATAGGGGTAAGCAAGATAGATAGAAAGAATGAGAACACATACCGGATTAAGGACACACTCCGTTTCAAAACAAGTAAGTCGACCCCGCGTCACAAATGGCGCTTCCTAAAAAGGAAGAACACTTTGCTTGACGGGAGAAACAAACTAGCCCCAGAACGGAAGGTGCGAGAGCTGTGTGTGAAACAATGTCAATAAAGATGCCAATCAAAAATGTTGCGCTGAACTTACTGCCAGCATATGCACATGACATCATAGTGAGCTACTAACACGATCACACAATCAAACAAATCCAACGGGTCCTCCCCCACACTTGGGTGCCACTAGGTATTGCCATCATTCGGATCAAACCTGCTCAATTACAAGAACCCATCCAAAATATCCATACAAAATGCAAACTAAAAGAGTATCATGTAGAAAATAAAAGAAACAAAGGAAATTACAAATGTTTCATCACCCCGTAGGGTGGATACCAGACAATGATAAATAAAGTAATGTCATAAGAATACCAACAAAATCAATCATCATATGATTCCATCCCACGGTACCGGATGGGAATCATCATCATTACTGCTGCTGTCCATGGTAGCCATAAGGTAGTCCAGGTTGTCCAAAAATACTCGTCATCCAATCGGAGGCCTCCTCCTGAGCTGAACCCGAACCACCAGCACCTCCTCCTGACTGACCAGCATCAAATCCTGAAGCACCTGCATCAAAACCTGCAAGAGATGAAGACTCACCGCCAACATGACCACCCTGAAAGACCCCAAACTGCACTGGACCACGAGGAGAACCTCCTAAATCATGGGGTGGTGGTGACATGTTCCCTGGAACAGTTGTCTGAGAGAAAAAAGGCTGACCCCCCTGACGATAATCAGGGACATAAATAGGCGGTGGAGAGAATGGAGGAATCGGGTCAGGTCGAACAAACTCCCGGCCATGATACTGAGCATCCCACATAGGCTGATAATAATCAAGGCTATAGTTAGTGTGGGCCTGCTGTGATCCAATCCAGGTGAAATCCTGGTCCACCCTCCTCTGGTACGCATCAAACTCTCGCTGACTGTTCTGCTGAGACTCAAAGATGTTCTGAATAGTGTTCCCCAAGAGTGTAAGATCAAACGAAGGAGGGATGGGAATGTTACGTCCAGTCCTCCTCGGTGGCTCCCGTGGAGCATCAGCCATCTCAACATCAGCCTCCTCATCCTCCTCCTGTACAGGAGGTGGTCCTTCAACCTCACCCTCATCATCTAACAACCGCTCCTGCTCATTGTCTTTCTTTTTCTTCAAAATCTTTGCCCTCCAAAGCTCTTGATACGTAAAATCCTCCTGATGTACTGGCAATGAGAGATAGGTCTGGCAATCATCAGAAGCAAAAACTCCCATCCTCTTATAGATCACCGTGATAAAGTGTCCCAAAACCAGAGTCGAATCGGTATGATTACACATACGGTCCAGAAGCACAAGAGGAGGCAAAGCAAACCTGGATGGAGCACCCTCAGAAAATAACTTAAGTAACCAAAGATCATTCTTGTACGCCTTCTCCCAATGAGTAGACCTCTGTACCAGGAAAGTCACAATCATACGGTGGAGCAACCTCAAACGCACATTCTTAATCTTAGACACACCACTAGTGTATGTCCAAGTTTCTCCTCCCGTGATCCTGGTGAAATACTGCACGATAGACTCTCCATCACCCAAATCGGCCTGTGTTCTATACCCCTTCTTCAAAATATCGCTAAACTCAGCACTCTGCAACTCCTCCCTCGTATACATCCCACAGTAGTAACCAAATTCAGCAATTGACAACCTCCTGTGCACTCCCCCACAGTAAAACGAGACTACCCTCTCTTCAAAAATGTCTTTGACTTTTCCCAATTCCTTCTTCAGTTTCAAGGTTGAATAGAACTCTAAGCATAACTCACGGTAGGCGGCTTCACGGTTAGCGAATACCCGCCGCCATATATCACAACTCACGTCATGCCCTCTTGACGCACCTCCAACTCTCATACTCATAGAAAACCACCGTCGAATATCCTCCTGAACTCCAAATACCTGAGCTTGAAATTGAGTTAAATGTCTTGCGGGAAGGACCACATGCTTAGAAAGCTTATACAACTTGTTCTTGTAGATGTTCTTCTGAGGCTGCCTAATTCCCTCAAATGATAGCCAAGCATGTCGCTCGTTCAGTTCTTCAATAAATGTGAGCGGCACCTCCATTTGTCTCTTTGAAGTCTTAGTCGGGACATCAACCGCCTCACTGGATTGCCCCTCAACCATTTTGCGCTTTCCCGCGGCCTTATCTTCAGCTCCCTGCATTCACAAACATGAAAATGTCCAATTGTAAGTATTAAGAATGCAAAGTTGGGAGTCATATAAAACAAACGGAAATTCAGGCAGGAAAATTCCCCCACTGCGGCGCAGTGGGCAAGAGTACCCCTCACTGCGGCACAGTGGGGCGAAAAAAGACAAAATGACAGAAGATCCTCACTACGGCGCAGTGAGGCAAAAACCTGGGCAAACTTTTCTAGGGTTCATCATGATATGGCACAAAATGGGGAAATCTAACAAGCAAATATAGGGAAAAGATCCAATATTCTCCACTTTAAACAACCTATATCAACATACCCCCATACTTGTTCTTCAAATCAAATCCCCAAATTTTTCAAAACCCTAATTTCTAAATTAAAATCACAATTTGATGAACTAGGTGAAAGATTTAACATCCAAATAACTTCTATTGCCCTCAAACATCAAAACCCCTAAATTAATTAGAACATTAAGCTAGCATAAACCCTAGAAATTTAAAACTCAAAATAAAAGAAAAATACAAAGAAACTAAAGAGAAAACTTACACTTCTTCCCATTATGCAATGTATGAAGATGAAAATCTGGACAAAGGATTAAAGATGGAAGAAAAATGGAAGATCTTGAAGGAGGTTAATGGGTATTTTGGTTTTTTGGGGGAGAGAAAAGAAGAAGAAAGAGTAAAAGTGTAAAAGAGTAAAAGAAAACGTAAAAGAAAAAACTATATTTACATCGAGAAAAGAGGAAAAATGGGAGATTTTGATGGGAATAATGGAGTTTTGCCTTTTAGATGAGAGAAAAGAAGAAGAAAAAGTGTAAAAGTGTAAAAGAGTAAAAGAAAACAAACTTACCTGGTCTCTCTTTGACCTACCCGTACTCCCACTGCGGCGCAGTGGGGAATTGCTGAACATATATTTTTCTTCAACAATATGTCAAAAACTCAAATCACACAACCCGGAACAGCATCAAATCGAGACCACTCCTGCACTTACTAATAAAACAAGATTAAATCTAACTAGTTCAAAGAAAAGTAAAAATGATAAAATGAACACGGGTTGCCTCCCGAGAAGCGCTTAAGTTATTAACGAGTCTTTAGCTTGACTCGACCAACCTTCAAGCATCAAATTCAAACACGGGGATTTCATCACATATCCCCTCAACCTGCTCTTCTTCCAAATATAGCTTAAGTCGATGACCATTGACAATGAACGATCCTTCACCATTTCGCTTAAACAACTCAACATAACCCGACGGGTACACATGCTTAATCACAAACGGTCCAATCCATCTAGAAGTGAGTTTAGGTTGCTTAATCTTAAATTTGGACAAGAACAACAACACTTTAGCCCCAACCTTAAACTCCTTTCTACGAATCCTCTTATCATGCCAAATCTTGGTTCTCTCCTTATAAAGCCTCGAATTCTCATAAGCACCTAACCTAAGCTCATCAAGCTCATGAAGTTGCAACATTCTAAGTTCACTAGCCTCCATCAAGTCCAAATTCAAATTCCTTAACGCCCAATACGCTTTATGCTCTATCTCAATAGGAAGATGGCAAGTTTTGCCATAGAGCAACCGGTATGGCGTGGTGCCAATCAGCGTCTTATAAGCCGTCCTAAACGCCCACAAGGCGTCATCTAATTTCTTCGACCAAACCTTGGGGTTATCTCCAACAGTTTTCTCTAAAATCCTTTTCAAAGCCCTATTGGTGTTTTCTACTTGTCCACTAGTTTGTGGATGATAAGAAGTAGAAAAATAATGCACAACACCATACCTCTTCATGACCTTAGCTAATTGATGATTTGCAAAATGGGTTCCTCGGTCACTAATCAAAGCTCTAGGGCAACCAAATCGACAGAATAACTGTTTCAAGAAATCAATGACTACCCTCGCGTCATTCGTGGGCAAAGCCTTGGCTTCAGCCCATTTAGACACGTAGTCAACGGCGACAAGAATATATTGAAACTTATTAGACGGTGGGAATGGTCCCATGAAGTCTATACCCCAAATATCAAAAACCTCGCATACCTGAATGCTTTGTTGAGGCATCTCATCCCGCTTAGTAATGCTCCCTTGTCTTTGACAAATGTCACAAGTCTCTACCAAAGTTTGAGCCTCCTTGAAAATTGTAGGCCAATAGAAACCTGCATCAAACACTTTCTTACCAGTAACTGAAGGACCGTAATGACCTCCAGTTGGCCCGTAGTGACAAGCATCCAAGATCTCTCTAGTCTCACTTCCAGCAACACATCTCCTAATCATACCATCTGCACAAACACGAAACAAGTATGGATGGTCCCAAAAATAATACTTAACATCTGATATGAGCTTCTTCTTCTGCTGGTACGTGAAATCATTAGGTATCTCACCTGCAACCAAATAATTAGCTATATCTGCAAACCAAGGAGCATCATCAGAGTTAGAGATAAACATTAAAGACTCATCGGGGAAGTGATCATTGATCTCCCCATCACGAAGTTCCTCCCGGTGAGGATCTTCCAAACGACTCAAATGGTCGGCAGCCAAATTTTCAGCCCCTTTCTTATCCTTTATCTCAATGTCAAATTCTTGCAACAAAAGAATCCAACGGATAAGCCTGGGTTTAGCATCCTGTTTCGAGAACAGGTACTTAAGGGCTGAATGGTCAGTGAAAACTATGGTCTTACTCAACACCAAATAAGATCTAAACTTATCAAAGGCAAAGACCACGGCAAGCAACTCCTTCTCAGTAGTGGTGTAGTTTTGCTGAGCGGGGTTCAAAGTTTTACTAGCAAAGTAAATGGGCTTGAAATGCTTATCAACCCTTTGCCCAAGCACGGCTCCCACAGCATAGTCACTTGCATCACACATCAATTCAAATGGCAATTCCCAATCCGGACCAACCATTATAGGAGAATTAGTCAACTTCTCCTTTAAAACCTGAAATGCACTCAAACAAGCATCATCAAACACAAAAGGGACGTCCTTCTCCAACAAGTGGGTCATAGGACGAGTAATCTTAGAAAAATCCTTAATAAAACGGCGGTAAAAACCGGCATGTCCAAGAAAACTCCTTACCCCTTTCACATTGGAAGGCGGGGGTAATTTGGCTATAACATCTATCTTAGCCCTATCAACTTCAATCCCGGCCTTAGACACTTTATGCCCTAAAACAATTCCCTCGGTCACCATAAAATGGCACTTTTCCCAATTTAAAACAAGGTGTGCCCTCTCACACCGTTCCAACATCCTATCCAAATTAATCAAGCAAGCATGAAAAGAATCCCCAAAAACAGAAAAATCATCCATGAAAACTTCCATGGAAGTTTCAAGCATGTCCTGGAAAATAGCAATCATGCACCTTTGAAAGGTGCCAGGGGCATTACACAAACCAAACGGCATTCGCCTATAAGCAAAAGTGCCAAATGGGCAAGTAAAGGTGGTTTTCTCTTGATCCTTTGGATCAATGGGTATTTGAAAGTACCAGGAAAACCCATCTAAGAAACAAAAATATTCATTACCTGCAAGACGTTCCAACATTTGATCAATGAAAGGAAGTGGAAAGTGATCCTTACGGGTGGCATCATTAAGCTTACGGTAATCTATACAAACCCGCCAACCCGTCATGCCAAAAGCTCCTTATTATCATTCTCAATAACTGTCATGCCCCCCTTTTTGGGCACACAATGAACAGGACTAACCCAAGGACTATCAGCAATAGGAAAAATAATTCCTGCATCAAGAAGCTTAATCACCTCTTTCTTAACAACCTCCTTCATATTAGGGTTCAGCCGCCTTTGTCTCTGGACAACGGGCTTAACATCATCAAGAAAATCAATCTTATGCTGGCAAAAATTAGGACTAATACCTGGAATATTTGTGGTCTTCCAAGCAAAAGCCCGCTTGTGGGCTCTAAGAACGGACATGAGACGGTCTTTCTCGTCACTCGAGAGTGAGGACGAGATAACCACTGGAAGAGATGACTCACCTGACAGATATGCATACTCTAGATGGTCTGGAAGCGGCTTAAGCTCCAAGTCAGTGGGTGGTACCTCAACAGAGTTTGGTACCCTCGAACTTCCATCAGCAACAACCTCCTCAAAACTCTCATCCTCGGGAGGTGTCTCATCCAAGCTAAGCGCCATAACCTCTGCAAACAAATCATCATCAGATATATCTCCCGATCCTAAATTAGCAATCTCCCCATCTCCAGTGTCTATCTCCATCAGTTCCTGAAACTCTCGGTCTAAAGCATCATCAATAACATCAATCCTGAAACAAGACTCATCAGTAGAATAAGAATGCTTAATAGACCTCTCAACATTAAACACAATCCTATCAGTACCAACGCCTAAGGAAATCTCCTTATCCTTCACACGGATGATAGCATCCGCGGTATTAAGGAATGGGCGCCCAAGAATAAGAGGGACTTGCGTATCTTCCTCCATCTCGAGGATAACGAAGTCAACAAGAAAAACAATATGGCCCACTTTGACTCTAATATTCTCAGCAATCCCAATGGGATACTGAAATGAATGGTCAGCTAGTCTTATACTCATGCGAGTAGGGCGAAGGATTCCCAAGGACAACTTGGCATAAACCGAGTAAGGCATCAAATTAATGCTAGCTCCTAAATCAGCTAAGGCCTTACAAATAATGGTTCTAATAGAGCAAGTGATAAGAAAACTCCATGGGTCTTCAAGCTTTGGTGGTATGCGGTTCTGCAAGATAGCAGAACACTCGGCATTGAGAAAAGTAGCCTTTGCCTCTTCCAACTTTCCTTTGTCAGTCACAAGCTCCTTAATGAACTTGGCATAATGGGGCATCCCCTGAATAAGATCGACTAAAGGCACATTAATGTGAACATTTGTAATCATCTCCACAAACTTATTATATTGCTCCTTTAGCTTTGCTTTCCTGAACCTCTGTGGAAATGGTATCTTTGGCTTGTATGCTTTAACCTCTGGAACCACATCCGGTTTTGGTGGAGTGACCGGAGTCTTCACGGTCGAATCTTCCTCCATTTCAATCTCTTCATCAACCTCATCATCATCACTCCTTTTATCCTGCACATCTGAAACAACAACATTAGGCATAGGAGGTGAGTCATAAGACTTACCAGTACGAGTGGTGATGGCTTTGGCTTGCTCATTGCGGACTGGAGGTGGAGTGTATTTCTGTCCCTGATTCTATCCTTGATTCTGTCCTTGACTAAACTGAGGCCTAGGATTCTGCTGCGTGTTGCTAGGAAGAGTCCCCGTGGGCCTAGCAAGAGCGGCCATCCTACTTTCGAGATCCTTGAAATTAACTCCCTGGTTTTTCATGTTGATCTCCACCTTTCCACTTAACTGATCCAACCTCTCACTCAAAGTCTTGGTATCCTCCCTGATCATTTGAATGCTAGTATTTGTTTCAACTTGGTTACTAGCCAACTGCTTCATCATCTCTCTCAACTCGGCATTAGGATCGGCATTAGAAGAAGAAGAACCTGATCCTTGTCCTTGCTGAGTCTGTTGTTGTGGCTGATTCTGATAATTATCTCTTTGCCACCTATTACCTGAAAAACGAGAATTATTAGACTGAAAAGAGGAGTTATAAGAAGTATTACCTGAAGGCCGGTTCTGGAAACCGGTGTTGCGTTGGTAGCTCCCTTGGGGTTGATTCTGAACATAACTCACATCTTCGGGTGCCCGATTTGGACACTCATCAGAATAATGCATATCACCACAATGATCACACCCATCGGCTACTACCTTAACATCCCTCTCAATTGCTCCAAACCTATTCTCTTGAGTAGCAAACCCCTTTTCCATGCGCTCAGATAGCGCCCTAATCTCTCCAATAACCCCTGGGTCATTGCTAGCTTCAACCTTAGCAACTTCCTATGGTAATTACCCAAGCCGGTACCACCAATGCCTAGAAAATCTCCCCAACAATTAGTTTGCTTGATTATCCAATTACCAATTATGCCTATGTGAATGAAAACGTGGTACCACCAATGCCTAGAAAATCTCCCCAACAATTAGTTTGCTTGATTATCCAATTACCAATTATGCCTATGTGAATGAAAACGTGGTACCACCAATGCCTAGAAAATCTCCCCAACAATTAGTTTGCTTGATTATCCAATTACCAATTATGCCTATGTGAATGAAAACGTGGTACCACCAATGCCTAGAAAATCTCCCCAACAATTAGTTTGCTTGATTATCCAATTACCAATTATGCCTATGTGAATGAAAACGTGGTACCACCAATGCCTAGAAAATCTCCCCAACAATTAGTTTGCTTGATTATCCAATTACCAATTATGCCTATGTGAATGAAAACGTGGTACCACCAATGCCTAGAAAATCTCCCCAACAATTAGTTTGCTTGATTATCCAATTACCAATTATGCCTATGTGAATGAAAACGTGGTACCACCAATGCCTAGAAAATCTCCCCAACAATTAGTTTGCTTGATTATCCAATTACCAATTATGCCTATGTGAATGAAAACGTGGTACCACCAATGCCTAGAAAATCTCCCCAACAATTAGTTTGCTTGATTATCCAATTACCAATTATGCCTATGTGAATGAAAACGTGGTACCACCAATGCCTAGAAAATCTCCCCAACAATTAGTTTGCTTGATTATCCAATTACCAATTATGCCTATGTGAATGAAAACGTGGTACCACCAATGCCTAGAAAATCTCCCCAACAATTAGTTTGCTTGATTATCCAATTACCAATTATGCCTATGTGAATGAAAACGTGGTACCACCAACCGCTAACAAATCACCCAAACACCTAAGTTGCTAGTTTAATTACCCAAGCCGGTACCACCAATGCCTAGAAAATCTCCCCAACAATTAGTTTGCTTGATTATCCAATTACCAATTATGCCTATGTGAATGAAAACGTGGTACCACCAATGCCTAGAAAATCTCCCCAACAATTAGTTTGCTTGATTATCCAATTACCAATTATGCCTATGTGAATGAAAACGTGGTACCACCAATGCCTAGAAAATCTCCCCAACAATTAGTTTGCTTGATTATCCAATTACCAATTATGCCTATGTGAATGAAAACGTGGTACCACCAATGCCTAGAAAATCTCCCCAACAATTAGTTTGCTTGATTATCCAATTACCAATTATGCCTATGTGAATGAAAACGTGGTACCACCAATGCCTAGAAAATCTCCCCAACAATTAGTTTGCTTGATTATCCAATTACCAATTATGCCTATGTGAATGAAAACGTGGTACCACCAATGCCTAGAAAATCTCCCCAACAATTAGTTTGCTTGATTATCCAATTACCAATTATGCCTATGTGAATGAAAACGTGGTACCACCAATGCCTAGAAAATCTCCCCAACAATTAGTTTGCTTGATTATCCAATTACCAATTATGCCTATGTGAATGAAAACGTGGTACCACCAATGCCTAGAAAATCTCCCCAACAATTAGTTTGCTTGATTATCCAATTACCAATTATGCCTATGTGAATGAAAACGTGGTACCACCAATGCCTAGAAAATCTCCCCAACAATTAGTTTGCTTGATTATCCAATTACCAATTATGCCTATGTGAATGAAAACGTGGTACCACCAATGCCTAGAAAATCTCCCCAACAATTAGTTTGCTTGATTATCCAATTACCAATTATGCCTATGTGAATGAAAACGTGGTACCACCAATGCCTAGAAAATCTCCCCAACAATTAGTTTGCTTGATTATCCAATTACCAATTATGCCTATGTGAATGAAAACGTGGTACCACCAACCGCTAACAAATCACCCAAACACCTAAGTTGCTAGTTTAATTACCCAAGCCGGTACCACCAATGCCTAGAAAATCTCCCCAACAATTAGTTTGCTTGATTATCCAATTACCAATTATGCCTATGTGAATGAAAACGTGGTACCACCAATGCCTAGAAAATCTCCCCAACAATTAGTTTGCTTGATTATCCAATTACCAATTATGCCTATGTGAATGAAAACGTGGTACCACCAATGCCTAGAAAATCTCCCCAACAATTAGTTTGCTTGATTATCCAATTACCAATTATGCCTATGTGAATGAAAACGTGGTACCACCAACCGTTTCTAAACACGTTTACCGATTAATTCCTATTATAGATTTGACATTCACCGTCATACCATGAACCGGTGACAAACGACCATAGACAATTGAATTGAAACGATAAACATATTCACCTAGTACCACTAACGATGAACACATAAATCATCAACGTCAAAAGGATAAATCACAAGGAATTAATTGATAAAGATCACGACACAACGATAAGTGAATCAACTCTTGAATTAAAATATTGCAATCATATCATTCATCAAGTTTCATCAAAGTGGATGATTATAAATCTAGCCACTCATGCTAAATTGAAAATAACAAACGAAATAGAAATAGAACATATTGTACCAAATTGTTTGAATAGAAAATGCAAAGACGGAAAAGTAGATACGATCTAGATGGGTGTTCTTGAATCTTCAATGAATCAATTGATGAAATCTGAGAAGATCCTTCGAGGAATTCGCCTAGAACAGCTCCTAGAAAGAAAGCTTGGATAAGTTGGGAAATAGGGTTATGTTTTCTATTTATACCCCCTTAAAATCTGATGCAAAAGAGGCTGAAACTCTGATCTCCCCGTGCAGCTGACTGCGCCGCAGTGGGCATGGTGTGCTCTCACTGCGGCGCAGTGGGGCTAGTGCACTCCCACTGCGGCGCAGTGTTAAATCTCTGAAAAGCATATCTTTTTTCTCGACCTTGACTGCGGCGCAGTGGGACACGTGCACTCCCACTGCGGCGCAGTGTTAAATCACTGGAAAGCTTTGGCCTTGGCGCCCTTTGACTGCGGCGCAGTGGGGCAATAACCCACCCACTACGGCGCAGTGCATATCTGCTGAAATCTTTGTTCTTCTTTATCAACATCACTCGAACACTCGGGTCAACTTCTTGGCCAAAAAATCGTCATAAAATGTACCAAATGGACGCGCAACCTGCTAAGAACCTGAAAGCACTAACAAACACCATAAACGCGCCAAATGCATACAAAATCGACTCAAAACACATACGAAAAAGGCCAATAATGATGTGGGCGATCTATATTAATTGGTCACATCATACTCTTTTCAGGTATTCAGATGAAATCAGAGACGTGACGGCTAATTGTTGCATTTAATAGGGCTTGGGCTTGGACTTACATGGATCCGAGATTCATTTGCCCTCTGTTATGGTTTCATGCTTTGTATGCACATTGTACTTTGAATGTTTTGTTTGGGTTCACCGAATCCTTTGTATTCATATAGTTTATGTTCTACGATAATTTCATGTTGTGCTATATCTTTTCCGTGATATTCCGGGCCTTGCTTGGGGTGTTACACATGAGGAGGAGCAAGTACTTCCGAAGATGATCCGCCATTAGTTGATTTTTTGACAGGATATAGGTAAAAACATTGAATACGTATAAAGGTTAAAAGAAGAAGGGTACTCTGTATCCTCCAAGCAAAGAACTCTTCGTTTGTTAGCCTTGTTTGTGGATGTAAAAGCTGAGATCTCAGATCCGACAGCGACAACCAAACCAATAATGTCTAAGAATGCATGTCAAATATACATGGTTAGTGCTGATAATTCAAAGTTAGATAAACAAAATTTTATTCTAAAAAACAAATTGCATAGCGTACCAATGATCTGATTGTTTGATAGGGTGTGCTCAATAATTTCTTCAAAACTTCTGAAATCAAAATGGTGCATAGGACCAGAATAGTTGTCAAGAACTTTGGCCAGAGTGTCGGGCTGAAAGGTGATCTTATATGTATGATCCGAGTAACGCCAGGTTCCAGCGCTTCTACCAACTTGGAAATTTGATAGCTGAATAGCCACTCCATCGGTCAATATACTCCTAAAATTTTCCGCCCATTCACCATTGACCGAGCCATGTATGGTCGTGCCTAGCAAATAGCAAAAAAGCCATGGAAAAATCTACACCAGCATATTTAAAGGAGGCTGATCAACATAAACATTCCACCATATAAGTTCTCTCATATTTTTTTTACTTTCATTATAGCATCAGACTGTAATTACAAACTCGGAACTTACATTCATCTAACATCCTGCAAAAGTTGGAACATGGCTCGTCCTTAACGTGTATATACAATGTTATAATAGGAAGAGAATTGCCCTGTCTAAGATAAATGTTCAGTTTGCAATTATCTATGCTTTAAGATCAAACACATCAATAACTAAATGGAAAATTGTGTCCATTCAAAGATTATGAACTATGCACAATGAGGTACATATATACTAAAGTTTTTCTGGTCTCATACATTTTATTCTCAATTTTACCCTACAAGTATTGTAAATCTCGAATAACATAGATACATTTAAAGTTTTTCTAAATCTAATTAACAACTTTCAAAGGAAAACTTTATAACATAGATACAAAAACACCTCTATCATACTGATCATGAACTAATTTAACAAAACTTACTATTTTCACTAAATATCCTAAACCATGTGTAATTAGTAATTACCCTCATCTCCCATTACCGAAGATCAAAACCACATATCATTACCCTGATCACCCATTATAAAAGATCCAAACTTTATTACTTTCTCACATCAAAGTTCAAAACTTTTTAACTAATTTCATCCCTATGACCAATATCACAACTTAATCAATACAAAAACTACTTATACACGCATATGTAAAGTATAGATATACTATTTAAATATAAAATCATACAGTGTAATTGCCAGGTTTGAAGTTGTAAAAGTAGTACTTATATCTAAATCAATCCCAAAGTTCAATGCCAATTTTTCACAAAACCTAACAGAGAATTAAATCAAATTTATGCTAAAACTGAATTTGAAAAGAAACACTCATGAAAATTGGACGAAAATTGTGTGGAATGCATCAAGAATAAATAAAAACTTACAGATTAAAGAACGAAACATATGAAGATTAACTCCATATCAATATCGATTCCAGTTAACCCCTTTTTTTCAGCTTCTTTTTTATTGGCAAATTCGTTACTTTTGTTTATTAATTTGTAATAATTAGTTAAATAAAAAATTTGCAGTTTGAAGAAAGAAAGAAGGAAAGATGTCAGATGATGAAAGAGGTGAAGAAAAGCAGTTGGATCTTTCGATCTCCTAAAATTGTAACCAAATACAAATTCTTACCCCTTTTTCTTATGTTATATATTTATATGTGTGTCCAAAGAAAGAAAAGAAGCACAAAAACAAATATGCAGCATGTTTAGAAAAAAGTCCAAAAACAAATATGCAGATATAGGAGAGACTTTTTAAAAAATTATAAAAATACATACCAATTAATCAACAAAGACCATCTCGAATGTTTTGATTTTCTTCGGGTTGTACCAATCCGAAACAGTCCATACATGCACAACACGGAGTCGTAGATGATGGTTAACATGTGTTGGGTTAAGATCTTCTCGATGAACTAACGTGGTCTTATTTTTTGTAGTTGAAGAAGAAGCCATAATGAATCTATAATGGACAACAAACTGAATTAAAAGAGATGGATAATAATAATAACATAAGAATTCAATGTCAAATAATCATGATTAAACATGAACAAAATATATAAAAAAAAAACCTTTTTGTTTGTTGAGTAAGTCGAACTTTTATTTTTTAGTTGAGAATTCGTGAGGTAGTCGAACCCTTTTTTTGTTGAGAATTCGTGAAGTTTTTTCCTATGTTGTATATATATAATAACTGTTGGGAGAGTTTTAAGGATAAAAAGATTTGTTTTTTTTTTTTAATAGAATATAGGTTGGCCTAGAAAATTTTAAAAAAATATAGAAAAATAGAGGATTAATTAGGAGAGAGAATTAGACTCAAGGAGGAGATTAGGGGTGCCAAATGTACCCCCAAACTTCTATTTTAGTTATATTATAGATATATATTAAAACTCTATCATAAATCTTTTTCTATCAAAACAAATTTTTTTAAATTTTAAAGATATATAATATCCTTAAAACTCTCCCAATAAATTATTATATATACAACCTAAATTTTTATTAATCATTCTCATTCATTTTATTCATCTCCTTCTATCTTTAATAAACAAATCAAGTTCAGTAAATTTCTCAACAAAAAAACATACAGTTTTTTTTATATCACTTTAATTTATTTTTGGTATTTTGTTCGTGTTTGTTTATTATTTGATATTGAATTGTTATGTTATTGTTATTTTTCATCTCTTTTAATTTAGTTTGTTGTCAATTGTAGTTTGATTATGGCTTCTTCTTCTACTACAAAAGAGTTTATTCTTTTAAATTTGTTTTGTTCATGTTTTGTTATTTTTTCACCTGTTTTGTTATTTATTATTTTGATTTTTACCTTTGATATATATATTTTGAGACTATCCGTCTATCGGACGGGCTTAAAGACTAGTACAAGTATATTACTAGATATAGGACCAATTATAAAAGCAACTTAATAATTATATATCGTAGCCTAACTGAAAGATCCTTTTTAATAATATATATTATCTTCTCTCAAATATTTATACTTGATTTGTGGTTGCTTTCGTTAATGAATAATGATAAATCCTCCTAATAGATCAACCTAATTATCCTCCTAATCATAAGATGAAGCCACATGGAAAAATCAAGGGGGGTGATGAATGAAAGATAATGAGTGGATTACACATGTCAAAATGTTGTGGTATTAGGAGGATTATTAGGCTAAAGTTTTAGAAGGATCAATCATTTTCTTTCGTTAATTTATATCAAACTTTCTTTTGTCCACATTCCAAATGTAAGAAAAAAACTTCTCATCCACCATCTTTATTTTCACTTTTGTCTTTTAACCTTTAAAAGATTTGAAGTAACAAAAGTAAAATTCATGGACGTGGGTGTCAATAAAACCATTTACACATGCATTGAACGTTAATATACAAATAAAATATAGCACTAAGAGGTTTAATTACACCATGCTAAACATGTTTTAGTCATAATTAGCATGTTACCCGCGCAATGCGGCGTTGGTCGTGACGGTGACGATGTGGTAGTGGGGGTGACTGCTGGTGGTAGATGAGGCGTCGAGTGGTGTAGATAATTGATGTAAAAGTAATTGATGTAAAGAGTTAATGAAGATATTTTAAAAGATAAATGATTGATAGTGTAATTTAATCATTAATGTTAAGGGGTAGTGTAGGTGAAAATATTTTAAGGGGTGCTAAGTAAAAATATTACATATTTTTCAAACACTTCCAAAAATAAAGTGCTATTCTTTTTATATATAGGATAGATATAGATATAGAAGTATATATATATATTTAATTAGGTCAGCCATATAAAATTATGATAAAAAAAAAACTCACATATGACACTATTTCAAAGAACGGTATTAACTTAACGATGTTGAAACTTATGAAATGAAAGCGTTAAAATAAGTTTACTTATCTATACCCCATATAAAAAAAATAGACCCCCTTGTTGAAAGTTACAGGTGAAATGTCAGAAATACTCTCCATTAAAACAACACACCTAAATACAATACAACCCCACCTAATGAAATAAATACACCACCAGTTAACTCTTAAAATAACACTAATCATTATATTAATTACATTTACATCAATAGCTTACACTATTCGTCGTCACCACCACCAGTCGCACCCGCCACCCGCCACCACCGTATTGCCGCCGCATTACGCGGACACCATGCTAGTTATCATAATTGAAATTATTGGAGCTTAGTTACAATAGGAAGGGAGTGTATGAACTGGAGCTCGAATGAGTAATTCAAGCTTAAAAATTAATTGTTTAGAAATTTTTGATGAAATAAAGGTGTAATAAAACAATTGTTAAAGCTCGAATTAACAAACGAAAGTCCGTGCTTTTTCTTACTCAGTTTGTCTACAAGGACGATCATCATGTCGATAAAACTAGCTTAATTTAATTTCGTCCACATATATTAAACAATTACATCGTGCTACAAAATATATTTAATATGCTCATTATTACTATAGATTTATAGCTAGTGATATAAATATTGGTGATGATGCATAATGATTATGATTATTTTCATACTAAACTTTGTCTAAGAATTAAGATTGAAACCTTTACGAGTTTGCTAGGTAAAAGATTTGTGGTAAAAGTATATCTATACTTCTATACTATATTATATTATAAAAAAATAGTTTCTTATTTTTAAAAAGTTAAAATTTGTGTAATATTTACACATAACACCCTTTAAAATGTTTTTATCTACACTACTCACTTAACATTAATAATTAAATTACACTATCAATCATTTATCTTTCAAAATATCTCCATTAACCCTTTACATCAATTACTTTTACATCAATAACTTACACCACTCGACACCGCCTCCGCCACTAACAATCGCCCCCACTACTACACCGTCGCCGCGATGACTACCGCCGCATCGCGCGGGTACCGTGCTAGTATATAATAAGCTACATATATTAAGTTAACAAGTGGTCTAGTAATAAGAATTTTTGTTTCGTTTACCATTTACCCTTTGTTATCAACTTCAATCAATTTCAATTATAATATATTATTTTAAAAAATACGAAGTATAATAAGTATAAGTATATATGCACATGTTCCATGCTCAAACAAACAGTAGAAATCGGTTTTAAGGCAGATAAGGATTGACAGTTTAGTAATTATTTATTAATTAAGCTTTTGATTATCATCCCCAACATTCTCCAAGTCCAACTTAGAATTAATGGAAAAGAGAAAGAGATTAGGGGACCTCATGGAGCGCTTATTCTAGACTCTACTTTCCGCTTTCAATTTGAAACTAATAAAGATAGCTCGAAAATTTTAAGATGTTTTTATTTGTTTTTGATTGTTGTTAAATCAACTGATTATTGCTTTTGTAGTTTATGTCCAAAACTACGTACTCGATCAATCTTGTAATTCATGGTGTTTTTTTTGGTTATTTTTTGCATATATGGTTAGTTCGCGAAGCATGATCAAATAGTTGATTGAAACAAGATTAGAGAACGTTTGATAATGACCTTTTTATACATACATTAATCAAGATATTTGTTAAAATATGAAAGAAAATAAATATAACCATAACTAATCAAGGTGGCTTAACGATTGGAAGTTTTTGATTTTTAAAAGTATTTCAAGTTCAAACCTTTTTAACTAAAAATTTCGAAAAAAAATCAAGGCTAAAGAGTGACCCAAGTCTATTAGATACTCAATAGTCAATATAAATCTAAATCAAAAATCCTTATCTCAAGTACACTTAAAAAAACCTCATTTGTTTAGGTAAATACAAAACCCAAAGAAGAAAATTAAAGCAAAGATAGGTAACTTCTTAAAACATTAATTAACTAATAACCAATAGTTACTCTGAGCACAAATGACAAAAACTGAATATAATTTGTGTACTTAACAAGGGACACATCACACTCTTAAGCACAATTTATGGGTGTATTTCAAAAGGTTATTTTTCCTGTTGTAAAGTTGTCCCACATAATTTACTTTTTGTAACTTTTAGACAAAAAATTGGAAAATTTTCAACCAATAGTCCAATACCTCTGGATATAGCCCAAAAACATGTCCTACGGGACACTAAAAAGAATGTTTGTTGTAAGACGGAATAAAAAGTCTCACTAAACATAATTATGGTCGGTACATTTATTCGGTTGTTCTTTTTTTGGTAGAGTTCATATCATGTGTATCTAAGGCTAACAGGAGTGGAGTTGTCGGGGGTTGGGCTACTTGCACCAGAGCGCGCCATGTGGCATCCTGGGTTTCTAGGGGTTGCCTGGGAAAAAAGTGGGAGTGGAGTTGCCTGAATGTTGGGTAGGCTAATGATTGATTTAATTTTTTTTGATTTTTTTTTTGTTTTAGGTTTTATATATAAATATATAGGATATTGCATAAAAAAATCATAAAACAAAACTAGAAAAATTACAAAAAACAAAACTAGAAAAATTAGAAAAACAAAAAAAAAAAAACTAGAAAAATTACAAAACAAAACTAAAAAACTAGAAAATTAGAAAAATTATCAAACAAAATATATTATATCATAAAACAAAACTAAAAAAATTAGTAAGATAAGAATATAGGATAGATTTTAAAATATATAAAAGTCTAGGGTGAAAAATGAAAACAAAACTTATACGAGTACCTATACAACTATATCTATATTATGTATTTATCACAATTACATTTGGATCTGAAATACCAACCACCCGTCGCTCTCCACTTCCGGCCAGTTTCCATTTTTTCCGCGTAAGCTTTTTTTTCTTTTTTAGTTTCCACTCATTATATATTACTATATTATATATAATATTAAATTGTATTGGAATTAGAAAAAGTCAAAGAGATTGATGCAAACCGTGGAGTCGCTTGGAGGGGGGATCGCCGGTGGGGGGTATGGTAGCCGGTGAACCGGTCGGCAAACTGGGGTGGATCGCCCAATGTCCCGCCCCACTCCTCTTATGTAACACCCCGAGCTAGGGCTCGAAATATTACGGAAATTATATAGCACAAGGTGGAATTAATGTAAAACATGAACTAAATGCAAATAAAGGATCCGGTGAATCCATAAATAAGATAATTCAAGTACAAAATGCATAAGGAGCAAGTAACCATCAAAGTTTACAAAATAATCATCAAGAGATGGCTATCGATCCTAAGCATGATGCAAAAGTAGGCAAATGAATCCTTGATCCATATAAGTCCAATGCCCGGGTTCAAAAGCAAGCAATCAATCATACTTCACGTCCTGGATTAACCTGGTTACCTGAAAAGTGTACTAAACAAGTCAACACGAGGTTGGTGAGTTCGTAGTAATGGTTCATGGGGAACCATCGTCAATAATCACAACATGTATAAGTAAAGGCAAATCATAACTTACAAGTAGCCTTTAAGTGTCACAATATCAAACACATCAAGATTACACGACGTAAAGTAATGCGTGTAATAAATAAGCACAAGTGATGTCAATATCAAGATATGTGCCGTATGCATGTCAATGTCATAATGCATATCATAAGTGTGACCATCAAGTCATCAATGCAACGATACTCACATGTCATCCCAATGAACAATGTGACATCTCAAAATCATCGGTGTATATATGTCTATATACCCGGGGTCCATGTCCGTCTTACAAAAGCATCTCAAGTGTATACATCTATACACTTGGAGGTCCATGTCCGTCTCACATGTGTCCACATCAATACGTATGCGTGTTTGTATCAATCACAAGTCCATCAATCATCAAACCAACCAAAAACAATGCGCACATACACTTAGGAGGATTCTACTTTCAACGAGTCCTAGATGCTTATATATAGGGTCACCCGCAACCTTCCCACCACATCTAAAACCCTTTGAAGGCATAATCGACTTCCATGTATGCCCTACTATCCTAATTATAACTATTTATATCACAATCATGTACGAAATCAATCAAACGTGTCAATCAACCCATCAATCATTCAATCAAACAATAAATCAAGTAATCACATAAAAGTACACTTTTCAGCCCGAATCTCAAACGAGTAGGGAGCTACGGAACTCACCTTGAGTGGAAAATGAAGTTAAGACTGAGATAAGATGAGATTATAGTCGTTAGTTAAGCTCCACGTGTCTAAGACCTAAAATTATATATAATTCACACGTATTAATTTAAGTAAAAACCTAATTAGGGTTTGTAGATAGTTTTACGACCTTAAGTGACTCCCGAGACTTGTGTTACATCATTAAAGGAGTTAAGTTTGAGTTTAAGTCGTCCATAAGTCGCCTCGAGTTCGAAAGCCATAATTATTATCAGGAACTTATATATACATAATTTAAATTGATGGTCCATGTTGAGTTTTTAAACCATGACTTTGAGAGGCCAAAGAGACCTGAATACATTGCTAGAAAAGTCGTATGACGGCTTAAAATGAAGCTTGAACCAACCCTAGGACCTTAGCGACAAAACTAGGAATTTCAGAAAAATACACAAGGCAAAGCACCGTCTAGGACGGTAGGTGCCACCGTCTTAGACGGTGGCCTAGATCTTGTTTACGGTGGCTTCACGTTGAATGCTTCTGTCTTACGCTAGTTCCTTGGAGCTGCACGGTGAAACTAGCCTAAACAGAACACCGTCTGGTCAAGAGCGTCCAAGACGCTGGCACAGGTCTGGGCGAGCAGCAGCAGGTCATGGCTCGAAAATGAAGCAAAAACCGACCCATGACTCAATTTTGCTTGAAAAACGATTTGGGCAGCTTGTAAACTCATCTTTACACCAAATGGAACTTAAATACACATCATTAAACAAGACCCACATCACAAATCCATCTCTAAACATCAATCATTTATCAAAAACGGTTTTGACCCATTTCATGAACTAAGAAACCCTAAATCGACCCATTTCGGTTTTTGATGCTAGATTTGACCTAGTGACACTTCCAACCATGTTTCAAAACATAAATGAATGTATTTCACTCAACAAACCCGACCCATAACCTTTGTGAACATAAAAATCGGCCAAGAATCCAAATCAAAGTTCAAACCCTAGTTTTGACCTAGTATAGCTTTTGACCCAAAATTTGACCAAGATATGCATGGGTTGACTTAGAAATGTGTTTACAAACATAAAATGATGATATAGAAACAAGTTTTACTTACCAAAACTCACCACAAGGCTCAAACCCGAAAATTGACCCAAATGGATAATCCTTGCAACTTGAAACTCCAAATTTTTGAGAGGATGAAGATGTGATGATGATATATGATTCTTACACTAATTCAACCCAAGAACATTAATTGATATAAGAATTTAATGAGAGAGGGAGAGACATATTTGTTCTTGTGTGTTTAATTAGAGAGAGAAAGGGAAGATAGGAAATGAGTGGATGAATGAATGAATGTAAGGGATTGGGTGGGGGATTGGGATAAGGTTGGGTCAAATTGGTGGGTTTGGGTCATGGATCATATCCATGAGTTGACCCGATTCCATTTATTAGTTAATTCGCATGTCGGCTTGCACCGAGCCACAAAATAAGTTGGCCCAACGACCTCGTCTAGCATATAATTTGACAATAAATCTCGAAACGAATTTAATTACGTCATTTATTAATTAGTTAGTCAATTAATACATAAAGTCAAATAGGTCAAATATTGCGGATGTTACATCATTCCCCCGTTAAAAGAATTTCGTCCCGAAATTCAACAAAATGCTAAACACTAAACAAGTGTGGGTACTTAGACCTCATGTGGTCCTCCCGTTCCCAAGTAAACGTGACTCCACGCCTAGCATTCCATCTAACCTTGACGATTGTGTAGCGTTTGTTCTTGAGCTTCTTGGTTTGACGGTCTAAGATTTCCGCCGGCTCTTTAACAAAATTAAGCTTCTTATCGACTCGTATCTCGTTCATGGGCACATGATGAGTAGGATCCGCCAAACACTTACGTAGATTACAAATGTGGAAGACATCATGTACACCACTAAGTTCTTGAGGAAGTTCTAGTCGATATGCAACCTTTCCAACCCGTTCAAGAATTTTGAAAGGCCCAATATATCTTGGCCCGAGTTTGCCTCGTTTCACGAATCTTACAACGCCTTTCCAAGGTGATACTTTCAAAAGCACATGATCACCAACCTCAAATTCTAATGGTCTCCGTCTCACATCGGCATACTTCTTTTGTCGTTCACGGGCCAATTGTAACCTCTCCTTGATTTGGAGATCACTTTTGTTGTTTCAACTACAATTTCTGGCCCGATAAGTTGGCTTTCACCAATCTCCGCCCAAGCTAGGGGAGAACGACATACTCTACCATACAATGCTCTAAAGGGTGCCATTTGTATGCTTGCATGATAACTATTGTTGTAGGAGAATTCAACCAATGGCAAATGATCTTCCCAACTACCACCAAAATCAATAGCACAAGCCCTCAACATGTCTTCAAGCGTTGGTATTGTTCTTTCACTTTATCCATCCGTTTGAGGATGAAACGTCGTGCTCATATTAAGTTGTGTACCCATTGCACGTTGAAAGGCTCTCCAAAAACTTGAGTTATACCGGGTATCTCTATCGGAGATGATAGAAACCGGAACTCCATGTTTAGACACCACTTCTTTAATGTACAAACGAGCCATGGTGTCAAATTTATCGGTTTCACGAATAGCCAAGAAATGAGCCGACTTCGTTAACCGAACCACTATTACCCAAATCGTATCATGACCACTTTTTGTCTTCGGTAACTTCGTAATAAAGTCCATTGCTATATGTTCCCATTTCCACTCGGGTGTCACCGGTTGCACCAACAATCCGGGTGGCTTCTTGTGATCGGCTTTCACTTGTAAGCAAGTAAGGCACTCACTCACATATTTAGCCACATCACGCTTCATGCCCGGCCACCAATAAAAATCTCTCAAATCAAAATACATCTTATCCGATCCGGGATGGACCGAATAAGCCGATCGATGAGCTTCACTCATGAGAAGTGTTCTTAGATTACCGAAAATGGGAATACAAAGCCTTTCAACCAAATATAGCCCGTTGTCACCCTTCCTATCAAATTGTTGCTCCATACCATCCAAATTTTCATTACCAAAGTTCTCCGGTAGGGTAGCTTGTATTTGGGCTTCAATGATTCGGTCACGAATATTTGGCCCTACCGTGAGACTCATAACTCTAGCCCGTCTCTGCTTAACCCTCTCTTTTCTTCTCAAAGCATTGGCCACAACATTGGCCTTTCCCGGGTGATAACGGATATCACAATCATAGTTACTAAAGAGTTCAAGCCAACGTCTTTGCCTCATGTTTAATTCACTTTGATTAAAGATGTGTTGGAGACTTTTGTGATCGGCTTTCACTTGTAAGCAAGTAAGGCACTCACTCACATATTTAGCCACATCACGCTTCATGCCCGGCCACCAATAAAAATCTCTCAAATCAAAATACATCTTATCCGATCCGGGATGGACCGAATAAGCCGATCGATGAGCTTCACTCATGAGAAGTGTTCTTAGATTACCGAAAATGGGAATACAAAGCCTTTCAACCAAATATAGCCCGTTGTCACCCTTCCTATCAAATTGTTGCTCCATACCATCCAAATTTTCATTACCAAAGTTCTCCGGTAGGGTAGCTTGTATTTGGGCTTCAATGATTCGGTCACGAATATTTGGCCCTACCGTGAGACTCATAACTCTAGCCCGTCTCTGCTTAACCCTCTCTTTTCTTCTCAAAGCATTGGCCACAACATTGGCCTTTCCCGGGTGATAACGGATATCACAATCATAGTTACTAAAGAGTTCAAGCCAACGTCTTTGCCTCATGTTTAATTCACTTTGATTAAAGATGTGTTGGAGACTTTTGTGATCGGCTTTCACTTGTAAGCAAGTAAGGCACTCACTCACATATTTAGCCACATCACGCTTCATGCCCGGCCACCAATAAAAATCTCTCAAATCAAAATACATCTTATCCGATCCGGGATGGACCGAATAAGCCGATCGATGAGCTTCACTCATGAGAAGTGTTCTTAGATTACCGAAAATGGGAATACAAAGCCTTTCAACCAAATATAGCCCGTTGTCACCCTTCCTATCAAATTGTTGCTCCATACCATCCAAATTTTCATTACCAAAGTTCTCCGGTGGGGTAGCTTGTATTTGGGCTTCAATGATTCGGTCACGAATATTTGGCCCTACCGTGAGACTCATAACTCTAGCCCGTCTCTGCTTAACCCTCTCTTTTCTTCTCAAAGCATTGGCCACAACATTGGCCTTTCCCGGGTGATAACGGATATCACAATCATAGTTACTAAAGAGTTCAAGCCAACGTCTTTGCCTCATGTTTAATTCACTTTGATTAAAGATGTGTTGGAGACTTTTGTGATCGGTGTAAATCACACATTTCGTGCCATAGAGATAATGTCTCCAACACTTCAAAGCAAACACAACCGCTCCCAATTCCAAATCATGAGTCGGGTAGTTTTTCTCATGCACTTTCAATGGACGAGAGGCAAAAGCAATGACTTTGCCCCTTTGCATAAGGACAAAACCCAAACCTTGACCCGAAGCATCACAATATACCACGAAATCTTCAACTCCATCCGGAAAGGTTAGGATAGGTGCATCACACAACATATCTTTAAGAGTTTGGAAGGCATTTTCTTGTCTTTCGCCCCATTCGAATTTTCTTTCTTTTTGAGTCAAGAGAGTAAGAGGTTGTGCAATACGGGAGAAATTTTCAATGAATCTTCTATAATAACCCGCCAATCCAAGGAATTGACGGATCTCAGATGGTGTTTCGGGTCTTCTCCAATCCTTGACCGCCTCGATTTTGCTTGGGTCCACATGAATACCATCCTTGCTCACCACGTGACCAAGAAAGTGGACCTTCTCTAACCAAAACTCACACTTGGAGAATTTAGCATACAACTTCTCCTTTCTCAATAGATAAAGCACTTCACGCAAGTACTCAGAATGCTCTTCTTTCGTCTTAGAATAAACAAGTATGTCATCAATAAAGACAATGACAAACTTGTCTAAGAAAGGTCGACACACCCGGTTCATCAAATCCATGAACACCGCCGGTGCATTAGTCAACCCGAATGGCATAACGGTGAATTCAAAATGTCCATACCTTGTACGAAAATCCGTTTTAGGAATATCGTCTTCATGTACCCGGAGTTGATGATAACCCGAGCGAAGATCGATTTTGGAAAAGTGCTTAGCACCTTGAAGTTGATCAAATAAGTCATCGATTCTAGGAAGGGGATACCGGTTTTTCACCGTGAGCTTATTCAACTCCCAGTATTCAATACACATTCTAAACGATCCGTCATTCTTTTTGACAAAGAGAATAGGAGCACCCCAAGGAGATTGGCTAGGACGAATGAAACCTTTTTCTTGGAGTTCTTTGAGTTGAGTTTCTAGTTCTTGCATTTTGGTGAGAGCTAGTCTATAAGGAGCTTTAGCCACGGGTGCGGCTTCGGGAATAAGATTGATACGGAAGTCAAGTTGACGAGATGGAGGTAATCCCGGTAAGTCATCCGGAAAACATCGGGAAATTCACAAACAATGGGAACGGTCTTCAATTCTAACTTGGTGGCGGTAGCACTAAAGACTTTGGAATTTGAAGAATCGGAAGTTTCACCTTGAACTCTAAGAATTTTACCATTAGACAAGGGTATTTTAACAACTCTCTCACCACAATCGATAACCGCATTTACCGCCGACATCCAATCCATACCCACAATAATATCAAAGCTCCCAATATCTAAAGGCATAAGGTCGATAAAGAACTCGACGTCGTTTAGAGTCAAAATACAATCACGGAGTATTTGACTAAGTTTTGTTAGAGCACCATTTACCATTTCTATATCAAGCACATAATTTAGAGCACACGGATTCACATCAATCAAGGTAACAAAACTAGAGGAAATAAGGTTATAATCGGCTCCGGAGTCAAATAAAACCGTTGCATAATGACCATTGAGAAGGAATGTACCTGCAACCACATTGGGATCATTACGGGCTTCATTGGCATTGACCGCAAAGGCTCGGCCATGAGGTTGAACTTGATGACCTTGTTATCCTCGGTTTTGGTTAGGCCGGACAATTTGAAGTTGGTTGGAGTGGACAACTACTTGAACTTGTTGCCCAACCCATTGAGGATAATTTTGGCGGTAGTGATAAGGACTACCACATTCAAAGCATGCACCCTTTTGTTGATTGGCACGAGGAGGAATAGCTTGAAGAGGGGCTATATTTTGTGGGGCCACCCTTGGCGCCCTACAATCCTTGGACATGTGTCTAATTCGGTTACAATTGAAACATGCCCACATTGAATGTTGGTGGGGTGGTGCCCGTTGCATCTTCCACAAAACGGATGAGGCCCCAAATAATTCTTCTTCACCGGCTCCACCGCCGCCATCACCCTACCCCGATTAGCATTTTTGGGATCAAACCTCCCCATCTTCTTCACCCCACTTGATTCCGGCACTTCTTTCCTCTTTGATGACTTGCTCAACACCCCACTTCTCAACAAATCTTCGGTCACACTACCGGCTCGGTTAATAGCCTCGGTCATAGAAGTAGGCATGACCGAGTTAACAAGAGATCGGACTTGTGGAGTCAAACCCAAAACAAATTTATCAATGGCCCGGGGCTCGGGATTCACTAGATGAGGAACAAGGGTAGACAAATCTTGAAATCGTCTAATATAGCCCTTGTAATCGGCCCCGTCCATTTTAAGATGGACAAATTCGATGGTTAAATTTTGGAGTTCATAAGGAGGGCAAAACTTCTCCTTCACCTTGTTCTTGAAATCGGCCCATGACAAGTTATAGGTCCGACCCAAGGTTATCTCTTGGTTCCACCAACTTAAAGCATCATCTTTAAACATACCGGATGCATAAGAAATTTGGTCATCATACGTGCAATGGCTCCTTTCAATCACCGCTTCAATCCTCTCGAACCATCTTATACAATCCACGGGACCACCCTTACCATCAAACTCCGGTGCCCCACAATTCTTGAAGTCTTTAAATTGACACCCTTGGCGGTAAACTCCATGTTGATTAAACATGGGAATATAGTTATCAACTCCCACGGTTCTTCCTCATCTCCCACTACAACATGAGGTTGAGCACCCTCATTATTCACATTTCCCGGGGCTTCAACATTTTGAGGCTCATTGCATGGTGCCCCATTGTTTCCTTCAAGAGTTGCCGTGACTTGGGCAACTATAGTTGGCATGATATTGGTGACCGTTTGAGCGATCACATCAGCCAAGTTCGGACCGGGAGCCTCACCACGACCCCTACCTCGGCCTCTACCACCACGGCCTCTACCTCGACCTCTTTGAACTTCCGGTTGAGCTTCTTGAGAGTTAGCCCTATAGTTTGTTCCGGCTCTCCTTGGTCTCACCATTTCTATAAAACAAGTAACACGTTGACCCGATGGTTAGTCTCAAAATGCTCACATGTTAGTCACACAAGTAGTCAACGCTCACATGTCGATATAACATACATAATTCATATCATAATGCTAAGGCAAAAGTGCTAGAGTTCTAAGGGGATTGTTACCTGTCATACTATCATGTCAAGTTCACTACAATGACTCATCAATCCAAGTACTCATGTTTAACACGTCACACAATCCAAACAACTAAAACAAGTGGTTCAAAGTATAAACCGAATCTTATATGCTCTCTAGTTATTGACCGGGTTTGTATACAGGTGATATCATCGACTTTCCCTCCACCCAATCAACTCCCATTAAAGCATATCGGTTCCTTATTATACCCTAAACCAAGCATGTGCAATCCGTGATGTCATTAACTTGTTATAATACCGGGTGACCATAAAATAGTTGATCAGGTATTTTAGGGTTGCCACAATGTTATATCATGTTAATGCCATAACTTCATTTTGCCCTAAATCATCAAACTATCACCAATCAATAACAACAATCCATCTCAACCACAATCAAGTTCAAATCAATGTACACGTTAACCACATTGTACTCATCACACGTTCATCACATTGTACTCAAGTCATCACATAGTTGGTCTTAACTACGAACTCACAATGTACACCTTTTAGGGTTCACACAATTCACATTGCACACAAAATTCCTAACCATGCATGCTATATGAAGAGTTTTAACTTAAGTCGTAGTCTAGGTCAAACCGCCTAATTCTCTATGACCACGCATGGGCCACCATTCTGTAACACCCCGAGCTAGGGCTCGAAATATTATGGAAATTATATAGCACAAGGTGGAATTAATGTAGAACATGAACTAAATGCAAATAAAGGATCCGGTGAATCCATAAATAAGATAATTCAAGTACAAAATGCATAAGGAGCAAGTAACCATCAAAGTTTACAAAATAATCATCAAGAGATGGCTATCGATCCTAAGCATAATGCAAAAGTAGGCAAATGAATCCTTGATCCATATAAGTCCAATGCCTGGGTTCAAAAGCAAGCAATCAATCATACTTCACGTCCTGGATTAACCTGGTTACCTGAAAAGTGTACTAAACAAGTCAACACGAGGTTGGTGAGTTCGTAGTAATGGTTCACGGGGAACCATCGTCAATAATCACAACATGTATAAGTAAATGCAAATCATAACTTACAAGTAGCCTTTAAGTGTCACAATATCAAACACATCAAGATTACACGACGTAAAGTAATGCGTGTAATAAATAAGCACAAGTGATGTCAATATCAAGATATGTTCTGTATGCATGTCAATGTCATAATGCATATCATAAGTGTGACCATCAAGTCATCAATGCAACGATACTCACATGTCATCCCAATGAACAATGTGGCATCTCAAAATCATCGGTGTATATATGTCTATATACCCGGGGTCCATGTCCGTCTTACAAAAGCATCTCAAGTGTATACATCTATACACTTGGAGGTCCATGTCCGTCTCACATGTGTCCACATCAATACGTATGCGTGTTTGTCTCAATCACAAGTCCATCAATCATTCAATCAAACAATAAATCAAGTAATCACGTAAAAGTTCACTTTCCAGCCCGAATCTCAAACGAGTAGTGAGCTACGGAACTCACCTTGGGTGGCAAATGAAGTTAAGACTGAGATAAGATGAGATTATAGTCGTTAGTTAAGCTCCACGTGTCTAAGACCTAAAATTATATATAATTCACACGTATTAATTTAAGTAAAAACCTAATTAGGGTTTGTAGATAGTTTTATGACCTTAAGTGACTCCCGAGACTTGTGTTACATCATTAAAGGAGTTAAGTTTGAGTTTGAGTCGTCTATAAGTCGCCTCGAGTTCGAAAGCCATAATTGTTTAAGGGTAAAGTTACTCTTAAATTAAGGGGGTTTAATCTTGTATAAGAAAACGATAATGAGTGATTAATAGGGTGAAAATAGGTGATTTTATACTTGTTGGCGGTTCCCTAATGGTGTGAAGAACTAATTAGCTTCACGCCACCAAGTGTGATATTTAGGTGTTTGTGTGTGTTTTTCATTAGGGTTTTAGGTGGATCCTTTGAGGGGTATTTATAGGCCCTCAGGGAAGGATCCAGAAGCTGGAGGGTTAACGGTAACATTAGACATGTAGCCGTTATCGTTAGACAGCTGTGTCACGATCTTTGGCCTGAAGGTACAAGTACAAGTCGTACGTACTAGTGCACGTTCTAAATTGTACTGTTTGTCTGCTGGCTAGCCGTAGCCTTCGTAGCTAGGTATCGGAGGCTACGCTTAGATTATTATAGCTTAGATTCCGGACCTCGTCTTAGCGAGAGCTTTAGTCCTCCATCAATGTACGTAATCCGGAGAGTCCGTAGGATTAAGGATGGTACATCGTCAATAATTATTATCATGAACTTGTATATACATAATTTAAATTGATGGTCCATGTTGAGTTTTTAAAAGCGAGCCATGACTTTGAGAGGCCATAAAGACCTGGATACATTGCTAGAAAAGTCGTACGATGGCTTAAACTGAAGCTTGAACCAACCCTAGGACCTTAGCGACAAAACTAGGAATTTCAGAAAAATACACAAGGCAAAGCACCGTCTTGGACGGTAGGTGCCACCGTCTTAGACGGTGGCCTAGATCTTGTTTACGGTGGCTTTACGGTGAATGCTTCTGTCTTACGCTAGTTCCTTGGAGCTGCACGGTGAAACTAGCCTAAACAGAACACCGTCTGGTCAAGAGCGTCCAAGACGCTGGCACAGGTCTGGGCGAGCAGCAGCAGGTCATGGCTCGAAAATGAAGCAAAAACCGACCCATGACTCAATTTTGCTTGAAAAACGATTTGGGCAGCTTGTAAACTCATCTTTACACCAAATGGAACTTAAATACACATCATTAAACAAGACCCACATCACAAATCCATCTCTAAACATCAATCATTTATCAAAAACGGTTTTGACCCATTTCATGAACTAAGAAACCCTAAATCGACCCATTTCGGTTTTTGAAGCTAGATTTGACCTAGTGACACTTCCAACCATGTTTCAAAACATAAATGAATGTATTTCACTCAACAAACCCGACCCATAACCTTTGTGAACATAAAAATCGGCCAAGAATCCAAATCAAAGTTCAAAACCCTAGTTTTGACCTAGTATAGCTTTTGACCCAAATTTGACCAAGATATGCATGGGTTGACTTAGAAATGTGTTTACAAACATAAAATGATGATATAGAAACAAGTTTTACTTACCAAAACTCACCACAAGGCTCAAACCCGAAAATTGACCCAAATGGATAATCCTTGCAACTTGAAACTCCAAATTTTTGAGAGGATGAAGATGTGATGATGATTATGATTCTTACACTAATTCAACCCAAGAACATTAATTGATATAAGAATTTAATGAGAGAGAGAGAGAGAGAGAGAGAGAGAGAGATTTGTTCTTGTGTGTTTAATTAGAGAGAGAAAGGGAAGATAGGAAATGACTGGATGAATGAATGAGTGTAAGGGATTGGGTGGGGGATTGGATAAGGTTGGGTCAAATTGGTGGGTTTGGGTCATGGATCATATCCATGAGTTGACCCGATTCCATTTATTAGTTAATTCGCATGTCGGCTTGCACCGAGCCACAAAATAAGTTGGCCCAACGACCTCGTCTAGCATATAATTTGATAATAAATCTCGAAACGAATTTAATTACGTCATTTATTAATTAGTTAGTCAATTAATACATAAAGTCAAATAGGTCAAATATCGCGGATGTTACATCTTAGCCTAACTATCTACATTACCATATAAAAATTATACACCCTATTAAAAAAACGAAATTATCATCTTACACTTGATGAATTAATTTACAGAATTAGTTATTTATCTTTTAAAATATCTTCAGAACAATTATCTTTACATCAATTACCACCACTATTTGCCACCACCACTATCACCACTCGCCGCCATCACCACCGGTCGCTTCCACCACCACATCATCGTCGTATTATGCGTGTATCCTTTTATCTTTTAAAAATTTCCACCATCACCTTTATATCAGTTACATTTACATCAGCATACACTACTCACACCATCACTACCACAATATCACCTAGGCATGAACACATGTCAAAACCCAGTCTGATCCATGCAATTGTGCAAACTTGTGACCCGACAAAACAACAAAATCGGCCCCATGACCCAACCCGTTACCCATTTCGAACGGGTCGGCTCATGTCGGGTTCTGACGGGTTTAGCTCGGTTATCGGGTTTAAGGGATATATGTTCTTCATTTATTAAAACCTGTCCGGCCTGAAAGCCGGGCGAGCAACAAAATCAAACTCGTGATCCGACTGGTTACCTTATCGGACAGGTCGCGAGTTTGATCTAGACTATGAAATATAAAACATGAGCTGTTACAAACTTTAAAAAAAATATTCCAATACACGTCATTTGAAAGAATCGAAACCAAAAATGACTACACCAAATAGACTCCACCAAGTTAATCTAGGCTTCGTTGTCAAAATTGTGTTTGTATAAGTTACTTATTTAGCATTTTTAATATACATCACTCTGGACCCATGGTCATCAATCTCTTTCGGAACTTGGACCTCTTACGAAGCTCCACTTGCAGTTACTTTATCCCAAATTATTCATTAAAAATAAGTTGATTAAAAACTTAATCATATAATTAAAACTACATTATACAAAAGCTACCTTTTGATACCATATTATTATTATAGAATATGTAGAAATTTTCTGCCTTAGCATAAAACTTGAAATTTGATACAAAACTAATTGTTTCAATCACTATGGTATATTTGTTATACGGTTTTTATAGATATTGCATATGCTACGGCTTGATTATACTCTTGCAAGCAAGGCGAGAAGCACGATTCTCTTAGCCGGCATGTTACTTTTTATTTTTAATTTTGTAAAAGTGTAATGTAATATCTGTATCATATTTTTTTGGTTAATAATATCTGTATTTGATTGTAAATATATATAAAAAAATTAAGAAGATAGCCATGTCGAAATGTAATTACTATTGTTCCGCTAAAGTAAAACTAAAACATCATTTTAACTTTTAAGAGTCTCTCATAAAGATAAATACATGTTTTTTGGGTTGTTGATCACCTTTTCGTATAAAAATTATCTTTGTTTAGTAAATACCTCAAAGTGAGATATTGTCCATGTTGACCTATAGAGACCACATATGTTTGATCTTTTAGACTTCCACTAAATAAAGAATACATGATAATTAAAATTATCATCTAAACCTATGGGTTTAAGGTTTAAATAAAACAAAAGGAAAAACACTTTGAAGTGGGGAAATGCCATGAGAGCCATGGCCAAGAAACCAATACCTAGCAGTCCACTTTATAGCCAAACGCTCCTTCCTTTCTCTTTTGAGCAACTTAGAGATATAATATTTGAACATTGGGATCATAAATTCTTTGGTAATTTAGATATATAGAAGTCAGTCAAAGCATAAATTGTTATATGTATCTTTGTGATCAAACTTCTAAAATTAAAAACTTATGTTACCCTTGATATTTAGAACATTAGAGTATCGAGCATGTGAAGATAATCTGAACCATGTCAAATGTCACATCAGCAATATATCATTAGAATCGCTTAACACAAACACACCATTTATACTTTGTCAAACGCATACATACCTTGTGTTGTTAGAATATTGGTTTATACGACTCAATATTCCCTCATTATATCAAGATAGAATAGTAATCACTACAGAATACATTTTAACCATACACAACAATATATGCATTATATAAATACAACTGTCTGATGCATATATTGTTGTGTATGGCAAAAAAATAATGTATAAAAATAACCTCCAATCAAAATAAGGAGTTATGACAAACTTCGTTAGTTAAACCTTAAGGAGTTATGACAAACTTCGTTAGTTAAACCTTTTTTCGAGTAATGTAGGTACGGTGTTGTAATTAAATATTTGCCATTAATATTAAAGTTATGGCATAACCTAATAACCTTCAAACACAACTTAATTAAAACGATAGAATGAATCAACATTTTGATAGTGTTATGTTGTATGTTTATTATTTTTCTCTATTCTTAATGTAATCAGATGATATTCAACCGACATGTATGGTTTACTAAACTTTTTATGCTCTTCTGCATTTGACTCGTTTGGTCAGAGGTCCTTATGGAAACAGTCTCTCTACCTCTAGATAGAGGCAAAATTGTTTACATTTCCCTCATACCGCGCATACAGGGATTGAGTCATATTGCTGTTTTTGTTGTCTAATGAATCAACGTTTTGCAATTGCCCATGTCATATAACTTAATTACAAGAGATTAATTAAGTTCTATCATTTTACTAATGTGAGATTTATTGTTAGGATGCTACATAATCAGGTTTAATTCTTCTTTTTATTATTTTTTTTATTACAAACTACATTTATTACATACTATATATATTTTTTTAAAAGTAGATGGATATCAATCAAGATCTTTTATAAAAGAAAAAGTTTGGTTGGAGTTATTAATAATATATATTAAACAGTTGGTCGAAGAAACATTATGAAACATCCTCATCTTAAATAAAGTGGTTTGGGTATCGAGTGTTCGTAGGTGTAGGGTTTTTAGCAGCTTTAAAGAAATGAAGGTGGAGGTCGATTCACATTGGGTTCCTTCCTAGCTTGTATGACTAAATTATATTATATATACTTATATATGGTTTTAAAAGGCTTCGTTTGACTAAATTGGTAATACTTTAGGTAAATCTTTGAATCGTCAATGGACGAAATTGATAATTTGTATTTGTAGAGTAACATCTACAATTATGTTTTACAACTCCATGTTTTATAGGGCTTGTATACAATGTTAAGTGTGCTACATAATATGTTGTGTATGATGACTAGTTTTTGTTTCGTATTTACCACTTTCGTTTGTAAAAATTGTGAGGCATGCTTCCAACTATTGAGTCATGAAATATGATGTTTGAATTACATCATTTCTCACATAATTAATAAGAGTTTCATAGTGTCCTAACACTATTGGAATAACAGATTATGTTTGCATGAATAATTATTTATCCCAAAATTAAAATTCTTTGCGAGGATAATGTGTTCATAAATACAACCATGATGTATTGATGAGTATGCATGAGCATAGGTTAAAACCCGGCCCCTTATCAGGATAATCGATTCGGGTCGGGTACGGTGGATTCGGTTCGGTTTTCGGGTTTAAGAGACACTTATTCATCATGTGTCAAAACCCAGGCCGACTTGGCCCGAAACTCGGCAGTGCAACAAAATCGAATCCATGACGGGCCCGTTAACCTATCGGGTGAGTCGGTTCGGGTCAGGTTCGGCGGGCCTAAGCCAGGTCTTGGGTTTTTGGGTCATATGCTCATCGCTAGTGATAAGCATGTATTAAAATCGATAACTCTGAATTATGTTGTAAAAAAAGATGTATTTTACTTTTAAACATAAATAATAGTATCCCATGGATTACTTTTCAAAAAAAAAAATAGTATCCCATGGACTATTCTTATGGTTAATTAACTAAAATCATAGTATCCCATGGATTACTTTTCAAAAAAAAAAATAGTATCCCATGGATTACTTTTCAAAAAAAAAAATAGTATCCCATGGACTATTCTTATGGTTAATTAACTAAAAAATCATAGTATCCCATGGATTACTTTTCAAAAAAAAAAATAGTATCCCATGGACTATTCTTATGGTTAATTAACTAAAAAAATAGTATCCCATGGATTACTTTTCAAAAAAAAAAATAGTATCCCATGGATTACTTTTCAAAAAAAAAAATAGTATCCCATGGATTACTTTTCAAAAAAAAAAATAGTATCCCATGGATTACTTTTCAAAAAAAAAAATAGTATCCCATGGATTACTTTTCAAAAAAAAAAATAGTATCCCATGGATTACTTTTCAAAAAAAAAAATAGTATCCCATGGATTACTTTTCAAAAAAAAAAATAGTATCCCATGGATTACTTTTCAAAAAAAAAAATAGTATCCCATGGATTACTTTTCAAAAAAAAAAATAGTATCCCATGGATTACTTTTCAAAAAAAAAAATAGTATCCCATGGATTACTTTTCAAAAAAAAAATCATAGTATCCCATGGATTACTTTTCAAAAAAAAAAATAGTATCCCATGGACTATTCTTATGGTTAATTAACTAAAATCATAGTATCCCATGGATTACTTTTCAAAAAAAAAAATAGTATCCCATGGACTATTCTTATGGTTAATTAACTAAAAAAATAGTATCCCATGGATTACTTTTCAAAAAAAAAAATAGTATCCCATGGATTACTTTTCAAAAAAAAAAATAGTATCCCATGGATTACTTTTCAAAAAAAAAAATAGTATCCCATGGATTACTTTTCAAAAAAAAAAATAGTATCCCATGGATTA
>CM067170.1:39137371-39214871 GCA_034093135.1 Erigeron breviscapus | reverse complement strand
TTTAAGGAATTAAATTTATTTCATTATTTACAAAAATTCAGTTTTTACGAACCAATTAAATAAAAAAAATCAACCGATTCAACCGATTAATATAAAAAAAACCCATCTTTGTTAAATCGCCTGTTTAATGGTAGGCTCAAACCGGTTTTAAATCATTGCAAATTTAATAATCTAACCAACTTATTAGCTTTACTTCATTGACCCATTACAATAAATACTAGAAAAGCACTCAACAAGCGACAAACTGGAAGATATTTTTTATATATGTATTTTTAAAAAGTAATAATATATACAGTATAACCTCTATAAATTAATAATGTCAGAAACATGATATTTTATTAATTTAACGAGATATTATTATATCGATAAATTAATAAATTATTAATTTAAAGAGGTTCATGTATGACCTTTGAAATTTCCATGTTCAATAAACTTATACACATATGAAACAAGAGTCCATTGCAAATTGCTTTCGACAAGGTAAAATTCATTTGACGAATCCAACCGGCTGAACTGATTTAAATGATGTAAAATTTGGAGAAAACATTCGTGAGCTTGAAAACTAGATTACGGGTGTGCATTATCAACACAAAATGGATGTGAATGAGTCATTGGTTTATTCTGGTGAAAATATGAATGTTACGAGATTCAAAGCTTTGAAGAAATTGTGGCAACAAGTCCTTATAACTTTTTGTTACAATACGAAAAAACAGTTTCGCAACTCTTAAATGCAATGTCGAAGTTTAAATATGAACTCCTAATAGATTTGAAGGTTAAAAAAACAAGTGACTATGGATACATTTTTACTTCACAACTTTGGAATTTTGGATATTTTAGAAATTATTAATTTATAGTTTCGTTGGGACCAATATATTTACACTGGAGTTTCAGAAAAGTTATTATCTTATTATTTTATTGATTGAGTCCAAATTTGTGGACCAGACAAATTATTAATTTTATCGAGTTAATTAATTTATCGAGTATTAATTTATAGAGGTTATAATTAATTTGATAAGTTTGAAAACATGTTTAAAATTTAATTGATGACACAATGAAACCACTCAATTCTAACTTTTAATTTTATCAATACCAGTTTCTTAAACAGATTTATAACATATCAAATAGTAAATAATTAGTAAGATTTATCTAACTTTTCATTAAAAAATTAGTTGGAATATATATATATATAAAAACAAGCATTAACAGAAATCACATGAAATATAAAGTAAAAAGGTTAGTAGGAATGAATATATATTCACCATCACACCACCACGAGGCTCCATCCATCACTCACTCACATTGTCATCATGAAAATCACCTCCGGAGCGTAAATTTCAATAACCCACAACCCCTCATTAATGATAACGACTTCCTCCTTATTTTTAACAGTCTCTCTCTATATATCTATATCTATATATCTAATTCGTGGATTTCAGCGTCAATTTTCAAACTTATACTCATCCCCGCGCTCTCTAACCCCACCACCCACACTCTCTCCCTTTTTCAACCCACACATTCACTCACACCGATTATTTTTACTTACTTACTTACAGGTATATCTATTTATATCTATCTGTATCTGTACATATATTTACATTTTCAATATCTATTTCATTTTGTATATAATCCGATCAATCTCCAATTCAATCAGATCTATAAACAATAGTATTCCTCGATTCTCTCAATATTTGTGAATTTTTAATTCATTTTATGCTAATTAGTGTTTAATATAGAGTGTTTGTTTGTAACATTTAGATAAGCTAAATAAAGTAGTATTTGACCCCAAAAAAAATGATTATCTGCGTTTTCTCTATAGAAAAAATAAAAAAGCAATCATAAACACAAACACCCCTATATTGTGTAATGTATATATATGTGAATTGATTTTTGTAGTTTTTATTTTAGCTATTTATGTATTGATTGTATTTGTAATTTGTAATGTGTTTTTGTTTTTTAGGTTTGAAAAAGATGGAATCCAAGGCAAAAAGAGGAATAAAAAAGAAAATGGACCTATAATAGATGTGTTGCATTTTCAAATGAACAGTAGTAGTCTGTAAAGTTTTATTTAAGCACTTCCCTTTTTGCTTCTCTTTTATATTGTATCTATATATGTATTTATATATATGTATATGAAAAATACAACTTTGAGAGTATACTACTACTACTACTGCCACTACATATAAACAGCCAAAGGAGTGTTTGTTTTACTTTAGCATGCCAGAGATATAGAGTTTTTGAAGAGGGGAATATGCATAATATGAAGAACAAACCTTGTGATTCTACTACTATTAATAATAAAATTAATAAGAATAATAATGGGGATGCAAGTGGTGAAGGTCAGAAGCAGAAAGAGAGGCATATTGTTTCTTGGTCTCAAGAGGTTCTTATTTTTCAATTTATGTTTATTTTTCTTTTGATTTGATAATGCTATTGTTGGTTAAAACCATCTCCGGGGTTGCTTGATGGTAAGCCGTCCTGAACGTCTCAAAAGAGACAAGAGTTCGAAACTCACTGGGTAAACATTTTGGGATCGAGGGAAAAAAATTCTACAAAACGGGCATGGAAAAACGATCAGAGCCAAAGATCGAATCTTTCCTTGGAAGCATGAACAGGGACCCCTTTCTGTTTACATGTTTTATTGGTATTGTTGGTTATGATATTTTTTTTTGGTTATTGATATGGGTTTTGTGATTTAGGAGGATGACATATTGAGAGAGCAAATTGGTATCCATGGAACCGACAAGTGAGTTTTTTTTATTTTTTTAGATATGTGATATGGTTTGATGAGAATAAAGTTATTTGAAAAAGGTAGTGATTATTGGATTAATAAGATTAATTGATGGATGGTATTGTGCAGTTGGGCTATTGTTGCTTCTAAGTTTAAGGATAAAACTACAAGGCAATGCAGAAGAAGGTAAACTATAAAGATTTTCTATAAAAAAAAGGGAAAAGTATACCATGTGTTCATGCACTATTTGTACTTTATCTTGCAAGATCCGATTTTTTCGATACTTTTTGCTGCACTTTGATTCGGGTAAATGACAATAACACAGATGGTTCACTTATTTGAATTCTGATTTCAAAAAAGGAGGATGGTCACAGGAGGAAGATATGCTTTTATGTGAGGTAAAGTTGTGAAAACTTATATTGCTCTTTTATTTTGCATGTTATCAATATGTCTGTTATGTTTTTGTTCTATTAAAATTGATATTACTGTACGGATGTAATAGTTCTTGTTTTGAATATGGTTGATGAGGTGAACTGATACCAGAAGATGGTTTTGCAGGCCCAGAAGATATTTGGCAACAGATGGACTGAAATAGCAAAAGTGGTTTCAGGCAGGTAAAGTCTAAATGATATTCTATTTGATTGTTAGTTCAAGTTGTGTATTGAAGAAAAACTTAAACACGATAAAACTAACTCTGTTTTAAAATAGGACGGACAATGCTGTTAAGAACCGATTCTCCACTTTGTGTAAGAAGAGAGCAAAGAATGAAGCGATGGCAAAAGAGAACCACACTTCTTACATCACAACAAACAACAAAAGGACCAGATTTCACATTGAACAAGATTCAGATAGAGTTCTAGAAACTTCCATGCCTCCTTCTAAGATGAGGTATTTTTAATGCAGGCTTTCAGCCTTTCAGCCACCCATATCAAAGATCATTTTTATTTTACATTAATGCTACTGTATTATTTAGGAGGAAACATATCTCGGATTCGGCAGAAGAATTGACTGGGACCTTTAGAACGATTGATCAGCAACTGAGACCTCCATTTGCTGTACTTTTACATAACTGCCATAATGTCAACACCGTAGCCACTCAGCTTCCTTCCAAAAGTGAAGAGGCATCCAAAAATGGTAATTCACCATACAAGAAGCTTCATTGATGATGCTATTTCAGAGTTGTAATTATATATTGTATATTAAGGGTTCATAGTAATATACACTTAAGTTGTAATATAAATTGATTGGAGAATGAAAACCTATCTAGTGCTATAAATTGATTAAAAGAAACTAAATGTAATGTGTTTGAAGGAACATTCCTCAAGAAAGACGATCCGAAGATCATTGCATTGCTACAACAAGCAGAACTTCTCAGCTCACTAGCACTAAAAGTAAATATGGAGAAAACAGATGAAAGTTATGAAAATGCTTGCAAGGTGAAAAAATCACTCATGACAGCCCTTTATTGTAACTATTTTGTCGTTGTATCTTCTTTGAAAATGTATAGTGACTTCACATGGAGATGAAGGGCAGTCTAGTGCTTTGATCATATGGAAATTTGTTTCATAATGTAACCTTTGACATTCAATCATACTATATTCAGGCTGTCCAAGATTTTCTCAAGCAAACCAAAGAAAATGATGTGCTTGGATTCAACATATCTGATATGGATTTTCAACTTGAGAATATCAAAGATCGGTTACAGGACATAAGAAATTGTGATGATGGCAGCCAACAGTCATGGAGGTACTAAATAAGGGACATAGTTGTTATTTTACTTGACATGGTTAACCAGAATAAAACACTTGAAACATTTCAATTTGTGCAGACAGCCTGATTTATACCAGGGATCCCCAGACAGCTCTGATTACAGTACAGGGTCAACTGCCCTCTCCCAAGTGATTGAGAAAATGGAACCACTTCCGGATAACATCGTTGATGGTAAAAATATGATAATACCCGACTCACCAACAAACCAAGGTAACTTTCTGTCAATGAATTTGTTATTGTTTTGCAATCTTTATGATAACTTATAGTTCTATTTCTGTTTCAGATATTTTACCTTGTGACGAATTTCACCTTGATATTGGGTCAATATGCCCCTTGCCAAATTCAGATTTCAACTCCCCACTTCAAGTAACTCCATTGTTCAGATCGATGGCTGCAGGGATTCCAAGCCCACAATTCTCAGAAAGTGTAAGTTAGTTTCAGCATGTTTTTTCTTTGTATCTTTTCTTATTTCAAACAATACAATATCTTATATTGTACTTAAATCATGCTATAAGACATGTTTTGACTTTGTTGAAGCATAGGAGAAGGACCAACCATATTTTACAAGCCAACAGTAGAATCACAAAGTATTAAGGAAACTTTCACCCTTTTTCGATTAGTTGAGATGCTTATGTGCTTTTCTTTAAGCATTATAAGTTACGTATATTCTAACTATTGTCACTGTTTGGTAATAGTTGATCATCAGTGGTGGACACTTACACATGTTAATTTAGAGATTTTGGATTTCAACCATACTCTTGGGTATAGCCAGATGAATCACCAGGGTAGAGTCGATGGGTGGGTTGTAAAATATTTCATCTGCTCAAGTGTGGTTTTCGTTTCTAAAGATAATAGGTGATCACAAATATAAAAATAAAAATAAAAAAATCTCCATCTTTAAAGTAATGACATGTACTTCCTTCCAAATACCATACTATGGTATATGGATTTTTCAAAACATATGGTCATAAAAGATTCAAATTACTTGCTATTATGGTCTTTGGGTAACCTGATAACTTATTTCTTTAAACCTGCTTAACTGATGACATAGTGTTCAGGTGCCATGCCATGTGGCATTTTTCATTGATGTGGAATCCATAAGGCGCATCATGTGGCAGTTTCTTTACTAGTAATATGGTTACCAAAACACCATTTTGAAACATAAAGTTTTAAATTTTAATGACTGTTTAAAACAATATGCTTGCTAAAATGATTGTTTTGGAAAAGTACATAGCAGATGGCCTTAGCTCTTTACTTTAGCCTTTAGGTAGGGTTTAAGCTATAAAGTAGCAAGGCACTTTCAGTTTTGTCTCAATTTAAGCAAAAAAACCCAAATGAAATGTACCAATATAGTCATTGAAACTATCTGTGGGTTGATATCAACTTAACAGTTTAACAGGTAGCCAGTTGCCACAATGACTACACCGACACAAAAATTGAAACTGATATGGCTACATTGGTATATTTGGGTTTATTGCCTACTTTGAGACAAAACTAAATGCATGTTGCAATTCTGAAGCTTAAACCTTTTTAGGAAGGCAATCACAGATAACATCTACGAATGAACTCATCACTTCTAGTGAAGAATTGAATTGATAATCTTTGACAAAAGAAAACTCAATGTAGCCAATGGTCATTTTGAACCTTGTTGATGATACTGACATACTGTCATTAACCTGTTGGCATTTCATTTTTTAGAAAACCGGAATCGGAAGGTATGGACCATAGCCTTGTAAAATGCCTTTTGCTTTTTGCCAACTTGTTTGGGATATCTACACCTGAAAATATAACAACATGATTGATAAAGTTTTAATGGTTCAGGGGAGAGTTATGACATAATTTTCATTAATGTGGTTAATTATAGTAGCATGATAAAATGGTGATGTGGCATTCCTCGGTGACTTGAAAACTGGTGCCAAGTCAACATTGTACCAACTATAAAAAAGGTTACTTGCATACTTTGGTGACCAAATTATATGTTGTTACATCAAAAGATAAAATAGTAGTTCTGTTACATACAATGAAAAGTTAGTGAAAATCCTTTATTTTTGCTGTTATAAAGCCTATTCGTAGAGGAACTTTTTATAATGCTCCTGAGTAGCTTACATGGCGTTATGATTAGCGGTTATGCCATTACCAGTGATGCATACTTCTGAATAAGTGGTTTAATTGGCTCTCATATATTATAAATATGGATACATCTGCGTTATTGATAAGGGTATTTCTTATAAATGCAATTCTTACTCTCATTGCCTACATTTGTTAAGCTCAGCTAAGAGGCCGCGAGGACCTCAAATTCTTTTTATTGTATACCTATATTATATTATGAATCAGAAAAAGAATGTAGAAATCATTTAGTGTTAAACTGTTAAAGCTAGATGAACTAACATCTGCAGTCGGTTACTTCTATGTTTACTTACCGGATTTGCTTTTTTGATCATATTTTTCAGGAAAGGAACTTTCTGCTAAAAACACTTGGAATGGAAAAAACACCCCAAAAGCCAGGCACCCGAACCTCGCAACCTCCACCCTGCAAAAGGGCTCTTCTCCATTGCCTTTGAGCAAAACCCCCATCCAGAGTTTTGAACGCATGTAGAGTTTTTTCTTCTTAGGATTTGCAGTCATCTCAGCCTGATTTTTTTACCCAAAAAGGTTTGATCAAGATCTGCATCAACGCTAGAATGTTCCGGTACGTTCTAGAACCACAAGTAGATCTAACATTGTGTTTTGTTGACTTGTATTGCTAGTGTTTGTTCATTTTTGGAGGATTTTGAATACGGGTATTCAATAATTCTCCTCATAACCTATTTGGCATCAAAATATGCCAAATCCTGCACAGAACATTATTTAATTTTTACAGAGTGTAATTATACATCGGCAACTCGCCACATATTTACAATATTACCCCCCAAATGGAAAAGGGGGGAAGGGATTAGTAGAAGCTTAGAAGTGAGTATAGGAGGCTCAACTACCTTAGTTGGACTCCCATCTGTTTGTATTAGTGTGTTTAGAATAGAGGTTATGGTATAAGGTTTTGTTCTATTGTAATGTATAATATACAATGATTGGTTTTTAGAGAATGTGATTCTTGTGTGCACAAGTTTATCTTCTTTTATTTTTTGTTTTTCTTTCTTAACTTCCAATTATACCATTTCGGGACAATTGACATAAATAATCATGAATGCAAAGACAATGTACTACAGAAGGAGATCGAGAAACTTACTTGCAGATTATTATAAATTCATCTTTTCACCTTGCAGTGTGTGTGTGTGTGTTTTTCTGATCTTTGTGTGTGAAATTTGGTTAGAAATGGTGGTTTTGTGTTGTGGGGAAGGTGGGGATTGTAAGAGTATTTAACTTGGTCAGCACTGATGATGGTTAGAAAGAGCAAAAAGATGGTTGGGACTTTTTCCAGGATTGAATTTGGTAAAACTTGAAAAATGCACCACTATTGTTGCATGATGTACAAGTTACTTTTGTGCTATTGGTTTAGAAATGGATATCCAACAAAAAAGGTTTTGGTGAAAGTGGAAGAGAGAAGAGAGGGAAATCTGTACAAATTTTAAAAGCATGTTACAAATGGGGCATGCACTTTCTCTTTGTTTCTTTTGTTAAACAAAATTAACCATGTTAATGATTAGTTCTTGGGTCCTTTTACATAAATGGACTACAGAATGCTAGTGCACTCAACCTGTGCTGTGACCAGTTATACCTTGTGTTTTAAAAAAGTTTCCTCCCAGCAAGTAAACCAAATGAGTATACGGATAAGCTTTTCCTGTTCAAAGAACAGAGGAGGGTAAATCGTTGAATCGGCGACCTTGCCGCGGTATCCCCCTGATCATTTTGTTAAGTCTTTCTCTCGTTATACAAAAAATATATTATCAAGGGAGATTCGAACCTGATATCTTTTGTCTTTTTAATGGTGGATTGCCACGATTAATCGATCAAATTAGGATATCAGAAGTCTTGACTAACCATGTCCATGTTTTGTCATGATCCTATATGACACTGTAAAGTCATTGATTAATATGTAATGTAATTTAATGCAAAAGTTTCACTATTTGTTAAACATTGTTGCTCTAGAAGAAGGGTCAATGATGGGAGAAAAACAAATCCTTCAATAATCCAAAACAGAAGATATGGTAATTTGCTGATAAAAACTATTGACAGTTTATGGTCATCCACTAAGTACTAAAAGACAAGTAATAATTGGGTGAAACCCTGTTGCACTAGAAATTTTGTTCATTTATTACAAGAAGACAATCGTATACAGGAATAAAGATTTGTTGCAATTTAATTTGGAACATAAAAAACTCATAAAGTTGATGGACATATAGAAAAATATTCTTTAAGAGTACCTGGCATGGTGCTTGGCTTCGTCCGGCTTCATCTTAATCTGGCGTTGCTCAGCAACCATACCTGGTTGTTCAGGTTGATTGGTGTTCGACGCCGTCGGCCTACCTATGCCGTTCTGCTTTTATATATATATATATATATAATTTCTTTCCTCTCGCGCACGTGAGTAAAGGGGGAAAATGATTTGCGTCCTGAGCCATCTCCACCATACAGGTGCTCTAATCTGAAAATAGAATATGAATTCTGATGGGAACTATAGATAACTAGTTGCCTTATTCTTATTCTTGTTGTATAAGGCCTATATCAACGCCTCATTAGTTGCCTCATCGGTTGGCTCTTAAGTTTTGACATTGCTGGCACACCTCATTTGATAACTAGTTGCCTTATTCTTATTCTTGTTGTATAAGGCCTATGCCAACGCCTCATGAGTTGCCTCATCGGCTGGCTCTTAAGTTCTGACATTGCTGGCACGCCTTCTTTGGTTACCTCATCAGTTTGCCATTGTTCGGTTTCCTCAACAGTTTGCCGTCATTCAGTAAAGCAAAGATAGTGAAGAGCATGTGGGGTCCATTCGATATGTGTGTGTGTGTGTGTGAATAAAGTATTGAAGGAAGTGAAGCGATATTGTTGGCCGAGTGTTTCAGCTTAGAAGTACTGATGTGACGTTAATGTGACAAAAATGATGAAGGGAAGAAGAGGTCATAGTTTGGGAGTGGTCAAATAAGTTGTTTTGAATTTCAAGTCACATGAATAAACAATCATTCCGTTTCCACATATACAAAGTAAGATACATAACTAATTGACAGCATTATATTAAGCTATTTTCAAACAAAAAATTCCAAGTATGATTGGCTTTCTTGTTTTTTTTGTTTTTTTTTCTTTTGTTGGAACTGCTTTGACACATACTCACAATTATCTAATAACATCATTCATCATTACCATATACAATAAACAATCAAGTTAGTCTTTAAGAAACAGTCAAGATAAACATTGGAAATATTATTGAATAAGTACAACTTTTTATCAACTTGTAAAACTTACAAACCACTTCACTAGAACTTGAAACACATCTACATTTAAATTGTAGCCCCTCAAACTTAGGATTTCAACAGTCACTAATAACATAACCTTCAAAGGGGCCATATCCAGCTGTTAGAGAGGGAAGTTCTTCACATGAACCTCGTAGATTCGCAGACCAAGGAATCGGTAACATGGAACTTCAGTAGAAAAAAATTATCCAAGATACTGGCAGCCTTGCATTCGGAAAGTTTTATAGATTGATTTCCATGAGCTTTGCCGAACTCCTTCAAGGGGATGTTAGTAATTTCTTATGGATTCTATCGTTTCATTGATTTCTGCTAAATAATGACCCAATGAATCTATAAACGCTAGCTATCAAAAAGGATTTACCTAAAAAGGGAAAATTTTCGTCAAAATCAAAAAGCTTTCTTCTTCCTCTTCATTCTTTTTGATTTCTTCCGTTTAAGGTAAATCTGATATGATAAACCACTAAAGACCATTGCAACACTCCCCCATTGCTTTCTAGACAAGGGATTCCCACTAAGCAATGATGAAACCACAATGCTGACAAATTTGCGGGTGGTTGTGATTGTGGTGTTAGTTAAAGAACCAAATCGGCTAATGGTAAAAAATATGAAGTTTTGACCAATTGCACCACATAAACAGTAGTATAATATATCCCAGGCTGCTTCAGGGTTGTCCCTGCAGAACTGAACTGCTTGGTATCCACTGGCTTGTGGCCAACCAAACATGAAAACTAAGTTGTAAATGGTACCCCATAAGTTCATTCCTAGCATCATATCCCATGCATTTGTTTTCGGGTACCTATAGCATCATAAGTGCATTTTAACAAATTTACTGAATTACAAATGGAAGAATTTGTTGGATATTTTGTAAACAGTTTATTATTGATGCTAAATGGGTCAGAACTAATGGGCCGACTTGGGTTGTGTTTTATATTTGATGGGTAACACCTCAAAAAAAAGTAGATAAAAGTAAAGTGAAATGGGTCAAATGAATTAACCGTGTCACAAATTCTCCGAAAGTGTGTTTTACGCATACAACCAACCATGACTTTCTCAGAAGTTCATATCAAGATTGTAAGAACACGGTTTTTGTGATCAATTTGGACACAGGATATCGTTAATAAAGTTTTGGACTCTTTTAGGAAACAACAGTCTCTGTTCAACCCAGCTCGTTTTGCCCCATAAAATAAATTACCCTGTCTGACCCGCCTGTTTCTCCCCGTTACCAAGATTCCCTGCCCGCCCATTTTGTCACCTCTAACAAATGGAAATGTTAGAGCTTATTGACAGGTACCTTGCCGAGATTGAATCTTGAGTGGCATTTGTGAAACCATCAAACACCAAGTTTAGAAAACAAAGTCCATATCCAAGTGGTGCATTTGGATTAGCCAGCTTGTTTATGGTCTTGGAGTTAGTCTGAGTGAAATCAAGATATTATTTGGGTAAAAAACATAATGACGCTTGCAGATCTTATCAAAAAGGTTAGACAGAAACTAAATGGAAGTATATAACTATATCCTATACTATAACAAAAGTTCTCTTGAGTCAATTTATTCACCTTTGACAATGCAAAAATCGACACCCCTCCAGCAACAAGGAGGCTGCAAAGATACTCCCGATAACTGTATTTAATACCATAAACTAGCGTTCCCATCAGCATCACTGTGTACATATTTTTTTAAAAAGTGAATAAGATATGTAACCATGGTGATATATCTTTTTTTAATGGCAAGTTGGATCACTAATGGGCCACTGGCCCAACCGATCATCTCCATTCCCCTAGTGGAGGACCCAAAGACCACCAACTGGAGAAAACACACCATAGGTGAGAGAAAATCCTATGGCACAACATGGAACCCCAATTTTATTTTATTTTTGTCACATGTGGGACTTGGACGAAAGACCTTCCCATTATTGAAGTCATTGGGTACCTCACCTCAATCACTTGAACCAAGGGTCATTGGCATGGTGGTATATCATTAAACTGACCACATTTGATACCAAAGTGTTAAATTAAATAAGTAATCAAAATATGTAATTGTTGTATTTTGGCTTTAGCATGCAAAACACCATTATAGTTGCAAACTTCCACATACCATTGAACAAAAACTTTAATATCGTAAACTTTGAAACTTTTTACCCGCAATTCATGGAATTGTTAAAAGCTATAAACCAATACAGTAGTTACATATATCGCTTACGTACTAGGAATCTTAATTTGGTGCAACTTTTAGGGGAGCAGGTAAAATTATGTAGTATCAACTTCAGAGTTGTTTAATAACAGAAGAAAACAAGAACCCATGTTTCAGTGGTCCAGTTAAAACTTATAATTAAATGCTAGTTAAAACAATTAACTTATAATTACGCAATTGTTAACTTGATTGGTTTGATAGTTTAATAATAATCAAATGCTATAAATGGTCATTCCAAATTAAAGGCAGAACTCACCAGGAATCATTTTTGATGATTTTGCCAAGACCTGCAAGTGATAATGAACAAGTGAGTACCAAAAGCTATTTACATTCTTATTCTAAGAAAAGCCATAAACCCTTCTAAATTAATAACCTGGACTCTTGTCTGCGAAATACAAGTCAGTCGGTAATATAGTCTTACAGCTTGGTTCCACAAATTGGTCTAATGAACAATATGTTGTTTGATGCTATAAACTTTTAACATACCTGAGCAGGATAACTAATATATTTTAGAGCTTCAATCCCCATAGCAGGCCCAATGGTATTGGTAATGCCAGCACTCCAATAACTCCGCCATGGAGCACGACCAACCCTAGCCTTGCGCCAGATATTTATCACTATTCAATAACCATAAACGGTCAATACATTTGCTAACTAAAAGGGGCATCTAAAAAAGGGTAATGAACACAAAGAATACCCACTTATGAATGACCATTGTAGGCAAACAACACTTTGCGCCAAGTTTAAGAATGCCAAATGTTCAAACCTCTCCTTGTTTAGACCAAATCTCCTAGTAGACCTGGACATTAATAATGAAAACTGATATGAAGAAAGAAGTTGACAAAAACCTGTAATAAGTTGCCACAAAAAACTCCAAAAGAGGGCAATACTAATGGTTCTTATAACGTCACACCGTCACCCTTTTTATGGTTACCATATAGAATGAAAATATCAAAATTTCATTATTTTACTAAAATTATACATCTCAGGTTGAAAACTTTGTGGGAGCAGTTGCATACATAAACCGCTAGCATCTCTTAGTATCAGCTTTCACATTAACTTAAGATATCACCTCCCATAAAGCGCTTAATCATGACCATCAAACTTACACTATAAGCTTAAAGTATATTAGACCGGGGCATAGGCCCCAGAGCCAGAAAAAGTTCCAAAAGGAGGCAAAACTATTGGTTTTGATCGCGTCAACCTACTTATGGTTGTCATATGGGGCAAATTACCGAAAAAATTTCATTATTCTATAAAAAACTACATTTACATATCCAAAACTTTGTCTACCTAGACTGCCATCAAGCTGTCTCCACCCCTGAAAATAGGATCATACATATATTACGTGCGATAGATTAAATATATATCACATGATATATATTAATAGTAACATATACACTTCCTTAAAGTCTAGTACTAGTTAAATTAATAATGGGCTAAATACATCAACATATATTCAAGTTGTGATATTTTGTTATATCCGGTTACATCTTCACCATGTAACCAGTTTTTCACGATGTGACAGCCATATACATGTAAGGCGTCACATCACCTTGCCACATGAGGTAAGATTCGATCGTATAACATATTAACAAAAACATTGCAAGTTTTGATAGCACATTTTTGTCCCACATTATCATATATCATATATATGGATACATAATAACGATGATGATCATCATCATATATCATAATAATAATAATAATAATAATAATAATAATAATAATAATAATAATAATAATAATAAGAGTTAATTACAGAAATCGTCCTTGTCGTCCATACACAGTTTCTTGGAGAAGGCCTTGATAAATATAAGCCGACCAGATTCCAGTTATACAAAATGCCAGCTCCATTGCACGCCGTATTCCCACGCCGTGAATTCCCATCGGCGCACCGAGCCACACCAACAGATTATATTATATGATCCGGCGTTATTTACAAATCAAAGATCAATAAATCAATCAAATATTGTGTTTTTATTTACTTATTTTTTAATTATTTATTTATAATATATATACATATATCTTTGTTTTGTAATATGTAAATTTACTCTTTTTTTTTATTTTTGTAATTTTAAGGTAGAGTGAGTGAGCCATGCTCTTGAAGCTTCCTTTCTTGGCGTCGGTTATTTTGATTGGATAATCCGTTAACCGTTACGTCCCTATTGCTTTAATTAGTTATAAACTAGTGTTGCCACCCGGCTCGAGAGACATATGTGTGTGATAATATTTAAAGATATAATAATGTATTTTCATAAACATCATATGTTATCTATATTAACGCAAACGAGATGGGTACCCGCGCAATGCGGCGGCGGTGGCGGCAACGGGTGGTGGTGGCGGTGGTCGTAACGATGTGGTTATTAATCTAAAAGTAATTGATATATCTTTTGTAAATAATTTCATTAAGAATATTATAGGGATATTAGGTGGAAATATTTAGATTAATGAATAAAGGATCTAGTTTGGATAAATATGGTTGGAAAATATTTTTGGTAGATTTAGTGTGTGAGTTGAGAATGTGTTGAAAATTTAGGATATTTTGGGTATTTTAAAGATAGAAAGTTGAAAAGAGATGAGGAGTAGTTTGTTTTATAATGGAGTATAGATAATGACAACAAAAATAAATGCATGATAGATTTTATTTAAGGATAAAGAGGAAAAAAGAGAGTTAGAAATGAAAACTCATAACGTAAATAAAAAACAAATAAAAACGTAGTAACATTATACACATTATACAATACAATGACATGTAAAACACAAAAAAAAAATTAAAACATATTTTAACTTTACACAATTCGTTGTAAAAAGTAAAAGAAAAGTGAAAAGAAAAGAATGAAAGAAAAACATATACTTTATTTAAAAGCGTTAAAAAAAGAAAATAATGTATAAAATGGAAAGTGTAGTTAAAAGTGAAAAATTATAAGTTGTTAGACAGAAACAGAAGTGTAGCCCGTTATCATACAGACAGAAACTATATGTTTATATATAAAGAGATACTTTATTGCAAAATACTTATAAAGTGTCATTATCGTCATCATCATAAGTATATATAAAAATAAAAAAAATTGACAAAAATAAGCTAAAATTACAATACAATCAAATATTAACCTTAAATTTCAATTAACCTTTAAAGGCAGGTGGGCCTTTTGGCCCAAAACAAATCGGCACCAAAGTTTTTGTACGCAATTAAAGATGTTCATCAAAATCGAGACACGCATTTTAGAATATATACTAATAATTAGATCTCAGTATTTTAGTGGTCTGGTCGAAAGGAGAGGGAAGATTACGTTTATGAGTTAGGTTGGTCGATATTTTTTTATTTTAAGTTTTGGGTTTTAAGCCAGACATGGACATGTTTGGATGCAAATTAACTTGAAATTAAATAAAAATTGTTAGTTGAAGTAATGTTTTAGAAGCTTTTAATTTGGATAGAACATTTAGTTTTAAAAAATGATATGAAGAAAAACCGGATTCTTTCTTAAATAAAAATGAAGCAGATAAACAGAATTGATAAGATATATGTTAAATTGACAAAGTAATAACACACTTAGTTTATGGGAAATGATTAATCCTCCTAACTAAATAGCCTAAAAATTCTCCTAACCATGAGATGATGACATGTGGAAAAATCAGGGGGCAAAATTAGAAAAGAGAATTAGTGGTTACCACATGTCACCTTCTTATAGTTTTAAGAGGATTTTTAGGCTAATTTTTAAAAGGATTTATCATTTTCCCTATTTTATTGGTCTAGTGGTAAAAGTTTTCTATTTATAAGATCATTCGTAATCGTTCACCTTTTTACCTACACTTTTTCATGTTACATCAACATCACCTTCTCACCTCTCTCACCTTTTCATTTCACCATTCACTTATCATTTAGTTCCCACTCTTATTTAACTAAAAACACAATACATTCAATCTAGAAATACTACATGTTGCACAACAGCTCATGTGTGTCACTCCTTTTGTCTTCTTATCCTCTTTCTTCATATATTTCAAATTTAAATATTGCAATAAACATGAAAAAGAAAGAGGAAATGATGACATGCAATTCTTCATCTCGGTGATGCTCTTCACTGACTGCCTCTTTCACTTAGTTTTCACCTTCACCTCCGTAATAGTTCACCGATGCAATCATCTTCCTTCACCTACTCTTAAGAATGGTGTAATAGTGTAGTTATGTTGTACAACATGTCTGTGGTCATGATGTCATAACATTTTATTCTCTTATAAAAGTTTCTCGGTTTACAATGCTTTGTGTATATAACTGGAAGTTGTATCATATCTCACATTTCTTGAAAAATGTAGGTTTTGTGTCAAAATAAAATTTGATTTTTGACATTAAAAATATGGTATTGAGCTTTTACAAAATGTCAAAAACAAACTTATACAATGAATTATTAGAACACTATATATATTCACAACAGCACATCACACATCTGATTATCAAGATAAAATAAATAAATAAATTGTAAAAAAAAAACCCTAATTAAGTTGTATAGAAAATTAAAGTCTTTCAGCTTTAGTTATATATTTTTTTCATATAATTATTTAAATGTAAATAGTACAATGATTCAAGTGACCCAAAAATAAAATAAAGTTATAGACATTATTATTTTTTGAGAATAGATTATACTTTGGTTTACTATAACCCTATATATTTTTAACAAAGTAACCATTGTCATGGGTGGGTAGAATATGAGGAGTTGGTAACATCTTCTTTAGTAGGTCTTGCCAAAATTAGGGAGAATTAAGCGTAAATAATCATTCATTTCCCATTCTTAAATTAGGGAAATAATAGTTGATAACCTACCTTCTACGCCACCGATAAGAGTCACATTAAAAGTTATATAAATAATTGTCTACTACGTATTACTATAGTTACTAGACTTATACCTACACGATGCATCGATGATGGTGGTAACAGCGAATCAACGATGGGTGATGGTAGCGACGACGAGTGGTGGTGATAGTGAGTGCAGCGAACAATGTAGGTTATTGATGTAAAAGTAATTAATTAAAAAAAGTAATTTAGTTATTATAGAAGTTGAATGATAATTGTTATAAATTATTTTATTAAGAGTATTTTTATAGACCAAATATCTTAAGTGGTAGGTGTGATGAATGAGAGAGACATTTAAAGTAGATTAGACCTGTAATTTGAAAAAGGATAGGGGGATGATGTTTTTTATAATAATATAATAATAATAATAATAATAATAATAATAATAATATAATAATAATAATAATATAATAATAATAATATAATAATAATAATATAATAATAATAATAATAATATAATAATAATAAATATAATAATAATAATAATAATAATATAAAAAATAATATATAATAATAATAATATAATAATAATAATAATAATAATATAAAATAATAATATAATAATAATAAAATAATAAATAAAAATAATAATAATAATAATAATATAATAATAATAATAATAATAATATAATAATAATAAAATATAATAATAATAATAATAATATAATTAACTTTATAATATAATAATAATATAATATAATAATAATAAAATTATATCGATCGATCGATATTATTAAAGTAATAATATAATATATAATAAAATATAATAAAATAATAATATAATAATAATAATATAATAATAATAATAATAATAATATAATAATAATAATATAATAATAATAATATAATAATAATAATAATAATAATAATAATATAATAAAAAAAAATATATTTTTAATATATTAATTAAGTTATAATAATAATAATATAATATAAAAGTTAAGTTATAATAATAATATAATAATAATAATATAATAATATAATACCCATAATATCTATAATATAATAATAATAATATCTATATATCTATATATCTATATAATAGAAAGTTATATTATAATAATAATATAATAATAATAATATAATAATATAATAATAATAATAATATAATAATAATTAATATAATAATAATAATAATACTAATAATAATAAAATAGAATAATAATAATAATACTAATTAATATAATATAATAATAATATAATATAATAATAATAAAATTATATCGATCGATCGATATTATTAAAGTTAAAGTAATATTATTATATTATAAAGTTAAAGTATAATAATTATATAATAATAATAATAATATCTAATATGAATTAAATAGAATAGAAAATACTAATATAATAGAATAGAAAATAGAAAAATACTAATAATAATAATATAATAATAATAATATAATAATAATTAATAATAATAATAATATAATAATAATAATATAATAATAATAATAATAATAATATAAAATTAATTATAATAATAAATAATAATAATAATATAATAATAATATAATAATAATAATAATATAATAATAATAATACATATAATAATAATAATAATAATAATAATATATAATAATAATACTTATAATAATAATAATAATAATATAATAATAATAATAATAATATAATAATAATAATAATAATAATATAATAATAATTATAATAATAATAATAATAAATAATAATAATAATAATAAATACATAATAAACAACAACAACAATAACATATAATAATAATAATAATAATATAATAATAATAATAATATAATAATAATAATAATAATAATAATATAATAATAATAATAATATAATAATAATATAGGAAGATTAATTTTTATATGGTGAATATAATAATAATAATGAATAATAATAATATAATATATCTATAATAAATATAATATAATTAATTATAATAATAATATAATAATAATAATATAATAATATAATAATAATAATAATATAATAATAATAATAATAATATAATAATAATAATAATATAATAATAATAATATAATAATAATATAATAATAATAATATAATAATATAATAAATAATAATAATAATAATAATAATATAATAATAATATAATAATAATAATAATATAATAATAATAATAATAATAATAATAATATAATAATAGAAAAATAGTAATATATTAATTAAGTTATAATAATAATAATGACATATATAATAATAAATAATAATAATAATATAATAATTAAAATAATATTTTAATAAAATATAAATAATAACAATTATCATCATAATATAATATAATAATAATAATAATATAAAAAGTTGACTTCTTGCATCAATGTTAAACCAACATGCAACTCTCTTCATAATGATTCTTCAATTTTGACATCAATAAACTAAAGTTTTCAACTTAATGTTGGTTATGATGTTGAACTCTTGAACAATCAATTCTTTATAATCATTTGATCTTCCCAAAACTCAAAAGTTATATTTAATAACATCATGAATACTTGACATGTATTTTTGTTAATGAGTTATGGTATATGAAAAGACACAAAAGCCTTATAAGTACCTGTTAGGTCGGAAATCGACCAAGTATAATTTGTTCAGAAATAGCTTGAAGTTCAGTGAAAATGTTTGTACAGAATTCTGAGCCGTATCAGAATTACTTCACTGAAGCTTCACTTCAGTTCAGATCAAGATAAATCTGAAGCATTCATTCTGAAGTCAAAGACTGAAGTATGAAGAAGAGAATCATCTCAGAAGCGAGCAAAGAGTGATTCTACCAAATCGAAGACTGAAGCATCTCAGTATAAAGTATTTACAACACTTTACACTGATTACGAGGAAGACTTTTTACTTTACATACCTTTACCCAGTTAATAGATTTATCTATTAATAAAAGGTACAAGGTAAAAGTATAGGTTTGGAACGTAGTACTATAAGTCACATCAACTGACTTATATACTCTTCCTAGTACAAACATGTAAGGAATTAAGTTTAATTCCTTAAATGCTCACAACCACTTTTATACGATCTTGTCCATGTCATCATGAACTTGGTCTATAAATATGAAGTCTTCTCACAACTTGCAAAGAGCTTGAAACTTTAGCATTGCAACTTGTGAGATATACTCTAAGTAAACTTACGAGTATTTCCAAGTTATTTAGATCACTTGTTTTTCGGGATTGTTTAGATACTTACACTTGGGTGTTTATCTTTGTTCCGCAACAATCCTTGTATTTGTTTATATATCAATAAATCAAATACATTAGAAAGAAAACAACGTGTCTCAATGCTACATACTTGATTATACATATATATATCTTTATATAGTTTCTGCCATTTAGTTCTTGCATTTTACTTTAAGTCAATCGTTTCTTGTTATCCATATCTGGATCGTAAACTTAACTTGTCCATCAAGATTAGTTGTACTTGCCAGTCGGGTTTAGTTAATCATCTATATTTGGGACTCACAATTGGTATCAGAGCAGCAAGGTTGAATTATATCAATTCTTTAACCTTTGATCTGCATAGATGGCTGACTTTCAACAAGAACGTCCTGACCCTAATAACACTACTCCACCCCCTATCATCAACAGCAATATACCATCACATAATGTACACGTACACTTTCCAAATAATCCTGTTCCCAAGTTTGATGGGAACAGTGAGAACTTTCAAACATGGAAAGCATGCATGCTAAAGTATATTGCTGGTGTTGAAAGACACTTACCCGATATCTTAAAAGAAGGACCCTTTGTCCCCATGAATGCTTCTACTGTTGTCAGAAATACCGATGGGACTCCTAGGCAGTCACCTAAGGAGAAGGATCATTGGTCTGAGGAAGATCATAGACTTGTAGACCTTGACACTAAGTTACAAAATATGATTTTATATGCAGTTCCTGAAACCCTTATGTCCACTCTTGTTTTACTTGAAAATTCCAAATTAATGTGGGAGGAACTAATGACACAGTTTGAAGGCACAAATGAGACAATTGTCACAAGAAAAGTTGCTTTAAACAAAAGATACGAGTCTTTCTTTGCTGTCCCTGGGGAAACTTTAACTCAAACTTACATCAGATTTACAAATCTGGTAAATCAACTGAAAGCCCTGGGTGTTACCAAAGATAAAGAAATTCTGTTGGAAAATTTTTGTGACATTTTACCTTCTAAATGGGAAAATTTAATCTTGGTCTTGAGACAAGGCAAAACTTTGCACAGTCACACTCTTGCTTCCCTTTATGGAGCCTTCAGATATACTGAAGAGAACAAAGCTGAGAGAGCTTTGGCTGAGCAAGATGCCAAGAATCATGTTTCTACCAGTTCTGGTATGGTTCAGTATTCTGAACCACATAGTACTGCTCTACTATCTTCTGAGAGTGACATTTCTGACTCGATGAAGAAGATGGTTTCTGAAATGTTAAAAACTAGTGTCTCTGGTAATGTTACTCATGATTGTAATGAGGATGACAATGATGATCTGGTTGCCATGCTGGCTAAAACGTTCAATCGTTTTAAGGCCAAATCAAATCGATTTGGCAAACCTTTTGCTTCCAGCGCTTCTATTGACAAGTCTAATCTTGAATGCTTTAAATGTGGCAAGAAAGGACATTTCATGAAGGAATGCCAGATCTAGTCAACCATCATCATCACAATCTGCTCCTAACCATTCTATTTTTCAGAAATCTGATGACAGCTATAAGGCCAAATACAAGAAGTTAAAGGCACATATGGCTCTTCTGGCACAAGACAACTCAAGCAACAGTTGTATGATTGCCAAAACTGAAAAATGGGAAGAATCTGATGAATCATCTGATGATGAAGAAGAAGTTAGGGACATGTGTTTCATGGCACAAGAAGATCAAGGTCATTTGGTCAAATCCGATGTTGAATCCGGTTGCTGCAATTAAAAATACTTTTGCATCACAAAGAGCAGCATATGAGTCTGGTGATCTTCATTTGGCATCCATAATCACTGATTTAGATGCACTTCCAAAGGAAATAAAGCCTGAAATCATTTTTCCTAAAGTTGGCAAGCAGAAAACTGTAACTTATAAAGCCCAGGAACAATCTGAGGGTAAATCTGAAACAGCTCAGACAACTGTTTCAGAAAGGAAGGCTAAATCCAAAAAGTCATCCCCTCAGACTTCATCTAAGGTTCCTAAAGACCTAAAGAAGAAGAAAAACTGTAACTAATAAAGCCCAGGAACAATCTGAGGGTAAATCTGAAACAGCTCAGACAACTGTTTCAGAAAGGAAGGCTAAATCCAAAAAGTCATCCCCTCAGACTTCATCTAAGGTTCCTAAAGACCTAAAGAAGAAGAAAAACTTCTCCCCTACTGAGCCACCTATCTCAGATTCAGGTAAGGCTCAGGTGTCTAATGAAGAATCAATTTTGTTAAGGTTAGAAAGTCAATTTCAACTATTGGCTAGACAAGTGCAGAGTTGTAATGCACGTTTAAGAAATGTTGAAACTCCTTCTCTTCAACCTAAACAAAATACAAAACTTTTTTCTAAGCAAATCAAGCAGAAATCTGAAAAGAAAAAGGTTGAAAACCCCATCAAACCAACTATGTTTGTGTCATCTGAAATAATGACTGAAATCCCCTTTGATCCTTCTGTTCCTTATGAACCAAAGAAATCTAAGACTACTAAGGGAGAGTCTAGTGAACCCATCCAAAGATGGGTTCCCAAAAAGAACTAATCTTTGTTTGTGTGCAGGGAGACCGAAAGAAGAATATATGGTTTCTGGACAGTGCTGCTGGCCGAACCATGACTGGTTATCAGACCCTGCTAGAGGAATATAGGGTGCAAGAGGGGCCCTCAATAGTTTTGGAAATGATGGTAATGGAAAAACTGAGGGATATGGTGTGGTGAATAATGGTCAAGTCAAATTCACACGTGTTGCATATGTGAACGGTTTGAAATATAACCTGATCAGTGTCAGTCAACTGTGTGATGATGGCTTCAAGGTTTTATTTGATATTTCACAAGGCACCATATTCAACAGAGATGGAAAGGTGGTACTGATTGCACCAAGGAAGGGAAACATTTATGTCATTGATATGAATCCTTCTACCACTGAACAATGTTTCTACTCAAAGGCAGATGAAGACACAAACTGGTTGTGGCACAAGAGATTATCCCATCTGAACTTCAAAAATATTAATAAGTTGTCTAGAAAACAACTTGTTGATGGGATACCCTCTATGTCTTTCAATAAAGACAAGCCATGTGTAACACCCCAACATGGCGGAATCATGGGGTATCACTTAGAAAAGCACAGCACGACATGGGAATTATGTAGAGTCAACTATATGAAAACATAGGATTGAAACAATCTTTAAACTTGTACAAACGTATACAATCATCAACATTCATTGAAATACATGTTCGATCAATAATAAAAGGCAATTTAATTGATAGTAGTTGATCCTAAAAGTAACCCATAAAAGGGAAGTAAGGATCATGGATCCAGAAAGTCCAAAGCTAGTCCAATCCTAGCAAGTAAGCATGCAATCATCCATTTTGTCTCTAATTAACTTGATTACCTGAAAAGTGTACTAAAGAGCGTCAACATAAAGTTGGTGAGTTCGTAGGGACAAGTAACAAGGAATAACCGTGTCGGATAACAACCGTTAACAATAAGTGAGGATTAGGAGAACTAATTACATCCAAGGATAACCTATAAGGTTTCACATTATCACAATTCAATACAAGTCAACATTCAATAATAACGATTTCATATAACGTTCAACAACGTTCCATAACAATCAATAACGATCAACAACGATGCGGCTTACATAGTTAATAATTAACAATGCGCTAACGGTGCGACTTATATAATAAGTAATGCGCTAACGGTGCGACTTATATAATAAGTAATGCGCTAACGGTGCGACTTATATAATAAGTAATGCGCTAACGGTGCGACTTACATCGTAAACAATGCGCTAACATGTCCACATCAACAATTCAATCATACAATCAATCAAATCAACAATCAACAGTTAAACAAACATGTACACTTTTCAGCCCGAATCTCAATTGAGTAGGGAGGGTTTACGAAACTCACCTTATTCTTGATAGTTCAACAGCAAAGTAGAAGAGATTGATGTAGTCAACGATGACGAGTGAGTCAACTTGGCCACGTTACGTATTCCCTAATTTCAATGTGAATTGATTTATATTCGTGCTAAATTCCAAATATAGACATACAACTATAAGGTTATCTTTTTAATACGCTTGTCAACGTAATTTACTTCCTGTTTTTATAAGTCTTTGAATTTATCTTTAAGTATCATTTCAAGTATTTTCTAAATGAAAACTCATTTATGTTGCAAAAATTTAAAAGGACCAAATTGTCATTCTTGAAACTTGAGGGGCTAAATTGTCATTCTTGAAACTTGAGGGGCTAAATTGTCATTCTTGAAACTTGAGGGGTTTAATTTGTCAAATGTCAAACTTATAAGGACTGAAAATGACAACTTTGAAACTGTAGGGTAAAGATGTAACTTTCCGTTTGTAATACGTATCCGTAGGATATATACAGTATTCCTCCGATATTTCTAAATCCTTTTGAAGTATTTTTAAATAGTATGTATTATAATTAATACGAAAATGTATTAATTATATAATGAAGAGATACCATGAATGGTGGAGGTGCAACAAATACACTTCATGCCCGGATAATTATACGGAGGGATCTAGTAGGGCGGTAACAACGGGGGCAGGAACTTTAAATCGTTTAATCCAAACCTAGTCCGGCTACAACCCATTATCTCCCCCATCTATATAACAAAAGGCCTGCGATCATGAAGTGTTTTCATTTAAAGCTTATCAAGGATATTTTCTATCCAAAAACCAGAAAATCGACAATACGAAATAATTCACAGATGATGAATAGTATTAATTGGATATTTACTGTATTTAAATGTAGGTATGTATCAATTGAGTATAAAAGTAAGTTGACAAGATTTCAATACATAACATATAGTCATATAATCATAAAGCAAAGTATAGTAAGGTTTTATAAAAACACTCACAAGTTTGGAGAATTATAAATTCTAAGATCAAAGTAACGATATAGGAATGAGCTTCAAAGAAGATCTTGAGAGAATCGACTATAACTTGGACTTGTAAACTTGATGAATATGGAATAATCCTAACTCCATGTGGCCATTATAACTAGGCTTTGATAAGTTCTTGAAAGAATTCCCAATAATAACGTCGTGTTTACAATTTTGAAACCAACGAATTCAAAACAACTTTGGTTGAATCGAAAGCTTGGGATGATGAAAGGTTGTGTAAGATATGCTTGAACTTTAACAAGTATTGATTTTGGAATGATAGAGATTAAAGAAGAAGAAGTTTGATTATGTGAATTGGCAAGTTTTAAGGCATGGAATGGTGTAGTATTTATAGGTATATATTTACCATGGTTACTAGTTTAGGTTGTTGATAACTATGGTTAAGTTAAGGAATACCATGGGCTAGTTTGATGGTTTTGCAATACCATGGGCTAGTTAACTAACCTTAGTTAACTAATTTTAGTTAACTAATCTTAGTTAGTTAGTACTTAACTTAGGTTAGATGTAAGGTTACGAGTGTTTCGGGTTCGTTTCTTTAAAAGTACAACGAAACAGATCATTCAGATAGCAGATGTTACAATATCTCACTAGTCCGACACACATATATATATATATATGCACCAAAAATACCCAAAGTTTTCTTATATTCATAAAGTTTGTCATTATCATATATAACAAGTAATGGACTAAAATGGCAAATGTTACACCATGTCCAGGTTGTGAAATGGGTAAGCAGAAAAGAGGTTCATTCAAGACAAAACAAAGCTTTAGTATAACTGAACCTCTTCACATGCTTCACATGGACCTTTTTGGACCAGTGAATGTTCAGACCAGAGCAGGAAAGAAGTACACCCTTGTTATCGTTGATGAATATTCAAGATACTGCTGGGTGATTTTCCTCAGGTCCAAAAGTGAAGCTGCTGCTGAAATCATTGCTCTCATCAAACAAATTGAGCTCAAACACAAGCGAAAAGTTTGTCAGCTCAGAAGTGACAATGGCACTGAATTCAGAAATGCTACTCTGGAGTCCTTCTGTACTGAAACTGGCATATCTCAGAACTTTTCCTCAGCTCACACACCAGAGCAGAATGGTGTTGTAGAAAGAAAGAATCGTACGCTGATTGAAGCTGCTAGAAGTATGTTGAATGAATCTGGTCTTCCCAAGAATTTCTGGGCTGAAGCCGTTGCAACTGCCTGCTACACTCAGAACAGATCTATTTATGTCAAAAGACACAAGAAGACCTCCTATGAAGTACTCAGAAATAGAAAGCCTAATATTGGATACTTCCATGTATTTGGGTGTCCAGTATACATTCTGAATGATTCAAATCAGCTTGGAAAATTTGATGCAAAAGCTGATGAAGGATACTTCTAGGATATTCATCAAATCGCAAAGCCTTTAGAGTCTTTAACAAGAGACTTGAAAAGGTTGATGAGTCAATTCATGTTACCTTTGATGAATCCAATTCTGCAATCTTTAAAAATTCCATTCCTGTACCACCCTCAGAAAGTCCAATAAGTTTTGGTGATTCTGATCCCATTGCTGAAACTGATCAGTCACCTGAACCTGCTTCTGAACATCTCCGTTCAGAACCAGTAGTAAACAAGCCTAGCAACATTCCATTTTATCCTCCAGTCAGTTTCAAACTACCTTCTGAACTGACTATTGGATCAGATGTACATGCTGCTTCTCCTCTGATATCAGGCTCCAATGAGCAACCTCAATCTGAAGAATTTCATGATGCAAGTCATGATCTGCAGGAAGAAGAAGAAGCTGAAGACGTATTTTCTGAAGCTCCTCCTGAAGTTACTCAGAGAAGTTCTTGCACTGATATCATTGTTCATCCTGGTCAATACTCTAAATGGACAAAAGCACATCCAATCGAGCAAATTATTGGAGAGTCCAGTAAAGGGGTTCAGACCAGAAGAGCCACAAGCGATCAATGCTTAAACGTCAGCTTCTTATCTCTAATTGAACCCAAGAAGATTGACGAGGCTATGCAAGACCCAAGCTGGGTTGAAGCCATGCAAGATGAGCTCAACCAGTTTAAAAGAAATGATGTATGGGAACTCGTTCCTTGTCCCAGTAACCTGAAGAAGGAACCAATTGGGACAAGATGGGTCTCAGAAACAAGATGGATGAAGATGGTCATATCATCAGAAACAAAGCAAGACTTGTTGCAAAAGGATATGCACAAGAAGAGGGAATAGATTTTGATGAAACTTTTGCACCAGTTGCTAGACTTGAAGCTATAAGAATATTCTTAGCTTTTGCAGCTCATCATCAGTTTAAAGTTTATCAAATGGATGTCAAAAGTGCATTCCTGAATGGAGAACTAGAAGAAGTCGTTTATGTGTATCAACCACCAGGATTCATCAATGAAGAAAAACCACATTGGGTGTACAGACTGAACAAAGCCTTATATGGTCTGAGACAAGCACCCAGAGCCTGGTATGATACTCTTACTAAACATCTTCTTAAAAATGGTTTTAAACGTGGTGCAATAGATAATACTTTGTTCATATTGCATGATAAAAGTGATATCCTTTTAGTACAAATTTATGTTGATGATATTGTGTTTGGTTCTACAAATAAGAAGATGTGTGAAAATTTTTCTAAAATCATGTCTTCTGAGTATGAAATGAGTATGATGGGTGAACTGACATATTTTCTGGGACTTCAAGTAAAACAAACTGAAGATGGTATTTTCATAAACCAGGAAAAATATGTCAGAGATTTATTAAAGAAATATCAATTTGATTCAGTCTCATCAAAAGATACTCCTATTTCTGCTCCATTATCTTTGGATTCTGATCCACATGGAAAACCAGTGGACCATACAAAATATCGTGGTATGGTTGGTTCACTGATGTATTTAACTGCAAGTAGACCAGACATAATGTTTGCAACATGCCTTTGTGCTAGATTTCAGTCTGATCCCAGAGAAGCACATGCAAATGCTGTCAAAAGGATCTTCAGATACCTTAAAGGTGTCCCCAGATTGGGTCTTTGGTATCCCAAAGGCTCCAGTCTAGATCTAATGGGTTATTCAGATTCTGATCATGCAGGTTGTAAGATAGACAGGAAAAGTACCACTGGAGGGTGTCATTTCCTTGGTGGCAAATTAGTAAGCTGGACCAGTAAGAAGCAGACTGCAGTATCACTATCCACTGCAGAAGCTGAGTATATTTCTGCAGCAAGTTGTTGTGCTCAGATTCTATGGATGAAAAATCAGCTGACTGATTATGGTGTTACTTACACAAAGACTCCAATCTTTTGTGATAACACTAATGCCATTGCCATATCTCACAATCCTGTGATGCACTCGAAAACCAAGCACATCGATCTCAGGTATCATTTCATTCGTGATCATATTCTGAAAGGAGATATTGAATTGCACTTTATTCCCACTGATAAGCAACTCGCTGATGTTTTTACAAAACCTTTAGATGTCAAAACCTTTAAACATCTGGTCAGTGAGTTGGGTATGTTAAATCCTTAGACTGGTAATCTTGTTATGAACGCCTCAGTGACACTAATCTGGTTCACCAGTCTGAGCGATCCATGCAATTTTTGCTCGCCTAGCTATCGAACGCCTTTATGATACTATCTTGGCACTTATTAATTCATGGATCATCACTTCAGGGGGAATGTTAAATATTTTTCTAACTTTAAAATAAACCTTCATTTTTGAGGGGGAACCTTTTACTCAGAAAAACGTATTTAACTGAAGCACTTCAGAAAATCAAAGTTATTTCAGTTGAATTTTATTAACTGAGATGGTTCAGATCTCTTTGGAACTGACCATGCTCAGAATTTATTTTGTCATCACTGAAAGACAACAATCCTTTCAAGATATTTTTGATACTTGGTCAATTGTGTGTACACGTGGCCTACTGCATACTATGTTTTTTAACTTACGTTGGTTATGCTTATGTGTCACACAAGTTGCGCCGTAAAAGGGAAAGAAATGAGTACTTTTTTCTGAAAAAGTGTTGCAGGGTGGGGTCACTCAAACGTCTCTGCATTTAATGCGGACTTGACCCCAGAAATTGTTTTTAATTGGAAAATCACTTTGTATTCCATCTTAAATTCAAATTCCTTTTCATTCTTTCATTTACTTCGTTTTTCATTTACTTCCCAATCATCAATCTCTCTCATATTTACTCTCAAATTCCTTAACTCTTCATATTCTTTTCACTTTCACTTTCGATTCTTAAAAATGTCTAAATCATCATCTTCTTCACAACCAAATCGCTCATCAATTTTAAATATACTCCATCGGATGATGTGAAAACATCTGCCACATGGCCAAAGAATTTCACCCCTTCTCAAATCCGATTTAACATGAGCAATTTCTTGGCTCAATTAAATGTGAAATCCAAAACCCTAATGGGAAGAATTAATAATTTTTGGGAGCAATCCCCTTTCCATTATGCTCTGACCACTAATCCTCAGGCATTGTATCATCGATACTTGCTTGAATTCTGGTATACTGCTGTGGTGAGCAAAGATGAACAATCCATCTCCTTCACTCTCAATGAGGGCACCAAGCAGTGTGTCATCACTCTTGAGGGGTTCAGAAATTCCCTTCATCTGAACTACCTCAAACCTTCCCAGGTATTTGCTAAACGACTCAAAGGAGTCAATTTCAGGGAAGTTCTAGTCGCCACCGGTCATGGCGATATGGAGGATGCTGATGGTAATCTGAAAACCTCCGGACACATATTTATGTCTGGATTTGGCAATTGCTGGAGGTTCTTCTGGACCCAGATTGTGGAAAGTCTTGGTGGCAACCATGGAGGGTTGGACCAACTTTCATTACCCCAAGTTGAGATGGGGTATTATATTTGGAATGGGATACAAGCAGACTTTGCTGAGATTCTCTTTTCTCAGCTAATTACAAAACTAAAAGGAAAGAGAAGTCTGCATATTGCCTTTCCAAGATTTCTGAGCTTATGTTTCATGGATATTCTTGGTGAAGCTTATAATCAAGCTGGACCTGAAGCTTCAGTACCTGAATACAGCAGAGATTTCTCAAAGGCATCCACTGCTGAAAATGAGCCTGAACTATCCACTGCTATGCTTCAGGTATTTAATAAAACTGTTTCAGCCACACTAGCTGGTTCAGAAAGGTCACTAAGTGGGCCACAAAAGAATGTGGGACCCGTTAGTCGACCTAAAGATAAGTTTCTGAACATCATTAAATCTGGTAACGATGCACCTGCTTCTGCAGATGTTGAACCAGAAACTGGTGCGGGTACTAGTGACCCAAACCAGGGCATATCTGACCAGAATGCAGTGGTGAATGCTTTCTGGGATGACGATGAGTTACCTCAGGGGAATATCGATTCCCTTGCTGATTTTGAGTTTGACGAGGGATTATTGGAGGCGAATCAATCTGATTCTGAGCCAGCCGCCATCCTCGCAAACGCCCCTCCTCCTCCCCCAGAAATCCAAATTCAACCAGACCAACAAGAACAAGATATTAATCCTTATGTTCCACCACCTCCATCTCATCAACATCCAAACTTGAAGGCTCAGTTCAGAACCAGTCAAAACAGTTAGAAGAAATTCTAACTCATCTCAAGAAGGAAAATATTGTTGCTCCTCCTGTTCCCTCATTCACTGAAGAAGATAGAAAGCAGTTGAAAGAGATAAAAGATAAAGAGTCGCTGAATCTGAACTCCAATTTCAGATTAAGATCTCAGTTTGCTCAGCTTTCTAAAGGTATTTCTGAATGCTTACAACAACAAAGTTGGGAACCACTGAAAGGCATGCAAATGGCCATTGAAGAATTCGCTAAGTTGCCTTCAGAGGTCCCCAAAGGGGGAAAAGGTGTGCCTATTGGTCTGCTTGCAAGTACACAAGAAATCATTGAAGCAACCAAGAAGCAAACTGAGGTGCCATATGGTAGTGCCTCAGTTCAGGGGGAAACTGAATCTGAATCTGGCAAGAAAGATAAGGGCAAGGCCCCAGTGGTGGTTGAACCAACAAAGAAAGATTCTAAGGGTTCTGGTTTGGTGGTTGGTGAAAATGTTGATGAACAAGGTTATCCACTTCATGATCCTAATGCTGATAGCAAGAAATTAGAAGCTTTGCAAAAGCAAGTTTCTAATCAATTTATTATGTGGGGAGAAAATAAGGAAAGAGAAAGGGTTCAACATCAGAAAATTGGAACCCTCGATCATATTGATGCTGCAGCTCTTGGTCTCTCTCTGGAAAGATATCTAAAGATCAAAAATGATCCAAGAGTGCAGAAGGCTGTTGTGGATATGCTCGAGTATGAATATGGGGTGAATTATTCTCCCTTAGAACAAAAGCTGGACCATCTCACTTTCAAGATGTCCATTGAGGACTTGGTGAAAAACAGAGAAAAGGAGATGGCAATTAAGAAGAAAGAAATTCTGGCTGGAGTTCTGAAGGTTGAAAAAGAATTGTCAAGTCCACCCATTAAGCCCAAAGTGACTGGACCAAGATCATCAAGAAAGAATGTTCGTGATGCTGATCTTTCTACCTTCAAGCCAATGTCTGATGATGCTATTGAAATTGAAAGAAAACATGAAAGGGATCAATATGAGCATTATATGAAGCATCGATCTCATTCAGCCAAAATAGTTGATATGGAAGTAACAAAAGCTGATGGATTGAAGCTTTTTGACTTGGTTGTTAAAAGAGAAAGGGTTCAACATCAGAAAATTGGAACCCTCGATCATATTGATGCTGCAGCTCTTGGTCTCTCTCTGGAAAGATATCTAAAGATCAAAAATGATCCAAGAGTGCAGAAGGCTGTTGTGGATATGCTCGAGTATGAATATGGGGTGAATTATTCTCCCTTAGAACAAAAGCTGGACCATCTCACTTTCAAGATGTCCATTGAGGACTTGGTGAAAAACAGAGAAAAGGAGATGGCAATTAAGAAGAAAGAAATTCTGGCTGGAGTTCTGAAGGTTGAAAAAGAATTGTCAAGTCCACCCATTAAGCCCAAAGTGACTGGACCAAGATCATCAAGAAAGAATGTTCGTGATGCTGATCTTTCTACCTTCAAGCCAATGTCTGATGATGCTATTGAAATTGAAAGAAAACATGAAAGGGATCAATATGAGCATTATATGAAGCATCGATCTCATTCAGCCAAAATAGTTGATATGGAAGTAACAAAAGCTGATGGATTGAAGCTTTTTGACTTGGTTGTTAAAAGAGAAAGGGTTCAACATCAGAAAATTGGAACCCTCGATCATATTGATGCTGCAGCTCTTGGTCTCTCTCTGGAAAGATATCTAAAGATCAAAAATGATCCAAGAGTGCAGAAGGCTGTTGTGGATATGCTCGAGTATGAATATGGGGTGAATTATTCTCCCTTAGAACAAAAGCTGGACCATCTCACTTTCAAGATGTCCATTGAGGACTTGGTGAAAAACAGAGAAAAGGAGATGGCAATTAAGAAGAAAGAAATTCTGGCTGGAGTTCTGAAGGTTGAAAAAGAATTGTCAAGGTCACCCATTAAGCCCAAAGTGACTGGACCAAGATCATCAAGAAAGAATGTTCGTGATGCTGATCTTTCTACCTTCAAGCCAATGTCTGATGATGCTATTGAAATTGAAAGAAAACATGAAAGGGATCAATATGAGCATTATATGAAGCATCGATCTCATTCAGCCAAAATAGTTGATATGGAAGTAACAAAAGCTGATGGATTGAAGCTTTTTGACTTGGTTGTTAAAAGAGAAAGGGTTCAACATCAGAAAATTGGAACCCTCGATCATATTGATGCTGCAGCTCTTGGTCTCTCTCTGGAAAGATATCTAAAGATCAAAAATGATCCAAGAGTGCAGAAGGCTGTTGTGGATATGCTCGAGTATGAATATGGGGTGAATTATTCTCCCTTAGAACAAAAGCTGGACCATCTCACTTTCAAGATGTCCATTGAGGACTTGGTGAAAAACAGAGAAAAGGAGATGGCAATTAAGAAGAAAGAAATTCTGGCTGGAGTTCTGAAGGTTGAAAAAGAATTGTCAAGTCCACCCATTAAGCCCAAAGTGACTGGACCAAGATCATCAAGAAAGAATGTTCGTGATGCTGATCTTTCTACCTTCAAGCCAATGTCTGATGATGCTATTGAAATTGAAAGAAAACATGAAAGGGATCAATATGAGCATTATATGAAGCATCGATCTCATTCAGCCAAAATAGTTGATATGGAAGTAACAAAAGCTGATGGATTGAAGCTTTTTGACTTGGTTGTTAAAAGAGAAAGGGTTCAACATCAGAAAATTGGAACCCTCGATCATATTGATGCTGCAGCTCTTGGTCTCTCTCTGGAAAGATATCTAAAGATCAAAAATGATCCAAGAGTGCAGAAGGCTGTTGTGGATATGCTCGAGTATGAATATGGGGTGAATTATTCTCCCTTAGAACAAAAGCTGGACCATCTCACTTTCAAGATGTCCATTGAGGACTTGGTGAAAAACAGAGAAAAGGAGATGGCAATTAAGAAGAAAGAAATTCTGGCTGGAGTTCTGAAGGTTGAAAAAGAATTGTCAAGTCCACCCATTAAGCCCAAAGTGACTGGACCAAGATCATCAAGAAAGAATGTTCGTGATGCTGATCTTTCTACCTTCAAGTCAAAGACTGGAGTATGAAGAAGAGAATCATCTCAGAAGCGAGCAAAGAGTGATTCTACCAGATCGAAGACTGAAGCATCTCAGTATAAAGTATTTACAACACTTTACACTGATTACGAGGAAGACTTTTTACTTTACATACCTTTACCCAGTTAATAGATTTATCTATTAATAAAAGGTACAAGGTAAAAGTATAGGTTTGGAACGTAGTACTATAAGTCACATCAACTGACTTATATACTCTTCCTAGTACAAGCATGTAAGGAATTAAGTTTAATTCCTTAAATGCTCACAACCACTTTTATACGATCTTGTCCATGTCATCATGAACTTGGTCTATAAATATGAAGTCTTCTCACAACTTGCAAAGAGCTTGAAACTTTAGCATTGCAACTTGTGAGATATACTCTAAGTAAACTTACGAGTATTTCCAAGTTATTTAGATCACTTGTTTTTCGGGATTGTTTAGATACTTACACTTGGGTGTTTATCTTTGTTCCGCAACAATCCTTGTATTTGTTTATATATCAATAAATAAAATACATTAGAAAGAAAACAACGTGTCTCAATGCTACATAGTTTCTGCCATTTAGTTCTTGCATTTTACTTTAAGTCAATCGTTTCTTGTTATCCATATCTGGATCGTAAACTTAACTTGTCTATCAAGATTAGTTGTACTTGCCAGTCGGGTTTAGTTAATCATCTATATTTGGGACTCACAGTACCATACGTGTAATGGGATTAATCACACCATGGAGCACATAAATGATGGGATTAATGCACTTAACGAACTTAACGTGGAGTTCCATGGTCCAAAAGAAAGTAATAATCGACATGTTGGTTGTTGCTTACGATTATGGTTTCCTTTCCACGTTTAATAAAACATTGTTTGTATATTATTTGGTTTTTTATCATTCAAATATACCGTATATATTACTAAATTGTGGTGTTTGATGATTTTTGACTTTATTCCTAAAGTGGTAATTACTCGAATAGTAACAGTTTATACGCTTTATAAATAGTTTTAAGCTATTTTAAAGTATAAGTTTAAAGGTACTTATGTGTATCCCATGCAACTATGGATGTTTTGATACTGTATCATATCATTTGAATTTTTATAGAGCATGTAAAAAATGATTAATTGTTCAACGAAATTAATTATCTTTTATCCTTGTCGTGCATCGCACGGGTCTTAAACTTTTGTATTATAAAAAGATACGAGAGAGGGTATATGGTGTTAGAATGTGATTCTTCGACCAACTAGTTCAACTAAACAATATAATAACTTTCCTAAACAGTACTTATTTAAACATTTAAAGTTTCTTAAGTAATCACAAAATGTTTTCTTTAGTGTATTTTCTTCTTCCTGTAGTTTTCTAAATTAAATAAGTTGTTTTTTTTTTAAAGCTTGGGTTGGGGGTGGCAAAGTACATTCAACTTGTTTTATTCTTGAAAGGCAATTCATACACTACAAAAGTCGTATGGGAGATGATTAATCATTCTAACTAAATAGCTTAAAAATCAGGGGGCAAGACTAGGAAAGAGAATTAGTGGTTACCACTTAGCACATGTCACCTTCTTATAGTTTTAGGAAGATTTTTAGGCTAATCTTTAGCAGGATTTATCAATTTTCTTTTATTATATTGTACAATCATTGAATCAATGAATACATTTTGCTCATAAAGTAGAATACAAGTACAATTTTATCTTGGTCTTATCTGTATGTGTAAACAAATTATAAATATTTAGGAATTATGTGTTAATGTTTGTAATGAGTTTCTAAAAAAAGAAAAATACATTTTAAAAGAAAACATATTTTCCTCAATATAAATAACCTTTTAACTTAAAAACATGAGATTATGAAAGAAAATATATATATTATAATTAGGATAATTGGAGTCACTGTGGTGTTTCGAATGAAAAATAATAAATGACTAATTGGATGTCACTGTGGTGTTTCGAATGAAAAATAATAAATGACTAATTGGATGTCACTGTGGTGTTTCGAATGAAAAATAATAAATGACTAATTGGATGTCACTGTGGTGTCTCGAATGAAAAATAATAAATGAATCCCTTAGGGTCACTGTGGTGTTTCGAATGAAAAATAATAAATGACTAATTGGATGTCACTGTGGTGTTTCGAATGAAAAATAATAAATGACTAATTGGATGTCACTGTGGTGTTTCGAATGAAAAATAATAAATGACTAATTGGATGTCACTGTGGTGTTTCGAATGAAAAATAATAAATGACTAATTGGATGTCACTGTGGTGTTTCGAATGAAAAATAATAAATGACTAATTGGATGTCACTGTGGTGTCTCGAATGAAAAATAATAAATGACTAATTGGATGTCACTGTGGTGTCTCGAATGAAAAATAATAAATGAAATCCCTTAGGGTCACTGTGGTGTTTCGAATGAAAAATAATAAATGACTAATTGGATGTCACTGTGGTGTTTCGAATGAAAAATAATAAATGACTAATTGGATGTCACTGTGGTGTTTCGAATGAAAAATAATAAATGACTAATTGGATGTCACTGTGGTGTTTCGAATGAAAAATAATAAATGACTAATTGGATGTCACTGTGGTGTTTCGAATGAAAAATAATAAATGACTAATTGGATGTCACTGTGGTGTTTCGAATGAAAAATAATAAATGACTAATTGGATGTCACTGTGGTGTTTCGAATGAAAAATAATAAATGACTAATTGGATGTCACTGTGGTGTTTCGAATGAAAAATAATAAATGACTAATTGGATGTCACTGTGGTGTTTCGAATGAAAAATAATAAATGACTAATTGGATGTCACTGTGGTGTCTCGAATGAAAAATAATAAATGAATCCCTTAGGGCTTCAGTTAATGTGTTTACAAAGATTGTACCTCTTTATATTAAAAAAACACCTCTGAATTTCATGGTAAATGTACAATTAATGCATCTTAACGAAAATTATTAGGGTTTCGTTTAGCAAAAACCCACTTAATATAGAGTTTTAAGTTATAGAAAAACAAAAGTCAAGTCAAAAGATGTTTTTGCCCTTAGTGAATAGTGTTTTGTATAGGAAAAATTAAAGATACGAGGACAGAAATGGAAAGCCAAGTTATAGTCATAGATGATGGTTGGAGAAATAATTAATAATTAACGCGAACTCTTTTATCGGTTTTTTTCGACTCATCTGAGGTCAACATATTAATAATCCTTTAAAAGTTAAAACCGAATAAACCTACATTGATTTGGCCTCGAACCAAACCGGCCATATATCATCTTGAGCGAGCTATTTTTTCAAGATCAAACAAACTTTAAAACAATTATCTCAATATCCTGCAAAGCAAACTTTTAAAAATCTAAAACTGACCCGTGCATTTCGTTCTTAACTTGATAATTAACTTTTGGGGTCTACTTTTCATTAGACTATATAGATGATTATGGTTAACTTGCATTAAAATATTATATATGATGGTTGGAACTTATTTTTAAAAGACGGATAACATGATATATAATCTTTTATTCTATATTAACCATAACTCTAAAGAGTATAATTATCAAAAAATTTAAATTCTATCGATTTTACACATACCAAGTACATAAACAATATGAAAACTAAAGAAAAAAGGTTCACCTAAATGTGATGTCGATATGAGAAACGCGTCCTTCTGAACCGTGTGAGTAACGTATAATTAGACCCTTTTGAAAACTCTATTATTTTATTTAATAAAATATATATTCATTAAATGGTAAATCTACAATTTATTTAATAAAAATGTCACTGTAATCCAAGATACATACTCTTCGAAAAAATCCAAAACAAGTTGTTAAAATTCATTCTGAACCGACTGAATAAAGTGAATAAAATATTCTTATCTTTTCTTTTATTAAATAAATAATAATATATGAAAATACAGATCATAGAACAAGCCATGTTGGCTTTAGAATCTCCAACACTACATGTCTACATCTTCCCACCTCACTATTCCATCATTCTTCCTAAGAAGTTTTTTACTTTCCAATCATTTGCCATTTCTTTGTTAATCAAAACCAAACTTTCATGTAAAAAGTTTCACCTAAATGTGATGTCGATATGAGAAACGCGTCCTTCTGAACCGTGTGAGTAACGTATAATTAGACCCTTTTGAAAACTCTATTATTTTATTTAATAAAAATGTCACTGTAATCCAAGATACATACTCTTCGAAAAAATCCAAAACAAGTTGTTAAAATTCATTCTGAACCGACTGAATAAAGTGAATAAAATATTCTTATCTTTTCTTTTATTAAATAAATAATAATATATGAAAATACAGATCATAGAACAAGCCATGTTGGCTTTAGAATCTCCAACACTACATGTCTACATCTTCCCACCTCACTATTCCATCATTCTTCCTAAGAAGTTTTTTACTTTCCAATCATTTGCCATTTCTTTGTTAATCAAAACCAAACTTTCATGTAAAAAAGTTTCAACCTTTTTCATACCCTTGTGTTAAATCATTTGTAACTAAAAGAACCATAACATAAGTCATTCTTAAAGTCCATTATAATTATATCCTGACTCACCTTCATAAACATTAAAGTCCCTCATTCTTACACATGTTCACTTGCATTAACTTCTGCATTCATTTCACAAATCTCTAAAAAGGGTCCAAACTATACAAATCAAGATTCATGGATTTAAAGTTTTAAGATTTGTGTTTCATTTGACTAAAGCAAGTATGCAAGAAAACTTCATAGTTTTAGCTATACTATCCTTCATTTTGTTACTACCATGTTGTATTGCACAACTAAATTCAGGTGATTCAAGAATCTTGTTTCAAGTTCAACAAAAACTTGAGTATCCACAAGCTTTACAAGGATGGTCTAATTGGACAAACTTTTGTTTTCTTCCATCAACTCCAAATCTTGTGATTGTTTGTTCTGGTAATCATATCACTGAACTTATTATTGTTGGAAACAAAACAAGTCCAAAACTTTCTGCAAGTTTTTCCCTTGATTCTTTCTTTACTGTCCTTACAAAGCTTTCAACTTTGAAGAAATTGACTCTTGTGTCTCTAGGCTTATGGGGTCCATTGCCACCTAAAGTTGATAGGTTTTGGTCACTTGAAGTTATGAACTTTAGCTCAAATTTCATTAGTGGTGAAATCCCATCTTCTGTTTCAAAAATCAAGAATTTGACCATTTTCGATATGTCGAATAATTTGTTGAATGGAAGTGTGTTAGATCTAAAGGGGTTACAAAATCTTGAAATACTTGATTTGGGTAGTAATCATTTAGGGCCTAAGTATCCTTCTTTAAGTTACAATCTTGTGTCAATTACATTGAGAAACAATTCCTTTAGAAATCAAATCCCAACAGACTTTGTAAAGTTTGTTCATCTTGAAAGACTTGATCTTTCTTTGAATAAACTCGTGGGCCCTGTTCCTTCGGTTTTGTTTTCACTCTCTTCGATTAAGTATATCAATTTAGCCAACAATCAATTCAGTGGAGCAATGCCTACAAACTTAACATGTACCACTAAGCTAGGATTCGTTGATGTTTCTAATAACTTATTGATTGGGAAATTACCATCTTGTATCGGGTCAAACACTGGGAATAGAACAGTTATTAGCACGTGGAATTGTTTAACGAATTCTACCTCAAAGTATCAACATCCTAAGAAGTTCTGTCAGAAAGAAGCAATAGCAGTAATGCCTACAAAAAAGAGGGGTGAAAGCAAGAAAGAGGAGAATACTGTAAAGCTTGGACTTGTTCTTGGTATCATTGGGGGTATAGTGGGAGTTGCAGGATTGATTGGGTTGCTAATATTGGGTATTTATAGAAGAAGAGAGGCGAAACGAGTGAAAGAATACAGATCTGATAGCTTTGCTTTCGACAAAAATGCAGCTCGTGCTCCTTCTTCGATAGCCAAAGATGGTATAAACTCCTTGATTAAATTCATATGCTATTCTGGTTTACTTGGGTTCAAACCAGATAAACTTAGTACGAGTCAAAATGGTCTGGGTTGGGTCAATATGACCTGTAACATTTTACCAAGTTTGCTCATTTACATGATGCCTGTGACCAGTAGGCCACCTAGGTGGTGGCTATAATATATAACCAATGCGTTACATATAGTTAACCAGCTTCACTCTGCTTTTTGTTTGTTTGGGATAAATATTTTCTTTCCAGAAATACTATTGACTTTTCAAAACATTTTAGGAAAAAAAAGATTACTTTCAAATACTTTTTATTTAAGATATTAAGTCGTACTGTTGATTACCTTACTATGTGATAACCTGTTGTATATTATTAAGTTAAATGTTTTATATTATTAAGTGAAATTACTTGGGGGGTGCTGATAATTTTTATACATTTGGCTGACTTTCGAGTTAAATATATATGCAAATAGACGCATTTTACCAACGAAAATACAGTTTCTACAGGGCGTAGACCGCAAACTATGAGAACAGCTGCACTTGGCCTACCACCATATACCATATTCACACTTGAAGAAATCGAAGAAGCAACAAACAACTTTGATTCTATGAATTTGGTGGGAGAAGGATCTCAAGCACAGGTAAACAGCTACATTCTTGTGTTTCTTTTAATCAGCCTGATCCGATTAATTCATTCTGTTTTAGCTTATTTTTAAAATTTTCTTTCTGTTTGTAGCTTTATAAGGGGTGGTTAAAGGATGGAACGACTGTCCTTATCAAATGTTTAAAGTTAAAACAAAAGCATTCAGCACAAACCGTGCAACAGCATATGGAAGTGATATCTAAGCTCAGACATCGGCATCTAGTGAGCGTTCTTGGTCACTGTATCGTGTCATACGTGGATCATCCCAACTCAGGAAGCACTGTTTTTGTTGTTCTTGAAAATGTTTCAAATGGGTCATTGAGAGATCATCTTACAGGTATAGTCTACTAATATACTTTTATAAACATTCTCTCTTACTACATGTGGAAAATTGGGTGGGTTGGGTAAAGTTCAAAACCAGTCGTTTTTAGTCTTTATTGAAAGGGGCCGAATCTTGGGTTGCAGGATTTTGTCTAAATAGCTGGTACTTAATTGTGATCACAATAACAATATTATTCTGATAATCATTGAAATGTTGATTATAAAGATAGTAACTTTTCGTTATAACTTCAAATATTTCTTACTGATAATGGTGTATTTTTACAGATTGGAGAAAGAAAGAAATCTTGAAATGGCCACACAGAATGGGAATCACTATGGGAATTGCTAGAGGAATTCAGTTCTTACACACTGGAACTCAACACGGGATTTTTGGCAATGATTTGAAGATTGAAAGCATTCTTTTGGATGATAATCTTATCGCGAAGATCAGTAGTTACAATATTTCATTACCATCAAAGGTAAATTCTTGAAACTTAAATCACATTATAATTTATGATTCATCAAACATAAGTTAACATCGAGATTGTCAAATTTTCTAACAGCAGGCAGGTTCAGAGAGTCCTCTAAACAGCCATGACGCCTCCCCAGTTTCTCACAGGTAAAAAATACATTTTCATTGGACACTCTTCAGTTCTTATATTTGGAAGTAATGGAACTATGGCTTTGGACCCTAAAAATCTCCAATATATCCATAGAGATAGAACTGTCTACTCGTTTACTTATCAACGGTCTATTTGGTTAGATAAAAAGAGACTAATCAGATAACTTGGCTGAAAGTAAACGGGTCAAATGGGTTGAAAGTTGCCCAAAGTCTTTCTTAATGTATACGACCTCCTAAAATGTTTTATTTAATGAAAAACATTTAGATTGTCATTGGAAAAGTATTGTATTTTAGTAATCTTAATAAACATATTAAATTAAAAATTTTCTAAAATGGATATAAGGTGTGTGTTGGTGGTCTACTGATCTCCCACCCAACATCACCCTGCCTGTTTTGCTTGTACTAAAGATGACCCGTCTCAATACAAACTTGATGCCCAACCTACACCACCCGCCCATTTTGCCACATTACACATCTGCTTGAATAGTAGGATACGCTAATATGTAAATTCTCATCTCACAGGCTTATAAATCCAGAAAAAGACGACATATATCAATTTGGAGTCATCATCCTGCAACTCATTACAGGGAAACCAGTAAACTCAGAGGATGAGATAACCGAGCTCAAGAACCAGGTAAATTCATCAACATATAATATTAATCACTCTTTATCAATTAAACCAATATAACTCCTATATTACTAACCGGCTTTGCAAATTTTCAGCTAGAGATTGGTTTATCCGAGTCACCAACCAGACTCAAAGAGGCAGCAGATTCATCAATCAGGGGAACTTATGCTTACGAATCCATGAAAACTGCTGTCCAGATAGCACTCAATTGTCTTAATGAAGATGTGAGTGTGCGTCCATCGATTGAAGATGTTCTTTGGAACATGCAATATTCTGTTCAAGTTCAAGAAGGCTGGAATAGCAGTGGTAACCTCAGTACAAAACTGTAAAGATGTTCAGTTCGATATCATTTGGGAACTTGATTCACTTTCTCTGTGGAAAAAGCTTAAATATTGGGTTTAGTTTTGGTACATTATGTAGGGAATGGGCATGGAATAATGATTTTTCACAAGATTTTTTATATATTATAATCTTCAAAGTTGTTATCAAAATTAATACGTTAGTCAATCAAAATTTGCAATTAAACAATGTCAATTTAAAATTGTTACATAAAAGCAATACCCTCGCATAATGTCACTCAAACACTTGCAGAGGTATGAACTCCCTAGTTTAAAAGATTTTGACTTTCTGAAGTAAAGCTTCAGATATCTTTATTTTACCCATATTCCTCATTTCCTTGGTCAACTCTTTTACTATATCAATTTGACCTAATGACATAATACACAATCCATCTAAATTGCTGCCTAACCATGAGACATGTGATGTGATACTTGTCGAGATATACGTACAAAAAGAACCACACTTCTATACCAAAACGTGGAAATTACAAAAGCAATAATTTATTGTGTACTCTACCAAAAACAAAACAAAATAAGTCAAAGCCATGTTTCAGAAAGTTATCTGGTCCAATCCAAATACAGACACATACATACAACACAAATCTGCTGCTAAGTTCCTAATCCATTGTTAAACAATGCAAACAACCGAGGCAGGCATGTGGAGAGAGTTTTGAACATGAAGTACACAAATTCAATCAGAAAGTAATGCAAGCAAATGAGGTTTTGTAAAGTATCTGGAGCTAAAACTCACTCAAACCGGGCAGGAAAACATGTTACAGCATCATACTTGTTTAGTCAGCTGTCCAGCTTTGTTCAACTACCTCTCGTACTCTCCTGTTGTAATCACGTTTCGCTTCACTAAACATCCGTGCAGCTTCTGAATTGGCAGGGGAGTTTGGGTTTGGGTCACTGAGCAATGACTGTCATTAAATAGAACAAAATGATTAAAACACAAGACAGAAATCCACATGAATGAAACAATATGTTTTAAAGATCGTCAAAGATATGGTTTCTCAATTTGAACTGTTGATGGTAAGTCATACAAGTTACAATGATGTTCATATATGCAATTAAGTAAGGACAATAAAGAATGAGTTCTAGATTTGGATTGTGGAACTAACTTATTACCGTGGCTTGAAGTCACAACAATCAGTTATTAATATTTATATAAGCATAATCTGCTTCTAATTAATTGAGTCAAATCATCAGCTTCTAAAAACTGCAACGAAACTGATTTAGTGTACAAAAAGTTACCTATTTACCCCTTCTTTTAAACATAAATTGAGAGACTTGTACTCCCATTTTACAAGCCCTCACCCTTTTTTTTCTCTCACAAACATGTCTATTTGGTAACTTGTCTATCAATTTCATCAATAATGAGAATACTCCAATCGTTCAAACATTAAAATCTCTGAGCATTATAAGTATAAAAAAACAAAATATATATATAAACACTGTCTGTTACAACCCATTTTATGACACTAATACACTATGCTATCTAAGTCTGATTACTTAAAATTACATAATCACTTCCAAACGATATATTAAACACCCTTTTAGTTTTTTTTTTTAACAGTACACCCTTTTAGTCTTATCACAATATTCACATATGAACGGAAAACAAAAGAAGATATTAACAAAAGCAGATGAATGTGGGTTTACTAATAGAAATACCTGGACAGAAGTAAGAATAGCAGCAACATCATAGATAGGACTCCACTGATTTTGTAAAATATCCAAGCAGATGCTTCCATCAGCATAAACTGTAGGTATATTGCATAAATTATTGGCAGAAAAAGCATAGTGTGGAGATTGACGATAGATAACTGTGAAATGTGAAGATATGAAGGAGTTTTGTATAGTTTGTATGTACTTACTGTTTGGATGAAACATACGAGAAACAAACCGAATAACTGGTGGCTTATTTGGATAATCTTCTGAGAAACTTAGCACCAATTTGAATGTACCTGGTAGTTCAATGATACGTTAACAAAAAGACATATCAGGAATTCAGGATAAATATAACACCACTACACTAATATCTCAATAGGCAATTAGGCATTACCAATCATCACAAAACAAAGAGCACCAATAATGTTTTTTATGCACATAAATAAGTAATAATGTTTGGAAGTCCAATATGTTACTCAAGTAAATAACAGAACAGCAGAAATGAAAATACCTCCATCCCATGGAGTATCATCCGGACTGCAATAAGAAGTGAAAAGATAGCACACGTCATTTCAATACATGTTCGTATGAATCAAGAAAAATAGGTAGCATAAGGGTACTGAAACTCATAAAAATAATGTGAAAACTTTTGTTTATCATATATTAGTTACCCAAATATCACAGCATTCCATGCCATTATATTGTTGTCTTCGGGTGCTGTAACCTCTTGAAATCCCTCATCAGCCTCTTCCTTTCAGCAGTTGACATTGTACTCACCTGAAAATATCATAAAATAACTGTAGAATAAAGTTTTATATTTAAAACACAGACTGAATTAGTAGAAAAAAACAGTATGACCAGCTAAAATTTTTATAAACTATCAAGCATAATTAAGCTAATCTACAATTTATCTTCCAAACAAATAGAGTAATAAGCAACTAATTCAGTATTCCAAACCATCAAATCATAGAATTCAAGCTTAAATGCTTAATTAGTAAATGTTTCAGCAATATACATTCTCAGCGGCGATTACAGGATTTAAAATTTAAGCTCTAAACTAAAGCAACAACTTGCGTTTCCTACATCTCAAAGTTTAAAAGATGAATGCACAATATCTAAAGTACAAAACAACAAGTTCAGAATTAAGTGATCAAAAGCTAATATGTAAGTATAAAAACTTAACAAATTCATGAATATAATCGCTCAATCACATTCACAGATCGTTTGAGATTAAGAAAAAAAAAAGGTAAATGGGTAGGAACCCCCCTGGTCCCATGTACCATCTTGGTACCTAGAGCGCACACGGCATAGGACTCATGCCCGGTGAAGCACCATCCTCACACATGGAGCACAAGATATATTTTCTCCACTTGCCTTTGGCAAGATTTGAAACTGTACCGTCTTCATCTTGTGGGCCCATGTGGTCACATCGTTTGAGATTACCACAATAGGAAATCATAACCAAAGTCAAATGAAATTAACTACAACTAATTCCGGACTAAACGCTCTGCTTAAGCAACAATCTCCAATATCGGTCTTTGAAAATTCAAAAGTTGACTGCAGCAGATATATCAACTATGAAACAGTTTGGAAATAGGTTATCAAAACCTCTTCTGTAAGTATAAACCCTAAATCGATAATTAAGAATTACCTTGCTTCCATACCTAAGACTAACATGACATATAATCACTCTATGAGGCTAACCAGGAGACCATATATCTGGATATTATTCATCATTTTTTGATTCAATTGCAATCAAATTCACAGCATCCTTCCAAATTGTAACTATCAGCAATCCTATCAAAAGTAAAACGATATACCATCGAATCGAAAATATGAACCACTAAATGTTCCAGAAGCATACAAATATCAGGTTCAGAAAATCGATTACTAGATTTAGACTAAATTCTCCGATGAATTCTTCATTTCCTAGTTTCTATACTTCAAATTTCAAAAGCTTAATATGCACCTGATGCACTTAGTATAAAAAGTAGGTGCATCATCCTTCCCGCACTTCCTACATCAAAAACTCACTCTTCTTACTTTAACAACCTAAACAAGTACATATGCATATATACACATACATAAATACCTATACATATACGAAACCTATATATAAATATAAGTATAATTCCTAGATCAATAATTAGGTTACTTGTATACATATACATATAATCACTAAATCAAATTAACAAATCCTTAGCAATAAATACAACAGCTAGAAATGATAACAAAAAGTGAAACACAAATAAGAAAAAAAGCGAATCGTAATTGAATTATACCTTTGGATATAAAGTGTGAGTGAGCTGTGTAAGTATAGTGTATGTATAGTTCAGACTTGAGAGATGATGATGATAATTAAATAATTAGATATTTTTTGAGAGAGTTCAATGGCAGTAGAGCTGCTAATTAACCACCAGATATTGGTAAGGGGACGTGTTTTAATTAGTATGAGTATACACACAGTTGTTTATATAGATATAGATACAGAGAGAGAGAAAAAAAGGGAGATGAGAGGGAATCTTGTATTGGTATACAGATATTTAATATTATCAGAGAGAGTAATGAGTAGAAAAGGACAGGGGGGTCCCTGCATTTTTTGTGAAGTTCTCAATTTTTCATCTCCCATTTCATACCGTAGCATTCTACGAACTAGACGTCAAAAAATTATCGAATCAGTTTGTTTATTTTTAGATGAGTTATCAACATAAATCGTCCTTGTGGTTTACTCAAAAAATCATGTTTCATCCCTGTGGTTCAATAACCCCATTGGCAGTTCTTTATAGGAGGATAAGGTTCGTGTTTCGTCCTTTAAGTTGACGATCGTTATCTCATCTTCGTTGAAATCCTCACGTGTCTCCCACGTGAGGGCATTTTGGTACTTTCCACCCCTAAAGGACCAAACTTGATATTTATGGTTAACTCTTTTTCATCATTTTTTCTTCTGGGTATAAAAACACACAACCATCATCTTCATCTCTTTTTATTTTCATCCCTTCCATTAATCACCACCTCACCACCATTCCAACCACTAGTGTCCACTGCCACCACCAACCGACATATACATACACGAAATCATAACCATAAAATCATGAAAAGAAACCATAAAACTTGAACTCCTCACATATACATATAAAATCTAATACATAACCATATAATATAATCATATATATTTACTTTCAATCTAATCATACTGAACTCCTCACATATGCAACACATCTAAGAATCAAAAACAAAAAAAAAATCTTCAAAAGAAATAAGAACAGATCTTGGTCGGGTTCAAAACCTCAAATCGGGTCCCATCACTGTCGGCGCCACCACCACCGGATCCGGCCACCTCTTCCCTGGCTGTCAACGACCGTCCCCAACCCTCGCTTCTAGATCGATCGATGGATAGCGTGTTTCTATACTTTCTTTCTTTTTTTTATTTCCCTTGTGGAATTATATGGATGCTTGGATGTTGAAAGAATGAAAGGGATGTATGCTTGGATGAATATAGTGAATTGCAGAAGGAGAATCAAGATCCCGCCACCCCTTCCCTTGCCGTCAACACCGCTGCTAACTACCGTCGCAAACCTGCTATCACCATCTCCCATTCTCTCTTTATCTCTCTCTCTATATATATACATGTATATGTATAAATATATACTTCTTTTTTATATATACATGATTTATTACAAAAAGAAAGGCAATGGAGAGAAAGAAAAAAAGGAGCGGGTGGAATGGTATGTATATTTATAGTTTTACTTTGGATTTTAAGAATATGTTTGTATCTATATATACATACTGTAGTAGATCTTGTTTTTTTATATAGAGTGAGATGATAATGTTTAAATATAGATGTAGTAAACGTAGATATGAAAAATGGTTGTTTTGGTTTAATTTATTTTTGTCGTTCAATACATATAGATATATATGTAGATACTGGAAATGGGTAATGGGGTTATTGATGAAGAAGAAGATGATAGATATAAGTATCAAGTTTGGTCCTTTAAGTGTGGAAAGTACCAAAATGCCCTCACGTGGGAGGCACGTGAGGGTTTTAACGAAGATGAGATAACGGTCGTCAACTTAAAGGACGAAATACGAACCTTATCCTCCTATAAAGGACTGCCAATGAGGTTATTGAACCACACGGATGAAACGTGATTTTTTGAATAAACCACAGGGACGATTTATGTCGATAACTCTTTTTAGATATAATAAACTGTTTACAACTTAGGGTGTTTGGTTCGTGGAATTCTCAGGAATTCATAGAAATTGGAATTCGAATTTCATCATTATTTTTTGAGTTAGACTTGATTATATTATATTATATTATTATTATTATTATTATTATTATATTATATTATTATTATATTATATTATTATTAATTATTATTATATTAATTATTATATTATTATTTGCATTATTATTATATTATTATTATATTATTATTATATTATATTATTATTATATTATATTATTATTATATTATTATTATATTATTATTATATTATTATTTATTATTATCATTATTATATTTTTCATTTTTATTTTTATTATTATTATATTATTATTTTATTATTATTATTATTATTATTATTATTATTATTATTATTATTATTATTATTATATTATTATTTATTATTATCATTATTATTATTTTATTATTATTTATTATTTTATTATTATATTATTATTATATTATATTATAATATATTATTTTATTTTTTTTATTATTTATTATTATCATTATTTTTTATTATTATAATATTATTATTATTTTATTATTATTATTATTTTATTATTATTTTATTATTATTATTATTATTATTATTATTTTATTATTATATTATATTTTATATTATATTATTCTTATTATTTATTATAATAATTATTATCTTTTTATCATTATTTTACTTATTCATATTATTATTATTAAATTATTAGTTTTATTAATATTGTCATAATTTTATTTATTATCATATTATATTTTATTTTTATTTTTATTATTATTATTATATTATATTATTATTATTATTATTATTATTATTATTATATTATATTATTATTATATTATATTATTATTATTATTATTATTATTATTATATTATATTATTATTTTATTATTATTATTTTATTATTATATTATTATTATTTTTTTTTTTATATTTATTTATTATTATAATAATAAAAATAATGATAATATTAATAATAATTATTATTATGTTTATTATTTTAATTAGTATAATTAAATATTATTTTATTTATTCTTATATATATTTATTACAAGCGTTTAATAAAGGGTATTTTTGTCATTTTTCATAGTTTAAATTCAGATTCTTGTAACTGAATTCCATTGAATTCTGTCAACCAAACACATTACAAGTTTTGAAACTTTCAAAATCCAATTTCTTCAAATTTCAATTCCTTTGACAGATTTCAATTCCTTTAAAAACATTATGTGAAAATGTAAAGGGATCTTGAAATAATAATAAAATAATAATAATGATAATAATAATAAATAATAATAATGATAATAATAAATAAAAATAATATAATAATAAATAATAATAATGATAATAATAAATAATAATAATGATAATAATAAATAATAATAATGATAATAATAATAAAAATGAAAATTATAATAATAAATAATAACATAAGTAATAATATATGTTATTTGTTTAAAGACTTTTTGGTAAATTTGTAAACATTCCATTGGAATGTTAAACATTCCATCCATTTTATGATAAAATCTTGAATTATTTGATTTAAAGAATTTGAGGGAAAGTTTGTAATTCCAATTACATCAAGTCTCTCAATCAAACATGGTAAAGGATGAAATTCGAATTCCAATTCCTATGAATTCCTTAGAATTCCGCGAACCAAACACCCCTTAAGTTGTAAACAGTTTATCATATCTAAAAATAAACAAACTCATTCGATAATTTTTTGACGTCTAGTTCGTAGAATGCTACGGTATGAAAACTTCAATTCCAATGGAATGTGAAACTTTCCATCAAAAATGTGAGGGATCTTGAATTCCATCATATGATGTAATTCGAAGGATTCCAATTCTAATTCCATTTGAACCAAACAACAAATGGAATGGAATCTGAATTCTATTCTGCCAACCAAACAGGATATGAAATGGAATTCAGATTCCAATTCCTATGAATTCCTTAGAATTCCGCGAACCAAACACCCCTTAAGTTGTAAACAGTTTATCATATCTAAAAATAAACAAACTCATTCGATAATTTTTTGACGTCTAGTTCGTAGAATGCTACGGTATGAAAACTTCAATTCCAATGGAATGTGAAACTTTCCATCAAAAATGTGAGGGATCTTGAATTCCATCATATGATGTAATTCGAAGGATTCCAATTCTAATTCCATTTGAACCAAACAACAAATGGAATGGAATCTGAATTCTATTCTGCCAACCAAACAGGATATGAAATGGAATTCAGATTCCAATTCCATCAAATTTCTGGGAATTATGCAAATTAAGGGAAATGATTAATCCTCTTAATTCATTAGCCTAAAAATCTTCCTAATTCATAGGATGATGACATGTGGAAATTCAAGGGGTAAGATTGTGAAAGAGATTAAGTGGAATCCACTTCTCACATTCATATGATTTTAGGAGGATTTTTAGACTAATGTTTAAGAAGATTAATCATTTTATTTTTTTATATGAAGAAAAATGTCATCTCATTACTTTGTAAATATGGTGTTGGTTTAGTTGACATATACTTTTAACTTTTAGATATAAATCTAGCTGTCGTGTAATTAAAATTGTCTAGTAGTTGTGTAGACTTACTCTTACACAAATACTATGATAGTTTCGTTACCTGCTCGCCTATCTATAAAAAAACGATAGACCGTTTTTTATGTATAAAAAAATAAGTATTTCATTTGTTCATAAAAGTAAGCACTAAAATAACCGAAACCTCAAAAATATGATATTAGCCTATTTGTTAAAAGTTTTTGCTTCTTAAATACAAGTCTCGCATAGGTATATTTGGAATTACATGAAAGTTCCAGAGCGGCCCATATGAAACTCAGATAGACTACTTCCTGGTGCGTAAGAGCGACTTTAGGGCATGTAAAGATTGCAAGGTCCTCCCTAGAGAGGCTTGCTACTCCCAACATAGACTGTTGGTCATAGATTTGCTCTTGAGTAGACGGGCAATCAGGACAGAGAAGTCTGTAAAGCCAAGAATCATCTGGAAAAACCTAAGGGGTGAAGCAGCAGAGACGTTTAGGTTAACGACTAGCACGAGGTTCACAAGGGAGATTCAAGACGGTTCACATATGGAAGCTGACCAGTTGTGGACACTCTTGGCAGAGGGTATGAGGGAGACGGCAAAGGAGGTACTAGGGGTAACTAAAGGAACTGGAAGACAACGTAAAGGCGGTAGGGAATCTTGGTGGATCAGCGAAGAGGTCCAGTCCAAGGTCGCAACAAAACTTAGTTGCTTTAAAGAGCTTGTCAAAATCCGTCGGAACGGGACAAATGAAGATTGGTCCTTGGCAAGGCAGAGGTACTACGAAGCCAAGAAAGAAGCAAAGAGGAGTGTAGCTAAAGCAAAAGAAAGAGCGTACGAAGAGCTCTATAAGAAACTAGATTCCAAAGAAGGCGAAAACGAGATCTTCAGAATTTCTAAAGCAAGGGAGAGAAGACGTAGGGATTTAGGAGATGTCATTTATATCAAAGATGAAAGCGGACGGAGCATTGTGAAGGAGGGAGACATTAGGAAAAGATGGGAAGGGTACTTCAACAATATGTTTAACGGGAGAGGGTCGGAGCGGAGTGTAGGAGGAGAGGACCACGACACACACCCAGACACACGCTACGAAGTCGACGATGCTACGAGGATCAACCAAGAGGAAGTAAGGTGCGCCCTAAAGAAGATGGGGGGAAACAAAGCAGTAGGTCCAGACCAAATTCATGGAGATACCTTGGGGACGTGGGGATAAGTTGGTTGACAAGGCTCTTCAACAAGATTTGGTCAAGTGCAAAAATGCCCGAAGAATGGAGAGTTAGTGAGGTTATACCTATCTATAAGAACAAGGGGGACGTGCAGAGTTGTAGCAACTATAGGGGTATAAAACTCCTAAGCCACACCATGAAGCTATGGGAGAGAGTGATCGAGATGAGACTTAGGAAGGTTACGAGGGTGGCAGAGAACCAATTTGGATTTATGCCAGGGAGGTCGACGATGGAGGCTATTCACATCATCAGAAGTCTTATGGAGAAGTTTAGGGAAAGACAAAAGGCACTACATTGTGCCTTCCTAGACTTGGAAAAAGCATACGATAGGGTACCACGAGAGCTGATTTGGAGGACGCTTCAAGCGAAAGGAGTTTATGGGAGATACATTAGTGTTATTAGAGATATGTATGATAGGGCGAGGACCGGTGTTCGAACCCCTGTGGGGAACACAGAGCTTTTCTCAGTAGGAATGGGACTACACCAGGGTTCAGCGCTTAGCCCTTATCTTTTTACCTTGATCTTAGACGAGTTGTCGAGTGGATTACAGGAGGAATTACCGTGGTGCCTGATTTTTTCCGATGACATAGCGCTTATTTCGAGATCGACGGAGGAGTTAAACCTTAGGCTAGAGAAATGGAGAAGAGACCAAACAGCACCACTAAGGAGGGCGAAATCTATTCACGTTGACGGCGTACGAAGAAGGGGAAGGCCAAAGATGAGATGGGAGGAGCGAATAGCGAAGGACCTAAAAGAGCTTGGCTTGCGGGAGGACTTGGCGTTGGATAGGACTGCCTGGAGAACTGGGATTAGAGTAGAGGATTAGGTTAGGGTAGGATTTTGTGTGACTAAGATAGACACCTTTTCCCATATTGCCTTGCCCAAGGATGTTAGTGTTGGTTGGTCAAGAATAGTGGGCTTAACGATGGTTACTCGAAGCTACAAAGGGCTTGGATCCGACAAGAGAAGAGGGAGGCTGACGGAGATGGAAGTACGGAATCCCGAACGCCGGAGGACGTGGACCAATGAGTGAAAGGCATATGGGAATAGGTTAGGGTAGGATTTTGTGTGACTAAGATAGACACCTTTTCCCATATTGCCTTGCCCAAGGATGTTAGTGTTGGTTGGTCAAGAATAGTGGGCTTAACGATGGTTACTCGAAGCTACAAAGGGCTTGGATCCGACAAGAGAAGAGGGAGGCTGACGGAGATGGAAGTACGGAATCCCGAACGCCGGAGGACGTGGACCAATGAGTGAAAGGCATATGGGAATAGGTTATGTAGACTTTTTATTTTAGACTTTGGTTCTCTGTGACCTCCGTAGTGGTTGTGGCCTTGAGTCTCGATAGGCCTAAACCGAGGGGGGAGGTCACTCTAGCGTCTGTTGCCCCAAAATGTCTGTCGGAAGGACATGACCAATGAGAGTCTATAGAGGACTAGGTGTCTAGGTTTAGTTTAGGGGTTTGGAGAGTTTTGTGAGAGGTCTAAGAGTAGTTTAGTTAGGCGGCCTAAGTTACTCTGTTTCATAGGTTGTTTAGCACCCGTTATCGTTCTTGGGCCCGATAGACCCAAGATTTTCTTAGTCAATTCCTATTTATATGTATATTTTGCCTTAGTTATGATGTTTCTATATTTTTATGTGGATTAAGATGTTAAATTTGGTTGCTATGGTATATGTATTGTCGAACTTGGGCTAAGGTATTAGCAGGTTGCTTATTTGCTACTCTTCCCTACTCTCAAGGTAGCATGACACATCAGACAGGTATATCTTCTTATAATGTTCTCGGCCGACAGGTATGGTATCTAAACACTTCACTATTGACGTCTTTTACCTCTTGGTGGCCGGAGGTCCTTTTGGAAGCAGCCTCTCTACCTCTGGGTAGAGGTAAGACTGTCTACAGCTAATCTCCCCCGTACCCTGCGCAGGGATTGGGTGGTGTTGTTGTAACTTGTAAGAAATTTGCCTTTAAAATTAGAATAATACAGTAATTCACTCCAAAGTCGTGGGGGAACTTGACTGTTACCTTATTGGATGAAGTTCATTGTCGTTCCAGTCGATTACTTGCTTACAACCGGAGTGCATATATATCAGTCTCTAACTCTGTATATTTTAGTTACAAATCCAAATGAATACAACATTAACAAAATTAGTTACAACAGGATTTTACAAAGAAGCCCTTACATTATTTTCAAATCTCCATTTTCAATCCCACCCACTTACAAAATTCACATTTCCAGTCCTTCTTAAATCATGCTCAAAGCTGAAACTAATTTCCCATGGCCAAATGCTTCATGCCCATGTCACAAAAACAGGATTTAATACAGATATATATACAGCCACTTCCCTTACTGATATGTATATGAAATTTCATTTTGTAGACAATGCACTTAAGGTGTTTGATGAAATGCCTCAACCAAATATAACTTTGATTAATGCTATTGTTTCTGGGTTTGTAAACAATGGCTGTTACGAGAAATGTTTTGATGTTTTTAGACGTGTTAGTGAGTATGGAGTTAGACCTGATTCGGTCACGGTTTCTAGCTTGTTGTCTGGTTGTGACAATGTTGTTAAAAATGGCATGCAGGTTCATTGTTGGGCTGTTAAGATTGGCGTTGAAATGGATATATATGTAGCTACGTCGCTTGTGACGATGTATTTTAGCTGTAAGCAGACTTGGGCTGCGTCAGTTGTTTTTGAAGGGATTCGTGAGAAAAATGTAGCTTGTTATAACGCGTTTGTTACTGGTTTGTTGCGGAATGGAGATCCTCAACGGGTATTTGGAGTGTTAAAGGAAATGTTAAGATGGTCAGATGAAAAACCGAATATGGTCACGTTTGTTTCAGTTTTATCTGCTTGTTCTGATCTTAGGATTTTAAAATTTGGGAGACAGATTCATGGGTTGCTTGTTAAAGTCGATTTAGTACTTGATGTGTTAGTAGGAACTGCACTCTTAGACATGTATTCAAAATGCGGATATTGGCATTGGGGTTATGATGTTTTTAAAGAACTAGTTGGTGTTAGGAGTCTAATAACATGGAACTCAATGATTTCCGGTATGATGATGAATGGAGAGACTGAAGGCGCCATCGGTTTGTTTATGATGTTAGAATCTAATGGACTTAGACCGGATTCAGCAACATGGAATTCAATGATAAACGGGTTCTCAAATCTTGGAAAAATAGATGAAGCATTCTTGTTCTTTAAAAAAATGCAGGCTACAGGAGAACCTCCGAGTATGAAATCTTTAACAAGTTTATTATCAGCTTGTGCTTCTTCATCAGCATTAACACGTGGAAAAGAAATCCATGGACATGTTATTAGAACTAGTATTGATAAAGATGAGTTTATTGCCACTGCACTTATTAATATGTACATGAAATGTGCTCAACCTTTGTTGGCATCTTTTGTTTTTGACCAGTTTGAGACAAAACCGAAAGATCCAGTGATTTGGAACGCTATGATATCTGGGTATGGAAAAAATGGGGAGAGTGAAGCTGCATTTGATATGTTTGAGTGGATGCAAACAGAGAATATAAAACCAAATTCTTCAACTTTTAACAGTGTTTTAGCTGTTTGTAGTCACACGGGAAAAGTCGATAAAGGTTTGGAATTTTTTAACTTAATGAAACATTACAAATTGGTTCCAAGTTCTGAGCATTATGCTTGGTTGATAGATATTTTGGGTAGGTCTGGTAGGGTAGATGAAGCTAAGGAGCTATTGATGAAAATCCCTGAAATTTCGGGTTCAGTTCTTGAATCTTTGATTGGTGCGTGTAAGTTTCATTCAGATGTGAAACATGGGAGAAGAAATGGCTAGGTTACTTGCGGATAAAGATCTTGAAAGCTTGATGTTGGATGTGATTTTGGCGAATACGTATGTCGGTGAGTGAAGGTGGAAGGATGCTGCAGAGTTAAGAGATGAGATGGATCAAAAAAGATTTGTGGTTTAAGTACAGTAACCACAAGATAAAAGAACAAAATGGTTGGATTTGAAAAGAGTTTGCTAGTGTTAATCAAGTTTTGTACTTTTGTTTACTTCTATCAGTTTACTTGGATATGGATGGCGCATTGGCGCCTTTTGGGACTATGTGTGGTCTTGGATATTGTTATGGGCACTAATGCATTATACCATCCGCCCATTGGCTTGTGGAATCTGTCACTGAAGGTTTAAGAATTGTTAGACTGCTGTTAGTGGTCTTATTGGGTGTCATATAGTAACAGTTGGTAAAGGTTCTTGAATGGTAATTCATGGCATGTAGGCTTTGTGAAGGTGTTAGTAGAGGCAAGGATGGTCGTGGCAGTAACGTTCATGAGTTGGATATAAACATTGTGACCGGGGATAAAGTTGTGGAAGCCGTTGTTGTTGGCTATATACTCCAAGTGGGTATATTGTTGTATGCAAGCTTGTATACATATAAAAGATGAACTTTTATTTGATTTTATTATTTTAATATTCTTTTCATTGTCATTGTTATTGTTAGTTTGTAAAAAAAAGAAAAAGAATCATGTTTATTTTTGTTGATAAATAAAAATTTGACACGTGGCAACTTTCTATAATTAGTATTTTTTTATCAAATAAAAAATCTTGTTTATGTCACATGTCTCATTTACATCCACATTTTCATGCTTGTGTTCAACAACATCATCTTCTTCATCCAGCTCTGCAACTCCCTCTTCCATCTATAACGGTATCTATATCTATATCCAATGACATCATCCATATGCTCTATGTTTAGAACAGTTGTTCCTCAATGGAACCACAACACCAACAAAAACAACTTGAGATACTACTGGACACTCACACATTGGAATAAGTACAGAAAGAAGCATTCTTTCAGTTTTACTCCCTTAATAATTGTTTCTTCTTTCAAGGATGATTCCATCTCGCCTCCACCTAATCCTAAACAATCTCAGGCAAACCAAAATATCTCTCTCTCTTTCTCTCTCTCTCTCTCTACACACACACATATGTGTATCTATATATAGTCATAGTTAATAGTTTATCTCTATTGATTGCAGATGAGCTATGATCCTTCAGAAGATCTCTTCGGAGTTTCCGCAGATTTGCAGCCCAGGTCTTTCTTATCTTGTAGGCCTAACCTGTGTAATCTTTAAGTTTATGATTCCAGTCAATTTTGATATGAAATATCTCTAAATCATCACATTTTTTGGTTGTGTATACGCTGTATGTTACCTCAATTTTATTGTGATTAATCTCAATACCAATATTACTCAAAGTACAGCTTTTCTTGGTAAGGGGAATGATATAGTTCGCTTTCGTTGAAGTTTAGGAGTAACATACTTTTGCAACTATTGCCATTCTCTTTAGCTTTAGAAATCTTGAATATTTGACATTTTGAAACCATTGCACTTTAAGTTTAGCTCCGAATATAACTTTCCGTTCGTAAATATTAGGTAAAAAGTTCAAGTCTTTCAAGTAAAATGCCCTCCTTATACTAAATTACTAATCGAATAAAATGTCTATTTTAGAAGTTAAACCTTAATACACCGTCTTTATAAGTCTTCGTCACTTGAAACATTTATATGTAACTTTATTTTCCAGGAAAGCTATTTCAAGTGGCTCTGCACCAAGGTCATGGTTTGGACCAAATGGCCAGTACATTAGAGAGTTGCCTTGCCCTAGTTGCAGGGGAAGAGGTTACACCCCTTGCAAAATGTGTGGCATTGAAAGATCACGATTAGATTGTTCACAATGTAATGGAAAGGTATCATTTTTTTTCTTTTCTTTATTTCTATTTTGGAATGCGATCAATCATTTAACTTTCTGTAGCTAACCCTTGGATGATGTGACGTCACTGGATGATTCTTATGTAACTTTTACAGTTTTGTACTATGACATATTGTTTGATAGTGTTCCATAACGTTAGGTCTTCTCTGTGGTGAATTCTTTGTCTTCTACTTAACCCCACCAGGAACTTGATTATGGCAGGGTATGGTTACATGTCATCAATGCTTGGGAGAATGCGTAATTTGGGAAGAGTCCATCGATGAACGGCCATGGGAAAAAGCCCGTTCAATGTATCATCTTCATTCTTGCTATGACTTTACATATTAATTTTCTATAGAGGTGGCAAGATGGGCAGGTTAGGTAACGGGTTCAAACGGGTTGTGTTGAAAAAGGTCAGTTCTAAGTACAAGTAGAAACAGGTTGGGTTGGCCCGCAAATTTGATTATAGATAATGATTATGCCAAATTTTTAACGAAGTTTAAAGGTTTACTCACTTGACCCATTAGAAGTCGTAAATGCAACCCTTCTTAGAGATATGGGGTTAAATTGCAACCTCTGTTAAATATATAGCTTGTTACTGTTATGTGTCTATTGTCATGAAATTTCTGGCCTGCAGTTCTCCATTCAAAGTAAAGGAAGACGATGAAGTGGACAATCTTGAAATAGAATTAGAGGCAAGGAAAAAATCAAAGCGTGTATACCAGTCTCCGTCTCCAGAAGTTGGTTTGAAGATTAGTAGATCTTTGAAAGCAAGTTTGTTTCTTTCCATTTATACGTAATCAAAATTAATTATACAGTTGGTTCCAAATGTCAAAATCATGAGCTCAATCTTGTGTTTTTAGTTGGGTGATTGCAGAGCCTTAATGCTAAAACCGGTCTATTTACCAACAGAATGAAAATCATCCATGGCGATCCCAAACTCCATGCTCAAAGAGTGGCTGCAATCAAGGTTCTAACTTCTGATGACCACATTATACGCTATGAACATTTTCTTTAACAAAACTATGATTGTTAGATTGTGGGTCCCATATAGTGATATAAAGTTTTAGATGGGACTCACATTAAGACACAAAAACGGAAGTAACTACCTTAACGGATAGAAAAATAATGCTTAAAGTAAGATTTTACTTGACTAGAGGTAGCCATATAGGCAGGTCGGGTAACATGTTACCACTGGCCAGGAGGTTGCATTGAACCACAAATAATTTTCTATTTCTTTATTATGAAATAGTTAATCTGTAAATTATTATTAGGGTGACAGTATTATAAAGTAATAATAATCTGAATATTTGAATAAAACGAGTTAAGAAGTTGTACACACTAGACGTTGGGCGACTTTCCTCCATTTGACCCCTTGGCCTTTTAGCTAAAACTTTTTATCCGACCATTTGAGATCCAAATTCAATCTGAATCGACCCATTCATAAGATAAAGGGTCAAAACTATCACTTCTAAGTTACTGATTGGTTGTTATGGTTGCCTTCCCACAGAAATCCAAGGGGTCGGTTGAAGCAAGAAAACAAGCTTCTGAATCCATGAAAGCCTTCTTTAGTGATCCAGAAAACCGACGCAGGAGAAGCATTTCCATGAAAGGTACACCCTTTTTATGATCAGCGTTTTGAACCCTTCTCCAATAAAATACTTTGTAATTTGTAACAATGTAAATGGGATATTTGAGCTCCAGAAGACAAAATGGAGTGTTATCTCCATCATTAACTAAAGGTGGAATCGGTTTGATGGATAACATCACTAGATACAATGGTATCCTTTATACTTGTCAATATAGATCAGGACTGGTGGGTTGCCCGAATAACTGTTTCTCCAGTTTTATCAGCCTTGTTTAGATAATTAGTGTCTTTAAGTGTGATTACAAATAGTATGGTTGTAGAATATAAATCTAGTTTTTTGCATAAAGCAATTAGGATATTGTATGTGTATTCACTTTAGGCAACTTTTGAGTAATTGCTCCTATTGTCTTTTCATTTAGTCAGCCTGATTTTATCCCATTAGAGATACGAAACCTAAACCGAGCCATCCATAGGTAAATGGGTAGAAATTGCCACCTCCATATGTTTTCTGTCAATTTTATCTGAGTCTTTTTCTGGTGTAGGAGTGAAATTTTACTGTAAAAACTGTGGTCGTGAAGGGCACAGAAGACACTACTGTCCAGAACTTGGTCAAACGTCAACAGATAGACGGTTCAGATGCAGTTTATGTGGTGAAAAGGGTCATAACAGAAGAAGCTGCAAGAAATCTGATACAATCGAACCGGTTAGTAAAAGTTTCAAACTGCCTTCCTGCAGCATTTGTGGACATCCTGGGCATAATCGGAGGACCTGCCTTCAACGAACAAAGGCGGCTGCCACCACCACCAAAACTACTTTAATAAAGGAGACTTCTTCCTACACAAAGAAAAGGGCATACACTTGTAAGGTGTGTCAAGGAGAAGGTCACAATATGAGGACATGCCCTTCAAGAAATACACACTTTGTTCATCTGTAACCAAACTTTCTGTATGGAGTTAAATTGAATTTTCCCTATCATTTGTTGAGTTTAGGTTCAGTCTTGTATAAAAATCTTACCAAAAGATTTTGGCGGCTTTCGGTAAAAATGATATGAAAGAAAGGATCACCACCATCAATTTGTTTATCACATCCATTTGGACTAAGGATTAAATTGAAATAAGATTGATCAATGAACCAAAACACAAGAAAATCTCCAAATCTTAACTAATTATAATCTTCAACCACATTGCTCCATCCATGTGAAAAACAGTAACTTTTACCAACTTGTGTGATCTTTAATGGCCATTTGTAGATATGATTATTAGTCCTTGTGAATTTTGTTCAAGTGTTTGGTGACAAAATTAGGTGGCAATAGCCATACACATGAAAACAGGTTTCTCCAAAACTGGGTTGGAAAACCCAAAACCGAACCCGGTCAAACCGGTTCGGGTTCTGTAAAACCCAACGGTTTGAAACTGGTTTCGGTTCGGGTTTCAAACTCGGTATAAAATCGTGTCGGGTTCGATTTTGGGGAAGAAACCGGAAAAACCGGTCTACCTTTGACCAAAAACCGGTTTTAAACCGGCTCGGGTTTGGTCAACGAGGTTAGAAACCGGGTTTAACCAAACCTGGTTCGGGTTCGGGTCGAGCAAAACCCGACTTTTGTGCATCTCTAAGTGGCAATGGCTGGAAATTTGAAAAAATAAAAAAGAACTCGTGAATGAAACAAGTCAAACATGAAACATCTAAACTGGGAATTCAATAAGCCTAAACTTATGTAGAAGTGGCCCATTAGTAAGAATACACTTTCGGCCCTTTGGGCCTTCTAATAAGTTAAAAAGAAAATATAAAAACGTTTACTTTAGTCCTTGATTTTCAGATAAAGTTACATATTAGTCCTAAAGTAAACATCTTTATATTTTCACATCTGTGTGTCTTTTTACAGGGCTCACACTAAATTCTGACAAACAACAATGGCGTCTTGCCTTAAGTCAAGAACACAAATTCTTTTATCGCAAAAGCCCAGAATTCTTTCACCATTCTTTTCTGCTGTAAGTTAATATTATTCTGCTATTTACTGCTGATATTTACTTCTCTAATTATATATGCTTACATGTTTATATACATATTTAGGGTTTTGTAGTCTGCAAAAATAATAATACAATTTATGCTGTAGCTGTAAATCGTAAACTTAGGGTTTTAGAAAGTAAGCACTTTAGATAGTTTTTGTGTAGCCTAAGCTGGTTCCTTAGATAGGGACATTTGAACTTATCTTGTTTTCAACTCTCATAATCTCTATTATAAGGGTATTTTTGGACTTATGAGCTTATCATGACTTGTAATTGTAAAATAAGCTACAAAAATGGGGCTTATTAACAGTGGCGGATCTAGAAATTTATCTTTGGGTGTGCAATAGTTAGTTTAAATAGGACAATAGGTTACATCATAAACTATTCACTTCTCGGGTCGGGTTTTTTGAATTCAAGGTAATCGTTATTAGTCTAGTTATTCAGGTTTAAGTTCCTATATCCAATAGTATGATAAGAGAAAAAAAATTTAGATAACAAAAAATACGATTCAATATCTCTGACAGCATTTTTATGCGAAAAAAGTTGGACGTTTCAAGATACTGAATCAAAAATTACCCAGTTTTTTCTCTATTGATAAATTTTAATGAATTTTTAATTTTATACACTTAACAGATTCATTAGATAAGAAATACTTCGGTTAGCCCATGTATACACAATTAAAAAAGAATCGACCTTCCCAAATATTCTGGAAAAATAAAAATCACCCGTCTTTAGTTGTTATGCTAAGACATTATCAATAAAGAAAAGATATACTGCATCATACGAAATCTATAAAATACAATAAATTCTTACTGTAATACCTTACAACAATTGAATTGCTGCCAAATAACTTATCATTATATAAGTACACGTGTGCTAGTTTAGACGATAAGTCACTTATTGTCTTATTCGGAGACACACCGAGTAAGAGAGGGTATGCAACATGTTTTTTTTAGGATATGCAATCCATGTATTTTGAGTATAAGAAAATTTACAACCTACTTTTTTTCCATTGGTTTGAAGATTTACAGGGTATGCATTTGCATACCCTAGTGTCAACGTATGTACGCCCCTGCTTATCAAACATAAATGAAATTCAAATAAGCAAATAAGCTTGAAAATAAGCTAAGGCAAACACCCCCTATATGTATCAAACCATGAGTCATTGCTATTTTATTCATCGAGTAGTCTAGTTAACTCTTTATCAGATAACAAGTATTTGTTGCTCCATATAAGTCGACACGTTATCAAAACTGGTGACATGTTAGTTGTTTACAAGTTATAAGATGTCACATAGATACAATAGCTGTTATTGGGTAATGCTGTTGGTGTGATACATAAAGTTTGATACATTATGCAATAGATATTTTGAGGGCTGGATATGTACAAGTTTAATACATTTCCATGTACGTGGCCCTGTTTTTTATAATTACTTGAAGATGTTTATTGATTTATGCTTTTATGTAATGTATATGATATAATATGTGAGTATGTATGTAATGTAGATGTTATATGTCATCTGCAGGACAGATGGTTTGGGATGATCGGTTACCAAGATCATATTGCACATAAAACAAGCACTTCCAGTGGTGGTGATCGTGTTGCAATAACGATTGGGTTAAGGTCTTTTTTCTCCACCCACGCTCTAGCAACGGATAAATCTGTGGTAAGTTTTTTTGCTGTTCTACTAGTGACTTGCTTAGACATGATAATTCGTTAGTGATATAATCTATATAAAGCATAAGTACTTCCTTCGATTGTGAAAATCTATTTCTTGTATTGATGTGTCTTCAAGCAGCTTAGCTTTCCAAGGGTTTACTTGTTAGTAAAAGAAGTTTTTGACTCTTATATATGTTTTTAAACTAATCGCGGTTGTACCGTGTTGATGCAAAGATATAGTTACTTTTGTTGGCTGTTATTATGTCATTTTGTTACCTTCTGCCAATGTTATCAAAATATCTATTGAAGTTAAAATCTAGTTTATTTAGTGCCACTATTTAACTCTGGTGCAGGTGACGGATACACCCTCCAGCATTCCTACTGAGAAACATAAACCACTCCAGGATCAGGTCTCAGTCTGAACATCTTTTCTCATAAATTTTGCTACTCCATTCAGATGTTTTATTTGAATTATTCTGAACATCTCTTATATATTCCTTTTCACTACAAGGGTATCAGTTATCACCAAAGAACTGTCTGGATCTATTTATAGCATGGGGATGTAATAGCAAGGAAGCATCACAAATCTTTGAGCGAATGCCGTCTCTCCACAAAGCAAGACTTGATAAACTTCAATCCAAGCTCCAAACACTTCAAGATCTTGGATTCACGTCTTCAGACTTGGTCAAAATCATTAGTTGTAGACCTCGGTTTTTAAGTAGCAAGTTCAACTACTATCTTGATGAGCGTATTTCCTACTTCAAAAAGTTATTCGGGTCAACAGAAACACTTCAAAGAGCCATTCTCAGAAACCCGTCTATTTTAACTTACGATTTGAAGACAATGGTCGAACCGACAGTTGAATTGTACAAATCTATGGGTATTACAGGGAATGATTTAGTTTTAATGCTTGTATCTCGGCCTACTGTTATACCTCGAACCTCTCTGAATGTTGAGAAAATGGATTATATTAGAAGAACACGCACCCCAAAAGATTCGAAAATGTACAAATATGTGGTAACCCTTATGGCGATTTCACGCCTCGAGACGATCCGTGAGAAAATAGCAAACTTGGAGAAGTTTGGGTTTTCGGAAGATGAGGTGTTGCGTCTTTTGGGTATTTCACCGCTTGTGTTGACTTTATCAGTTGACAAAGTTCAAAGAAACATGACTTTTGTGGTGGCATGTATGAAGCTACCTGCAAGTGTTGTACTTGGTCACCCATTTTTGCTTTTCATTAATCTTGAAAAGGTGATGAAACCGCGAATGACTGTTGCATGGAAGATAGATGAAATGGGTTTGGCTCCAAGAATTGATGGGCCCAAAGTGTTAACTGCTTTGAGGATGACGGAAAAAAGGTTTGTTAAGGCGTTTATTAATTGTCACCCTCCTGAGATTGCACAGGAGTTGATGGAATGTTTTGTAGATGCTAAACATGTCAAACGGTTAGCAGAAGAATCTAAAACAAGTTTGCGTAAAGGCTTTCCTTTTTGAGAAACTCCATTACGTTAAGTTTTTGTAGTTTATGTGGTCTATTCATAGCGAACAAGTTAGATTATATGGCTGTGATTTCAAGATTAACATTTTTCATGATTATGATTTCAATGTAAAGTTAATGCTTCTTGTGGAATCTTTATAAAAAAGTTGTTTTGGTTCCAGCCCTTTATGTTGCATTACCAAGTTTATATTGTATTGTTTACGACTTGTGTTGTCATGGCTAATGTGTGGTTAAAACTGGTCCGGGGATTAAAATTGCGCTGGAACTTACTTGGCGGAATCCCCTCTTCCTCTTCACAACTTCAGTGGAGGAAGACTTGCTGGTTGGTTGTGGGTGTCTTATCGGCCAGTTTTTCCTGGTGACTTAAAGTACAAGTATTTATACTTTTAAATCTCTATGTATTAGTTTAGGTATCAATTATTCTACTAGATGAGGGATTGACTTCTGAATTATCATATCTGGGTTAGAAGACACTAGTATTCAGGACTTCACATTCATAAGATATACTGTGTGGCAAAACAAGGTTGAACCACCAGAAGCTGCAATAAATATAATACAACTGAATTTGAGGGTAAAACTTTCAATTAATCCTGGTGCAGCATTTTCAGAAAAAAACTGGGATAATAACAGAGAGTTGCCTTGAATTAACAATGGCAGCCACCGCCGCCAAAAGCCCACGATAAAGAAAGCTCATTTTGACTCGAAAGAAAAGGGCATAGACACTAGTCTGTGTCATGAAGAAGGCCATGAGATTAGGACATATCCTGGAATAAATTAGCATATTTGTAACCCTTTCTAGTTTAATATATATGTTTCTATGTAACAGTATCTCAGAGGTCCTGCTTAAGTTGTTAACACTTGATACTTCATAACCAAATTATCGGATCTACAATTGATTATCATTTGCGAGTTAGTATTCTGAAAAGAAGTCAACAAGTAAGGATTATCTAATGGTCAAAAGAGGATTTTTGTTTTAATTACATGTACAATAACCTCAATTACCAAAATACCAATGATCAAAAGAGGATTTTTGTTTAAATTACATGTACAATATTAAATATAATTAACATGAGATCATTGCTGAGGTGACTGTCCATATGGTCTCTTCATCGCCACCTCGACACAGTCATCTTCACTATCCACAACACCATCTTTTGATTCGTGATCATGAGCTGCTGCTCACATCTTCTCCACTACTTCAGTTGCTGAAATACGGCTGGCCGGTTGATTCATGGTGACTTTTGCTAGGCACAACTTATCTTCACTTCTGATGAACTTGAATACACATTCATCTCCTTCAAATAACTCATTACTTCGTTGGAAATCATGCCAGTTCGATGACAGATAGTACCTTAACTGCTGCTTGCTTGTTTTCGACTGCACACTCATTTTCCACTCCTCACCATCAAGATTCTTCAAAATTAATGCTTTCTTACCATCTATTCCGGTTAACTCCACAAAATCCGCTGGAAGCCACTATATCCAACAAATGTCCGCAAATGAGTCAATAAACATTAGTGCTGATCATGGTTTTCTTTTTTGCCTAAAACCAAAACTGAACTAAAATTTTTCGGAACTAGGATCCACACAATGTAAATTTAATGGTTAGGTACCATTCGGGTCGTTTTTCAGATTAAAAACCAAACCAACCCAAACCATATAATTCGTTTTCCAAAAACAAAATAACCAAGCAAACTTTTATTCGAAAGGGCTTTACTTTTCGTTTTGGTTTGGCTACCGTTTGTATGCACATACAAACACCAACAAAGTGTTATATACACATCACCAAAATCTAGCAGATTAAAGGGAGTTTAACCTAGCTTAATTCTTATAAACCCATTAATTGTGACTTGTTTTCTGGTTTATGAGCTTATGTTTCAGACTAAGTATGACAAGCTTATAAGTCACAAAATTGGGCTAATGAAAAATAAACCAAACAAAAATAAGCTAAGCAAAGGAGCTTATGATTTTGATCATGAAACTTTACTTACTTACCAAGACATTTTTCTGAGTGTTAGTCACAGTGGTCATAAAGAAAGGATTACCATCATCAACATCTTTTTCACACCCATTTGAGTTAAAGATTGAAACTTTGAAAGTGGATTTATCAACAAGCCAAAAAACAAGAAAATCCCCAAACTTTAATTGAAGATCTTGAACCACATTGTCCCATCCATCTGAAAAACAGTAACTTTTTCCAATTTTTTGCATCTTTAATCTCCATAAATACCCTCCATTTGCAGATTTGAGTATTGGGTCTTTTGGGATTTTGTACCTCTTGACAAATTCAGGTGGCAGTGCCTACAAAATTGCATGAATACATTTTTTTTATAATAAAATTAGAAGAAAAAAAAAAATCAACAAAAAAACAAAAAGAAGGAAATAAAGTGTATGATTACAAAAGTGTGTGTGTGTGTGTGTATACCAGGTGAGGAGCTAATGGGTCAAGCAACATCATGAAAAAGGAAGGAGGAGACATATCATATGTGTTGAAGATCAAGACACTTTTGTAACTTCTTATTATTATTAATATTAATAAAAAAATAATAATTTTGTATTAGCTGTACATGAAGAGTGGCTAGAGAAGAAAGTAGAGGGGTTGCCGGAGATGAGAGAGGCAAGAGAGGTGGTGGCAGTTCGGAGCAGTCTAGGTGATCTTTAGAGAAAATGGCTCAAGATTTTAGGTTTACATTTACTTTTTTTTCTTTGAAAGGTGAATTTAGCTGGAAAACTTCGTGTAGCGGGAGGTCTAGCATACGTTGTCTTAACCGGGTTCGCGCTAGAGAGCTCCCTCGAAGTAGAAATGCCTATTTCAAATACCCGATGGGGAAAAACCCCCTACTAATCCGCCCGAAGCACGACGATTAATAGGGGTAAACCCTGCCCTCTCAGACTTGAACCTGGGTATACCCAAGCCAAACCCTAATAAAGGGACTTAATTCCTATGTCCCTCCAAGGCTTGAACACAAGACCTCATACAAAAGGATGGTCTTTCAACCATTGAGCTAAAGCTCAAGGACACAAGCTTACATTTACTACTTCAAGTTTTTCTTTTTAGACAGTTTTTGTAAAATTAAAAAATTAAAAAAAAAAAAAGAAGACAGTTTTTGTAAAATGTGTATGCTTAAAAATTGTTCGTACTTAACATCTCATATAGTGTCTTTCAACCAACAACTAAGGTATTCTAGCCTTCACCTAAGCTCGCATCGATAAAGCCCCTGTCCATTTGATTCTTGTATACAAGTCTGGAAGGATGGGCTAGTTGCCTACTCTCGCCTAACCCGCCCCTTTGACTGATGATCAATATGACAAAAGTAATCTATTTTGATTTGATCCTTAGCAATTCATGTATATGGGCAAGTCAGCGTGAAATCAAAGTTAAGTTATTGGCGCTCATATCTACAATCTACTCAATGAGAATGCCAGAATGGTCTCTAGTTAACTTAAGTAAATAAAGGATTTTATTAATATACAAAATCCTTGTATTTTTATTTTAAAATTTAAAATGTGTGATTTTTATATGAAAAATACTTTTTTGGATCCAAACTAACAACAACTCCAAGAGTCTTAAAGTTGTGATCATCATTTTCTATTAAAATAATAAAAGAAAAATGTAAACCTACAAGACTTGAACATCTAATCATTTTTGTTGGTAAAAAACCGTCACCCCTGTCAGACTATGAACATCTGATCATTATAAAATGGTAATATTATATTTGGTACACTATCTAAATATAGATGTTATGTTCTTTATAAACCATATGAAAGTGTATTCATCTTGAGAATTACTATTAAAGTTGGAATACAGTCGCAACAAAATTTTTTTTGTATAAAATATAATTTGTTAATGTGTGTAAACTTGAAAGCATGTGAATGTCTTTGCTGCGAATGTTTTTTGCAGAGTTGCAAATTGGAATTGAGTTTTATAAACGTAAATGTTTACAAACTTGAATTGAGTTAGGCCGCTGCCAATAGGCCCGTCGACTGTATCGAAGGGCTTATCGACGAGGACGTTATTGGTATTTGCCTCTTCGAAGCCCCCGTCGTCCTTCCCCATCGGCGAATTTGAGAGAGAGAGAGAGAGGGGGGTAACGGTTAAAAGAAAAAGAAAAAAAAAAATCAAAACTCATATAGAACGGCTAGTTTTTTTTCTTTTATTTTCTACCTTTATTTAAACAATAATCTACAACACATATTCTCACAATAAAAAAATTATATACTCTTTCAAAACTAAACACTTTCACTAAAATACACCTAAAATCATGTCTTGAAACAACGAAAACCAAAATCAATCCATCGTCAGGTGGCACACTTATTCGATAACCCGATCCTGGCTATGTCATCAACCAATATAAATAAAATATAGTTGAGGAAAAAGTGTTATTGGTAGTGGGTGTGGAAGAGGTTTTTTAGGAGAGAGAAAAGCTGATGTGTCAGTGAAAGTAAAGGTGTATAAGAGGGCTTATTGGGAGATGCCTTACAAGTATTTTTGCCGTGATGTCATAACGACCTTTTATAAAATAGAAGTGATATTAATATCACGACAATTGATATATTCATCATATATGTGTCTTACTGGTATAAAATATTATAAAAGTTGTAAGTAAAGCAATTTTATAGTATTAATATCGCTTCCCTTATAAAAAAGAAAAAGGGCTTAATAATAAAATGTTGTTGATGTGAAATGTGACAGATATGGTTGACCCGATATTTATTATTAAAAAAAAAAGTGATTAAGGCTGGTTTAGCGTATCAATGGAGGAGTGGTTCACAATGGATCAATCGGACAAGGATATGGGGTAAGAAAAGGGCTTGAATAACTTAATGAATTGAATGAATTGGTACAATGTTTTGTTCCAAATGCGCTATAAGTTGTGATAGGAGTTTGGACAATCAATGCAAATATATTGTCAGGAACTTTAGAAGGTTGATGGATGATATTTACTCTAGGTCAAGTCAAATGGGACTTTGTGAGTAACAAGACGGTCTTAATTGGGTCCAAAATCCATTATTGCCACATCATCTTTAAAGACACCATTACCAACAATGACTAGCAAGAGGAATTCTTTCTCCCCATGACTAGACCTTCCAAGACTTGGCTAAGACACACCTAAAAATAAGTTCGATGATGCTGGTACTCAACAATCGAATTACTACTTATGTTGGAATAATTGGGTTCCAAAGAAAGTCAATATTAGGAATTGGAGGGCAAGTCGGGATAGACTCCCCACGTTTGATCAACTACACAAGAGGGGGATATCGATCTCTTCTAAGGTGTGTCTTTGGTGGAACGGGCAGGATGAAAATTACGGCCTGTCCAACTGCTATGGAGATTTGGAGAAAGCTTGAATTGTGGTGCAAGATCAGGCCAATTTTTGCTTTTCAGGTTCGCGATATGCACAATTTACACAACAATTTAGTGGGGGATAAAAGATGATAAATGCTATTATTTTGGTTGCAATATGGAGTATATGGCAAGCTAGAAACAAGGTGGTGCACAACAAAATCCACATCTCTGCCTCGACAATCTTTGGAGAGATACAATGTTTGACATATTTGTGGATTAGAACAAGAGCAAATAAGATGGAGCTTCATTGGACTACTTGGTGTAATGGACCAAAGTTGTCCTAACTTGTGACTACATTTTTTATAACTATCTTCTATGTGTATATTTGACTTGCTTCTTACTAGTTGTGTTTGAATAATAAAATCCACCTCTGCTGTTTAAAAAGAAAAAAAAAAGTGATTAAGGCTGGTTTAGCGTATCAATGGAGGAGTGGTTCACAATGGATCAATCGGACAAGGATATGGGGTAAGAAAAGGGCTTGAATAACTTAATGAATTGAATGAATTGGTACAATGTTTTGTTCCAAATGCGCTATAAGTTGTGATAGGAGTTTGGACAATCAATGCAAATATATTGTCAGGAACTTTAGAAGGTTGATGGATGATATTTACTCTAGGTCAAGTCAAATGGGACTTTGTGAGTAACAAGACGGTCTTAATTGGGTCCAAAATCCATTATTGCCACATCATCTTTAAAGACACCATTACCAACAATGACTAGCAAGAGGAATTCTTTCTCCCCATGACTAGACCTTCCAAGACTTGGCTAAGACACACCTAAAAATAAGTTCGATGATGCTGGTACTCAACAATCGAATTACTACTTATGTTGGAATAATTGGGTTCCAAAGAAAGTCAATATTAGGAATTGGAGGGCAAGTCGGGATAGACTCCCCACGTTTGATCAACTACACAAGAGGGGGATATCGATCTCTTCTAAGGTGTGTCTTTGGTGGAACGGGCAGGATGAAAATTACGGCCTGTCCAACTGCTATGGAGATTTGGAGAAAGATTGGATTGTGGTGCAAGATCAGGCCAATTTTTGCTTTTCAGGTTCGCGATATGCACAATTTACACAACAATTTAGTGGGGGATAAAAGATGGAAAAAGATGATAAATGCCATTATTTTGGTTGCAATATGGAGTATATGGCAAGCTAGAAACAAGGTGGTGCACAACAAAATCCACATCTCTGCCTCGACAATCTTTGGAGAGATACAATGTTTGACATATTTGTGGATTAGAACAAGAGCAAATAAGATGGAGCTTCATTGGACTACTTGGTGTAATGGACCAAAGTTGTCCTAACTTGTGACTACATTTTTTATAACTATCTTCTATGTGTATATTTGACTTGCTTCTTACTAGTTGTGTTTGAATAATAAAATCCACCTCTGCTGTTTAAAAAGAAAAAAAGTGATGGTGCCAACAATGTCATTTTAGTTTTAAGAAGAGGTTAAAATCTAAAAAGAAACAATTGACACTTGCCTAATACCACTTGAAAAAATGAGCTAGTGCATATACAAGAAGTATGGGTAAGCCACCTAAAGTACATACTCTATTATATTATATATCATAAAAAATCATATTTTTTTGACAAGACAATAATCTGTCAAGATTCCATCAAACTTAAAAGATGTGCAATACTACAAAATCAATAAATATACATATACATATACATAAGAAAAATAATATAATTAGCCTAAAAATACTCCTAAAACTATAAAATAATGACATGTGGATTCTACTAATTCTTTTTCCTAATATTTCCTGATTTTTTCACTTGTCATCATCTTATGATTAGGAAGATTTTTAGACTATTTAATTATAAATATTAATAATTTTCCTAAACATAAAACACAAATGAAGGCTATACATACAACCACCAAGATTTTTCATGAGTAAAACACCTTCCGGATGAAATATAACCATACCCCACACGTTCGCTAGCTAGTTCATCAATTAAAATCTTTAAAAGTAAACAAAGTTAGAGTCGTGATATGGCATTAGACGTGGTCGTTTCACCACCTTCACATATCCATCTTCACTTGTCACATCAGCATCATCACTGATCACGAGAGTTTCACCTTCATCGAACGATTTTGGCGGCTTTCTCGACCATTTTTTCTTGGTCACTTTGGCTAGAAGTATCTTACCTTGGCTTATAATGAACTTGAATACACATTTATCTCCGAGAGATAATTTATTACTTCGGTAAAATTTAGACCATCCCGAACTCAACATGTACCTTTCTGATTGAAACGATCTGTCTAACCGTAAGCCCATGGGCCATTCTTTTTCCTGAAGATTCTTCACTATTACTATCCCTTCCATAGCGTCTATTCCAGGCAATCCATTAAAATGCTCCGGAAGCCGCTAATTAATAATGCCAACATGAAAGGAGAAAAGAAAGTTATTAAATTATATATCAAAAATGTAACCGTATTCAACGGGGTTGTTTGGCAAGGGGCTTTTAGGAGTTTGAAAGTCTGGAGCTTTTAAAAACCAGTCCTTTCTAAAATGGTAACCCTGTTTGTATATACATTTAAGATAAAAAGCTTTAGCCCGAAATAGCTCATAAAAGCTCCGAAAATTATGTAAAATAAAAGCTTGTATAAAAAGATTAATTAAAAGGCTTAGCTCCTAGCCAAATCTTCAAGCTCCAGTTTCAAATATGACTGTCCGAGTTTTTCTTTTTGCAACTTTGATTGGCGAAAATTATATTGATATAAGATACATTTAAAACTTAATCGATTTATATATACTCATATTACATCAAGTATTACATAATATATGTAAAATCTAAACAGTCAAATATTAAATAAAAAAGACCCAAAATGTCAAAATATAACACTTAAAAATTTAGACGGTCAAAGTACTACTTATTTAACCAATAGTAGGTAATAGTGTAATACTCGTATACTACTAGAGGATGCTTCTTATGTGTCTTCCTCTTTGTGCTCACCTAAAGGCAGATAAAGTTTTTCTTTTTTTCTTAACGGCCAACAAATATATCATAATATAAAACAGCCTAGCTAGATGCTAGGACATAATAATACAACAATATATGAAATTACATTAAAAAAATACACAAGATGGTTTTAAATTGTGCTATAAAGCCAATGAATTTGTATTTTAATGGTTCAGAATTTCAGATGGTGGTGAAACACACTTTCTTTCAAGTTCATATAATCACATTCAAACAATAACATTTAATTTTAAATTTATCATTAAAAGGAATATAAAATTAAATGATGTTACCAATGTAAAAAAAAATAAGCTGCAGGCTGCATAAATACATGACAAAAACTTCGATATCACAAAAAAGACTTTCCTTTAACTTGATTTTCAAAGTCCAATAAAAAGTTTCTTTTTTACTTGATAAATTTACTTCATTTTATACAAAGCAAAAAATGCAAAACATAAATCATACCAGCATTCTTTCATGGGTTTTACCCATTATTGCCACAAATGAAGGATCACCATCATCATCATCACTATCATCATAATCATCATCATTATCATCAGCATCATCATCATTATCATCATCATCACCATTACCAGCATCATCATCATCATCAAAATGTTCAATAACATCACCACCACAATCATCACCATTACCATCATCACCAAATTGATGTTCTTTTGGGGGCACAACAGGTTCTTTTTGAGGCATAACTTTTTCACAACCATTTGGACTATAAACCAACATTTTGAAAGTGGATCTATTAGCAAACCAAATGACATGAAAATCTCCAAAGCCCAAAAGTTTATCTTGAACCACATTGTTCCATCCATCTGTAAAACAGTAATTTTCCCCAATCTTTTCTATCCTTAATCTCCAGAAATGACACCCATTTGCACACTGAAATACTATTGGTCCTTTTGGCATTTTGTTTTTTAAGTGCATGCAAACAAAATCAGATGGCAATGGCTACAAAATAATTGAAAGGATTCTACATCAACATTTATGATATATAGATGGAAAAAAAATGTAAACAAATTCATTTTTGAAAAATGCATGTGAAGAAAATGAGTACCAAATAAGGGGCAGATGGATCTAGCAACATCCTGAAGAAAGAAGGAGGCCGGCGAGAAACCATTGATTTTGTTAGAATGAGAGATATTGATAGTAACCTTTTTTTTTTAACAGGACATAACTATGTATGTGTCACACAAAACTATATACTATAATGGCATCCGTAACTTTTTTTTCCTTTTTACAGGAAATAACAGCCGTAACTATTCCTCGGTCAACATTAATGTCACATTGTCACGTAATTATCTTCTTACCAACCCCTTCTCTTTTTTCACGTAAAATCTATCACCTACGATTTGAATTTCACGTTCAATAAAAATACATTAAATTTTAAAAAGATGAGTATTAAATTATAAAAATGGTAAAAAACAAAAGACATATATTTTAACATGTGTAATATTCACGAATGTCGAGAGGTCTAACATACGTTATCTTAACCGGTCTGTAATAGAGTGTTTTCTCAAAAATTAATTCCTTAGCTATATCTATACAACATTATAAAATATTTACTTTTTTCCATTTTTTTCAAACTAAGTTGTTAATAAACCAAAAAACCTCTTTTTTTTATTCATTTTTTAAAATTCTCTACTTAAAATACATATAATATGGGTGGTGATCTGTACACCACTTAGTTTTAGCCGTACACCACCAATCATGTTTCACAGTGTTGTACTGTACAACACCCTTATGGCCTTATGCACATTTGGTGATGTACGACTAAAATTAGGCGGCGTACGGATCATTGCCCATATAATATTTATTTGAAATAAGTATAATAGACTTAAGAGTAAATGACACAAATCGTCCCTGTGGTTTATCAAAATGATCAGGTTTCGTCTTTTCTAATTCAAAACATCACTGACAGTCCTTTATAGGAGGATAAGGTTCACATATAGTCCTTTGACCGGTCAACCGTTATCTAGTCTCCGTTAAATTCCCACATGCCTCCCACGTGAGGGGTATATTGGTACTTTCACAAGCATAAAGGACCAAACCTGATCTTTTTGGCTGGAACTTTCAGGGACCAAACTTGTTAAAATCTATATCCATATCCAAAAATATATGCATATATCTGCATCTATTTAGAGAAAGGGTAGGTGATGGTGGTATCATTTTATACCAAAAAAATTCAACCACAAATTAATCTATTTGATCTATCTATCTCTCTATCTATATCTATTTAATAATAATCTATTTGTTTCTTAATCTAAATCTATATCGTTTTTATTTTGATGATGGTTGGTGGTGGTGGATGGCAGATTGGAGATGGTGACAGAGAAGAGATCTGGGGGTTGTTGAAAGGTGTTCCAGATCGAAATCTTCATCATTGGTGTAAGTAATGGTTCGATATCTTCATCATCTTCTTCTTCATTTCTTCTTCTTCTTCTTCTTCTTCTTCTTTCTTTCTTTCTGTTCTTTCTTCTTCTTCTTCTTCTTTCCTTTAACTTTCATTGATCACTTCCTCTTTCTTTCTTTCTTTCTTTCTTTCTTTCTTTCTTTCTTTCTTTCTTTCTTTCTTTCTTTCTTTCTTTCTTTCTTTCTTTCTTTCTTTCTTTCTTTCTTTCTTTCTTTCTTTCTTTCTTTCTTTCTTTCTTTCTTTCTTTCTTTCTTTCTTTCTTTCTTTCTTTCTTTCTTTCTTTCTTTCTTTCTTTCTTTCTTTCTTTCTTTCTTTCTTTCTTTCACGCAATTCTTTTTATTCTTTCTTTCTTTCTTTTGACGGCTACACAATGAATACAACAACTCTTTTTTTTGTTCTTTCTTTTGGCCGCATGACACAACCCACACAATAAGGGATCAATTTTATTTAAATCATGACAAGGTGTATGTATATGTATATATGTATATGCTAATATTTTTAGGGTTAAAACTGGTTATAAATGTTGCTGTTGATTTCACAGTGGTTTCATATTATCATATATCTACTACTGAACTACAAGGACGGATGTTTCACACATATACATAAATTTGTTTTAAGCTACGGTTTTTGGTTTCGAAAGATATCAGATTCCAAATGTATCATAATAAATTTTGTATATTATTTAAGTATTGAAATTATTTTTGATTTTAAAGGTGAGAAAAAAAATCTGGAAAAGAATATTGAAGAAGAAAGAGTGGTAAGAGGGGGAGAGAAAAGACTGGAATACCCCTCACGTGGGTAGCACGTGGGGGGTGTAACAGAGACTAGATAACGGTTGACCGGTCAAAGGACTATATGTGAACCTTATCCTCCTATAAAGGACTGTCATGTTTTGAATTAGAAAGAGACATATATATATATATATATATATATATATAAAGGTAGAGATCTAGAGAGATATATATATATATATATATATATATATATATATATATATATATATATATATATATATATATATATATATATATATATATATATATATATATATATATATATATATATATATATATATATATATATATATATATATATATATATATATATATATATATATATATATATATATATATATATATATATATATATATATATATATATATATATATATATATATATATATATATATATATATATATATATATATATATATATATATATATATATATATATATATATATATATATATATATATATATATATATATATATATATATATATATATATATATATATATATATATATATATATATATATATATATATATATATATATATATATATATATATATATATATATATATATATATATATATATATATATATATATATATATATATATATATATATATATATATATATATATATATATATATATATATATATATATATATATATATATATATATATATATATATATATATATATATATATATATATATATATATATATATATATATATATATATATATATATATATATATATATATATATATATATATATATATATATATATATATATATATATATATATATATATATATATATATATATATATATATATATATATATATATATATATATATATATATATATATATATATATATATATATATATATATATATATATATATATATATATATATATATATATATATATATATATATATATATATATATATATATATATATATATATATATATATATATATATATATATATATATATATATATATATATATATATATATATATATATATATATATATATATATATATATATATATATATATATATATATATATATATATATATATATATATATATATATATATATATATATATATATATATATATATATATATATATATATATATATATATATATATATATATATATATATATATATATATATATATATATATATATATATATATATATATATATATATATATATATATATATATATATATATATATATATATATATATATATATATATATATATATATATATATATATATATATATATATATATATATATATATATATATATATATATATATATATATATATATATATATATATATATATATATATATATATATATATATATATATATATATATATATATATATATATATATATATATATATATATATATATATATATATATATATATATATATATATATATATATATATATATATATATATATATATATATATATATATATATATATATATATATATATATATATATATATATATATATATATATATATATATATATATATATATATATATATATATATATATATATATATATATATATATATATATATATATATATATATATATATATATATATATATATATATATATATATATATATATATATATATATATATATATATATATATATATATATATATATATATATATATAT
>CM067170.1:38937371-39129871 GCA_034093135.1 Erigeron breviscapus | reverse complement strand
AGCTTTAGCCTGTTTAGCTCCAGTTTTAACCTCAGTGGGGGTGGTCTCAATAGGTTCAGTTTTGACAATTTCAGGTTGATCATATGGAGTTTCAACCTTAAGAGCTGAAGGAAAGGCATGAAGATCTGGTATGAGTGCTGCCATCTCAAGATCTCCAAATTTCCATGCATTTTTCTGGGCATCAATTGTTCTAGAAAATGCATCATAATTCTTTCCAGATGCTTTTACCCACGACTTAGATTTTAATTTTTGATTTTCAAGTTCAAGAGCCTCAATTTTCAAAACTGACTCCTTGAGAGCCAACTGGACACTTTGTAAATCATTTAATTGTGGTCTAACATTGTTCAGTTCAGTTAAGATAGTTTCCAGATATCTTTCACTGTCTGCTCTAACAGTTTCCACAAACGCTAAATCGCCACTTAATGATTCAGCAAGGTCTAGTTTCAGTTTTGGATCAACCTGGTTGTCATAGTCACATACCTTTTTCAAGATAATGTCCACCCATCTTCCAGTGATAACATCATCTTTTGCCACATGTTGTTGTTGATCTTCTAAGGCCAAGAAACACATGTCCCTTTCCTCTTCATCATCAACTGATGAGTCATCATGGTACTCCCACTTTTCCTCAGTTTGTGCCATCATGCACTGATTCTTTTCTTTTTCCATGGACAGGAGGGCAATCTGGGCCTTAAGCTTCTTATATTTGGCTTTATAGCTATCATCAGGCCGATTGAAATTTGGGACAGAGGGACCAGTTTGGTTGTTCATCTGACTAGATCTGCATTCCTTCATAAAGTGACCTTTCTTACCACACTTATAGCAGGTAAGATTGGTTTTATCCAGAGAGCTGGAGCTGGAAGCATTGTTTGGGCCATTAAATCTTTTAAATTTATGCTTAAACCTATTAAAGGTTTTAGCAATCATGGCTACCAGATCATCATCGTTAGTTTCATCACAACCATCACTGATTTCAGTGGTCAGGCCAGAGTTCAAGAAACTGTTTAACATCTCCTTCATTGAGTGTGACTGGACACTCTCTGCAGACATTAAGGCAGCACAAGGTCGCTCAGTTATACTAGCAACCTTGGGACTCTGGGCATGGTTCTAGGCATCCTGCTCAGCCACCAGTCTTGCTGCATTATTATCTTCAGTGAATCTGAAGGCTCCATAGAGCGATGCAAGAGTGTGACTGTGCAGGGTTTTACCTTGTCTTAAGACAAGAACCATGTTTTCCCATTTGGAAGGAAGAATATCACAAAACTTCTCAAGAAGAACATCCTTATCCTTCTCAACAACCAAGCCTCTCAACTGATTAATGAGGCTAGTAAACCTGGTGTAAGTACCAGTTAAACTTTCATTGGGAAGAGCAAAGAATGATTCATACTTCTTGTTCAGGGCAACCTTTCTGGTGACAATAGTGTCATCACCTCCTTCAAATTGAATAACCAATTCATCCCACATTGCCTTGGCACTGGGGAACAACACAAGTGTTGGAATTAGATCTTCAGGAACGGCTCCAAGGATCATGTTTTTCAGTCTGGTATCAAGGTCAACCAGTATGCGATCCTCATCAGACCAATGGTCTTCGAGCTTTTCTCTGCTGGCTCTTCTTCCAGTAGGATCTATAAGAGGACTAACCCCAAGAGACATGGGTATATATGGTCCATTCTTAAGGATTTTTAACATATACCTCTCTATCCCACCAAAATGCAAGAGCATTCTGGCCTTCCATGTTCCAAACGTCTCACTGTTTCCATCAAATTTGGGAACAGGAGTATTGGAGTAGTGAACATGGACATGGTTAGGGGCATTAGGAGGAGGAGGAGGGTTGGTATTAACATTTTGAACAGGTGGTGTGTTATGAGGGTTTTCATCATGAGCAGAACCATCCCCACCTTCAGTAGTAGTTATCTAAGCAGATCTAGGCAATTATATTAGCCTTCCGCTCTGATACCACTTGTAAGTCCCAACTTAATAGATGGTACTAACTGAAGACACCTCTATGTCAATGGTAGGGTGACTTTGCAATATAGACACTGAACTGGAGATGACCAGTTGCAGTGAATGTATACCAAGTTCTTGGTTAGATTACTTATTAAGGTGACAATAAGTAAATGACAATGCAATAAGTAAATACTTGTAAAGTAAATTGGTGAGATGATATGTATTTTTCAAGTGTAATTTATTTATTAACTTTAAATAAATTACAAGGTTGTTGCGGAACCAAGATAATACAAAAGAGTAAATATCCTAACAACCTATGAAATACAATCGATCTAATACTTGGAAATTCTCTAAACAATCGAAACACTTAAAGTTGTGAAATGTTCCTTTTAGCGATTGAGAGAATATTGCACAAGTTCACCAAGAAAATCATCATCATCATCATCATCATCATCATCATCATCATCATCATCATCATCATCTTGAATCATCATCATCATCATCATCATCATCATCATCATCATCATCATCATCATCATCATCATCATCATCATCATCATCATCATCATCATCATCATCATCATCATCATCATCATCATCATCATCATCATCATCATCATCATCATCATCATCATCATCATCATCATCATCATCATCATCATCATCATCATCATCATCATCATCATCATCATCATCATCATCATCATCATCATCATCATCATCATCATCATCATCATCATCATCATCATCATCATCATCATCATCATCATCATCATCATCATCATCATCATCATCATCATCATCATCATCATCATCATCATCATCATCATCATCATCATCATCATCATCATCATCATCATCATCATCATCATCATCATCATCATCATCATCATCATCATCATCATCATCATCATCATCATCATCATCATCATCATCATCATCATCATCATCATCATCATCATCATCATCATCATCATCATCATCATCATCATCATCATCATCATCATCATCATCATCATCATCATCATCATCATCATCATCATCATCATCATCATCATCATCATCATCATCATCATCATCATCATCATCATCATCATCATCATCATCATCATCATCATCATCATCATCATCATCATCATCATCATCATCATCATCATCATCATCATCATCATCATCATCATCATCATCATCATCATCATCATCATCATCATCATCATCATCATCATCATCATCATCATCATCATCATCATCATCATCATCATCATCATCATCATCATCATCATCATCATCATCATCATCATCATCATCATCATCATCATCATCATCATCATCATCATCATCATCATCATCATCATCATCATCATCATCATCATCATCATCATCATCATCATCATCATCATCATCATCATCATCATCATCATCATCATCATCATCATCATCATCATCATCATCATCATCATCATCATCATCATCATCATCATCATCATCATCATCATCATCATCATCATCATCATCATCATCATCATCATCATCATCATCATCATCATCATCATCATCATCATCATCATCATCATCATCATCATCATCATCATCATCATCATCATCATCATCATCATCATCATCATCATCATCATCATCATCATCATCATCATCATCATCATCATCATCATCATCATCATCATCATCATCATCATCATCATCATCATCATCATCATCATCATCATCATCATCATCATCATCATCATCATCATCATCATCATCATCATCATCATCATCATCATCATCATCATCATCATCATCATCATCATCATCATCATCATCATCATCATCATCATCATCATCATCATCATCATCATCATCATCATCATCATCATCATCATCATCATCATCATCATCATCATCATCATCATCATCATCATCATCATCATCATCATCATCATCATCATCATCATCATCATCATCATCATCATCATCATCATCATCATCATCATCATCATCATCATCATCATCATCATCATCATCATCATCATCATCATCATCATCATCATCATCATCATCATCATCATCATCATCATCATCATCATCATCATCATCATCATCATCATCATCATCATCATCATCATCATCATCATCATCATCATCATCATCATCATCATCATCATCATCATCATCATCATCATCATCATCATCATCATCATCATCATCATCATCATCATCATCATCATCATCATCATCATCATCATCATCATCATCATCATCATCATCATCATCATCATCATCATCATCATCATCATCATCATCATCATCATCATCATCATCATCATCATCATCATCATCATCATCATCATCATCATCATCATCATCATCATCATCATCATCATCATCATCATCATCATCATCATCATCATCATCATCATCATCATCATCATCATCATCATCATCATCATCATCATCATCATCATCATCATCATCATCATCATCATCATCATCATCATCATCATCATCATCATCATCATCATCATCATCATCATCATCATCATCATCATCATCATCATCATCATCATCATCATCAAAAACATGTTCTTTTTGAGGCATAACTTTTTCACAACCATTTGGACTATAAACCAACATTTTGAAAGTGGATCTATTAGCAAAGCAAATGACAAGAAAATCTCCAAAGCCCAAAAGTTTATCTTGAACCACATTGTTCCAACCATCTGTAAAACAGTAATTTGCCCCAATCTTTTCTATCTTTAATCTCCAGAAATGACATCCATTTGGACACTGAAGTACTATTGGGCCTTTTGTCATTTTGTTTTTTAAGTGCATGCAAACAAAATCAGGTGGCAATGGCTACAAAACAATTAAAGGATTATATATCAATATAAAATAAAAATATAATGTAAACAAATTAAAACAGAATTTGAAATATGCATGTTAAGCAAATGAGTACCAATTGATGGGCAGATGGATCTAGCAACATTTTGAAGAAGGAAGGAGGCCGGCGAGAACCCATTGATTGATTTTGGTAGAGAATAGAGATACTTCAGAAATTCGTAGAAAGAGAGTGAGAGATGTTGATGGCAATTACATTGCCTATGAGCCACACAAACTATACAGAGTGAGTAGGAATTTTCTTTTTTCTACCAAATTTACATTATTGTAAAGGGATTAATACTTTAAAATGTAAACAACTTTACATGAATTGTTATAGTATATATAGAACTTCAATCATGTGCATCGTATGGTGTTGTAAAGGTACCATTCTTTGTTATTTTGTCTTTTGACTATTGATTGCACTTTTTCCTGACGTCTTCATATTGTGTTTGCAGAGTTAACACTCAGAGAGGCTTTTACCATGAACCCTCGGGGGATGGTCGTTGGTAGAAGGCCCCTGTCTCCTTCTGATGATGGGGAGGGTCCCTTTTTACTGGTGTTTATGTTCCTGAGCTACCTCCAAAGAGGCAGAGGGTGATGGGTGGCCCTTCTGGTGAGACGGACCGGATGGCTGCAGGTCCTTCTGTCATTGTGCTTGATTCTTCTCCGATAAGGGATGAAGTTGCTACTATTACTGCTGCTCCAGTTTCTAATGCTGATCGAGGTACGTATTTGTTTCTGACTTTGTTTATTGGTGTCCGCATAAATCTGATTTGTATGTCTTTTCTTCATTTAGCTGGGACTTCTGATCCCGGACGTAGGCCTGGGAAAGAGCCAGTTGATGAAACTGGAGCTACCACAACTGGTGAGTGATTTGTAAGTCGTGTGGATATTTCAGTCATTGTCTCCTTTTCATGTTATTGATTGGAACTCTTTATAATTTATAGGAATTCCTCTTCAGAGCGAGTTGCTGATCCACATCTTTGCCGAATGAGTCTAGATATGATGGTTCCTGATCATCTTAGGACCATACTGGATGCCATGCCTACTCAAAGGCTTGCTGAGATGACTAACCAGGCTCTGTTTGCCGCTGGTATGATTGGTTCAGCTAGCAGTGCCAGAGTGTACCATCTGGAGGAGGATCTGCAAATGCATAGGGCAGAGTTGGCTTCTCTGAGGGCTGCTCCGTCTGCCGGTGGTGATTCTTCTTTGGTTTATTCTTTGCGGAGGGAGCTTGCTGATTCTCAGGAGGCTTTATCCCTTGCTACGGAAAGTTTGGATGCTGCCCACGAGCGGATTTCTGCTCTTACTTCTACCGGGCCTGCTGCAGTGATCAGCAGGTTAGTGGTGGGGTTGGAGAATTCAAGAAACTCCATGCGCCAGGTTATATCTGGTGTTATTCCTCATGTCTTCCGCATGTTGATGGCGAGTCCTGAGTTCGATCAGAGCCTTGATGAGCTGATCGAGGCCAACCGGGTCGATTCAAGAGCTTTATTGCTTTTCCGTCTGGAGAGGCGTGGGTTGGTTGTGTTGATGGGGAATAGGGAGAGGCTTCTTGGCACTGAGGAGAGGATCGTTGCTGCTGAAGAGGCCTTAAGGAATATGTCTTTTCCTTATATCCAGCAGGTTTCTTCGAATCCCGATGCTTCGGTGGCTGATCTTTATAATATTAGGCCTCAGGGAATGTAAACTGTTGATCCTCTGTACTCTATAGATATTTTTTGATGCTTTATGCATGACTTGCTCTTGTATATTCTTTTTGTTGTTTACTATTTGCTTATTGTCGCTGTTTCTCCCATCGTTGCTTTACTATACTCCAGAGCTTATCATTCCACATTCTTCCATAGAGGGGTAATATTTTTTTGATGCTTTATGCATGACTTGCTCTTGTATATTCTTTTTGTTGTTTACTATTTGCTTATTGTCGCTGTTTCTCCCATCGTTGCTTTACTATACTCCAGAGCTTATCATTCCACATTCTTCCATAGAGGGGTAATATTTTTTGTTATGCTTATACACTCTTAAAAGGGTGTCTTATGCATTCTTCAATCATAAGGAAGGAGTGACTTATGCATTTTATACATGGGTTATAACCTCATGATTGTGTTTGAAAAGTCTTATGGGCGTCCCCTTGACAATTCAAAATTGAAAAATTTTTATGCGCATTTATGAAATTATTACGATCGTTTTATATAATTTTGTGGGAGCTTATAAGTACATGGCAGGAGGAAGTTACAATATTTGTATTGTTCCTAGCTGCTACTTTTGTGCTGCCCTGTTTGCTCTGTTAATTTGGCTTATCCCGGGGGCAAATTATGCTCCAACCAGTCTTAATGCCTGTCGGAGTCTTTGGTGTGTGGATTTCTGCATCCTCTGCTTGTTCGTAGCTGTCTGGCTTTTCTTCCTCGAAGGATCCTTCGTTTGTGATTACCAGTTGTCCTCTGGATCCTTTCTGAATTATTCTTCTGTTGCGTTTGTACGACGGTACAGAGCTCTTTTCTTTTGCATCTTTGGTAAACGAAGAGAGTATTGTTTGCATTCCTTCGTGAGATTTGTACTGTACGCAACCATGTATTGTTGACGCTATCATGTGGAATTTCCTCATTCTTTCCCTGCCTAGGAGCATGTCATAAGGCGAGTTTGCCTTTATCACGACTGCCAAAATTCTTGCAGTTCTTCGCCAGGGAAATCCTCCGATAGTGGCGTCCAGCCATATTTCTCCCAATGGGCGGATGCGTTCACTGGGGAATCCTACCACTTCCGTATCCAGTGGTGTGATCGTTTCTCGCAGTTTCTTAGGCAATCGGAGGAAACTTTTCTCATAGATTATGTCTCGTCCGCTTCCTGTATCTACCTGCATATTCTTCAGGCATACGCTGCATTGGAAGGGGTATTAGTGTTAAGTTAGTGATTTGTATAAATACTCCTTCCTAAGTCATTTGTAATTAACCCTTGCATAATAAACACACACTTAATATAAAAAAAAGGCAGAAAAAGCATCAGTTTCATCAAAAAGTCTCTTTGATCTCCTCTCTTCTATTCAATTCTTGCTTCTTCTCAAATCGAGTTGCAAATCATCACGTTTTATTCACGGTGAAATTCTGAGCATAATGATACTTTCAATTTTTTGATTGATTGAGGTTTTAGTGAGTTGATTTTCCGGTGAACTGGTGAGTTTTCCGGCGAAGTTTTTAAACGGTTATTTTTCAGTTAGGGTTTGATCGGAAGTCGATTTAGAGTGTATTGGTGGTAGTTTCGAGTTTTAATTCGAAGAAATAAAGAAGAAATCCTGTTTTGAAGTTTTCCGGTGAGGTTGTTCAGTTTTTTTCCGGCCGCCGTGGTTCTGTTCTCCGCCGTGATCCTGAAGAAACCGTTTTTCCTTAAAGATACATCCATTTGCCAAGTTAAATTTTTCAAGAGACAAAAATTTTTTTTTGGTGAAAGGTTCATTATTCAAAAAGATGGTTCAAAAAGAGTTTTAAAGAAAAAGGTTCAAAAGAGTGGATCAAAAGAAAAGGTTCAAAACGAGGGATTCAAAGTAAGAGTTCAGAACCTTTTGTGAACTTACCATTTGCAGACTTGATCAAATCTCGTGCTTGCCGAGATATATTCACGACCACAGAGCTAAATTCTCGACCATAAGTTGTAACCTCGTGTTTGCCGACCTAATTACTCGGCCAAATCACTCAAGACATCCATACCCGCATTTGCAGAGATAATATCTCGGCAAACCATACACTTCACACTTAACCATTTTTCAGATCTCGACCAAAACCACCATTTGCCGACCTAAATCCTCTGCAAACCATACAAAATCACCATTTCATCCCAAACCACCCATTTACCGATCAATCTTCTCTGCAAATTGACTTTTTCCATCACTTTAACAATTTTTCTGTCAAACACACCATTTGCAGAGCTTAAACCTCTGCAAATCATTCAAAACGACCCAAACACCTCATTTGCCGAGATTTTTGCTCGGCAAATAGATCAAAATTTCCAAAATTTTTCCAACACTTTTTCTTCTTGATTTTTATGACTTACACATTGTTGGTGTGAAATTTGTGAAAAAAAATTTTGAAACCACCATTTGCCGAGGTTTTTGCTCGGCAAATAGCACTTTTGATCTTCAAGGATTGAAACTTGGCTGATTGTGTGATGTGCTGACTTGTGATTTTTCTGATCTAAGTATATTCATTTTTGAGTGCTTAATCTGTTGTGTACAAGAAGTTTTTAGAACAGAGAGTGTTTTCATTTTTTTTGTTTGTGAGAACTTTTCGAGAGAGAGTAGAGAGTGTGTATAATAAGCGAAACTTCACGGATTGCAGTGTGCAGACAATAATGTTTGTGTTAAAAGAGTCAAAGTTGTTTTGAAATATAAGTTAGTGGATCTTAGCATATAATATTAAAAGTAATACAACAATAATTTCGAAAATCAAAAGTAGAAAGCAGAGGCGTGTTGCAGTGAATAACCGTGTTGTAAGGAAACGTGTATCGATTAAAGCATCAATCAACGTTTTTCTTTGATAGTGCGTGACAGCTGTTGCATTTTAATTAGTCAAAAACGTGTTAGGAACGAAAATATGTTGAAAGTAAAAATGGGTCACGCGTTTTCTTTTTGAATTGCAGAAAAAGTGGTCAAAAGTGTACTATCAATTTGTTGATTTGTTATTACCACTTCACGTGTCTAGTTCTCAAATTATGGGGTCCGCACTTTCCAATAAGTACATTTTTCTTTTGTTTAAATTTTCATTTTTTGTTTAGTCAAAAACTCAATTTGGACTAGTTATTGTTTTAAGTGGGTCGAAACTTGTGTTAGTAGTTGGGCTAAATTTTTTTTGGGGCTGAAGTTTAAAGTATCAAAGTTTGGGCTGACATTTGAATTAGTTGTTGGGCTACATATTTTTTCATTAGGCTAAAATTTTAGGTTCCTATTTTGGGTTGTTGTTTTTTATTGGGCTGTCATCAAGATTAAATTCAAAATGCCTATCACGTTCAAGTATAAACCAAGCACGGAGTCGTATCATCTTCATGAAAGTCGAGAGTGTTCATGTTTTCGAGGTCATGCTTGTGTTATTCAAATGCTACAAAAGTTTACGGAATATTTCGAGAAATACAGAGATCTTCGGAAGGAACATGAGAGTCTTAAATCTGTTAATGATCAACTCAAATCTGAAAACAAAAAGCTCTACTTTGTTAATGATCTCAGTTTGACTAACATGGCAAGTCTTCAATCTGAAGTTGACCAACTCAAATCTGATAATAAAGCACTCAAATCTGCAAATGATCTCATTTTGTCCAACAAGGAAAGTCTTCAAAAAGAAAATGATCATTTGCAATCCAAGATTTGTAAATTGACAAATGAGTTGGACAATTCTTTCACAGAGCTCAATCAAAATGTTTTGGACACTCAAATCAAAGAACTTGTTTGGCAACAAAAGATTTCTGAGCTTAACCATGAGTTGCAAAATAAGTCCACCATTTTTGTGAGCAAAGAGCGAAAATTTTTCAAAGTTTTTGAACAACTTCGAATTGATGTGAGCACTGTTGAAAAAGAAAGAACGAATCTTTGTGCTCAAATCAAGTGTCTTGAAGACAAGTGTTTGCCATTTCAATCAAACGAAGCATTTTTGACAAAGAGAATCTCCGACCTTGAGATTGAATTGCAAACAAAACCAAAAGTTGATTGTTGTCAAACAAAACCAAAAGTTGATGTTCCAAAAAGGATATATACGGGTAAATCTTCAAAACCTTTTGAAAGAAAAGTCTCTCAGTTTACTAATTACTCCTTGCAAAAGGGTAAGAAGTATGCTAAGAAACCAATTTTGATGGAACAACTACTTTTGTCTCTTTTCTATCCTTTGAGGATAATACTAAACATCTTTCTCAAGCAAAATCTTAGTTGACTAAATCAAAATGGAACCGATTTCAAAAGATAAGTTAACTGAGTCAAAATCATTCAAATATTCTTTTTCGGAAATTTTTGATCTTGCACCAAAACCTGTGAAAGCAGTTGTGCAAAAAGTGAATGATTTTGCTTCGAAAAATCATTTTTCAAATCAATCTCCTAAGATTGGAAGTTTTTCAAAGAAATCAAATGATTTTTCACCGTTGCTTCCACGAAAAATCTTTTCAACTAAAACACCGGGTTTTAGTTCTCCGTGGAATGCAACATCCATTCATCAAATCGATGAGACTTACATTTGGTCATTCAAGAATTCAAAAACCATTGGAACCAATCTCAAATGGATTCCAAAAGCGCTTTCCAAATGATTTGATGAAAAGTGGCTTATACACACTTCAGTGTATAACCCGTTCTAAAAACCGTGTTTATAATTTCATTCTTTTTAGAAAAATCCAAAAAGATTTTCATTTTCTTATTTTTAAAAATCCAAAAAGGTTTTCTCTTTTCATCATTTTTACTTTGTCTTTAAGTTACTCACAAAGTATTAGGATGAGATGCAAGGCATCGAACGCCTTTGTGTACTGCCTTTGTAGTCTCATTTTTAATGTTTGTGAGTAACTTTCAAACTCTTTACTTACCCTTTATATGCAAAAACTTTGTTTATATCATGCATATATTTAGGGGGAGTTTGTTTATAAAACCAAAACTTCCAAGTGTTCAAACTCGTTTGCCATTTTCAAACACTTTGGATGTTTTTCAAACCATTTTTGATCAAATTCAAAGAAGTTCGGTGTTAGATTTGCACATGAGAGTTTAGGCCACTCATACATACTCCATGATCTTGTCATCGCCGATGAGATCTAACCCCGGAGTTATATTCTCAATCTTAGATTGTGAGGGTTTATGAGCGTGGTGATGATGTTTGTGCAAATAGGACATGAGGGAGTAGTCGAAAAGTGAGAGGTTACGGTGAAATGATGTGAGAAAGGGCTAAAAGAAATGAAAGCCCTCCCCAAAATTCTCAAAAAGCCGGGTCAACACGTTTCTATCGGATTTCATTTGTTGATTTCTCGATATTGAAGAAGACTTCATGGACCCAGTGAAGCAATGAACATCTTTTCCTAACCACTCAAGTATTTCTTAACAAATGCTTGTTTTATTCTCACGGAGAGTTTCACATTTCTATCGACTCTTCATTTGGAAGACGTTGATATTGAAAAAGGGAGACACTCTACTCCGGTCCCTAACTTCATTTGATCACTTATCGAGTCTAGAGCGTACTTGAAATATTATTCTTTGACTAGGACACATCGAGTCTTTATATGTCTTTGTGACATTGCATATCTTTGTGATATTGCCGGAACATTCGTAGTGATATCATATGTTTGATATTCCACGATGATCGAATGGAAATCCTACCAATGCTAACATCTTTTCCAACGTTGAACGTAGGTCTCACATTTTCATTTTATGAATTTGTTGAGTAAACGAGAAGTCTATGTGACCTCGGATTTATTTCCCAAAAGTCTTTGAGGATAGTAAGACATGGTTATCGAACGCATTTGTGACACTGACCATGAATTACATTCTTTAAAGCAATCTATCGGTTGAAAATCCATAGACCGAACCATTTAGAGATAAGCTTTGTGCATTTCTCGATGATAATGGGAAGTCCTAAAAATAGTAATCGTATTTTTAGGCCACACCATTAATCCTTTTGATTTTTGGTTGTGCCAACGGATCATTTTTATCCGGATTTCATTTCTCTTCACACAAACACAAAGAACACAAACACCATTATAAAATCTTTTTCCAACAACACAACCTCAAATTCTAGTTCACCAATAGGTTCATTGGGAATTGGGAATTGGGTTGGGTTAATTTGTTTACTTGTTGTTTGTTGTCATCTACCGTTTATGCTATCAATCATTATTGTATGATGAACACGTTTCACATATTCATCATAAGGGGGGGAAATGATTAGATGATTGATAGATGGAATTCAAGGTATTAGGTAGAATTTGATGGATATTTGATGGATGTTAATGGATTTGTTTTGTTTGGATGTTCGGAAGGATTATTAGTTTAGGTGAAGGGAGTGAATAATTATCTTGAAAAGTTGAAAGATTGTTTCGAGATTGAGAATATTCAAGATGATTTTAGTTTTGGAAACTACATGGTCGCTTATAGAAAGATTTGTTGGAAAAATGACCATTGTTTGATGATTAGAAGAATTTGAGATTGAATAGAGATTGTCTTTTGTTGATACTTAAAGAAAATTAAGTTGGATAGTTAAGTTTGTTCAATGTCTTGATAAGATTTAACATTTGGTAAATGTTTGAAGAGATTGTTAATTTGAGGGGGAGCAAGAGTGAACTCATGAATTGCTTAAGTGTTAAAGATGCTCTGAAATGATTGTTTGTTCAAGGGGGAGCAAGAAATTTGAAGATAATTCGTTTATTTGATAGAAATGCTCCAAGATAGATGTTTGTTTGAGGGGGAGCAAAATTGTGTGATCAAAGACAAGTTAGATCAAGTATTCAAGGATAAAGTGCTCCATGATAATTGTTGATTCAGAGACAAGTTAGACCTAGAAATGAAGTGTTAAAGTCAAAACCAAGCTCCCGCAATGCCAAGAGATTTTAAAATTAAATCAAGCTTCCGCGTTGCCAAGAGAATTCAAAGATAACCAAGATTTCGCATCCAAAAGTATTCAAAAGAATTCCAAGTCAAAACCAAGCTTCCGCATGCCAAAAGAGATTTCAAAGTTAAATCAAGCTTCCGCGTTGCCAAGAGAATTCAAAGATAACCAAGATTTCGCATCCAAAAGTATTCAAAAGAATTCCAAGTCAAAACCAAGCTTCCGCAATGCCAAGAGATTTTAAAATAAATCAAGCTTCCGCAAAGCCAAAAGAATTCAAAGTTAAATCAAGCTTCCGCGTTGCCAAGAGAATTCAAAGATAACCAAGATTTCGCATCCAAAAGTATTTAAAAGAATTCCAAGTCAAAACCAAGCTTCCGCATGCTACTTAAAGTTCAAGTTGTGAAAGCTCAAAAGCTATAAAGATTTCAAAGATGCTTCCAAAGTATTCAAAGTTGCAAGAGAAGATCAAGTTTTAGAAAGTCATCGTCAAGAGTATATATTTGTTGAGAAGATTCAAAGTCAAGGTTGATACAAGACGTTGAAGACAATGAGAAAGCTTCAAAGTCCAATCAACATTGAAGATTTTCAACATATGGGCTCATCATGTTTATTTAAAGACCGAAGACGATGCAACATTTACAGTTAAACACCAAGGGGGAGATTGTTAGAAATATAAATATGGTGTTTAATTGTAAATTCTAGTATTGGAAGGGGTATTAGTGTTAAGTTAGTGATTTGTATAAATACTCCTTCCTAAGTCATTTGTAATTAACCCTTGCATAATAAACACACACTTAATCATATTTTCTCTCTCCTCCCTATCATCTTCAACCTCCCTCCAAACACACTTTACACACACTAACCATAAAACCTCCATTGTTACTCAATTAAGCTCATTTCTATTCTTATCAACCTTTATTAGCACCGGGTCTATCGAAGCCTTGTCATCTAATTCACCGAAGTGATAGTGTTGTGTTCCTTTTCAGATCAAGGTATTTGATAGTATCCTCCTCCGGTGCTCCTCTGGTTCTGCTACGTCAAAGCTCGGTCTGCTCCTTTTCACTAGATGTGCTAGCTTATTTTCTCTTGCCGCGTTGTCTATCTGTCTTAATAATTCTCTGCAGTAATCTGTACTGTGCCCATATCCGTTGTGAAAACAACAGAATTTATCTAGGTTTCTGGTTCCTCTTCCGGATAGTGGCAGTGGTCTGACAAATGTTTTTGCTATCTCCTCCGATGACAGGATTTCTGACGGGGTCTTCCGGAGGTTAGCAATTGTTCTTTTGTAGCTATTGGTCCTGCTGTATGCAGGGGAGGATTCCTCTGCTGCTACATCTTCCATTGTTTCGGTTTGCTTCTCATTCTTTTTTATCATGGTTTTCCATTTAGCCATGGATTTTTCCGCTATTTCTTCTGCACTCATCCACTCGTGGAATTTCTCCATCAATTCTGAGTAGCTTCTTGGCTTACTGAGGCATAAGTGTCGTACCAGTTCTTTAGACCGGAGGCCATGTATGGCTCCGGATATCCTTTTTTCTTCTGATATACGTACTAGGTTTCGAGTGCTCTCCCCGTATCGCTTCAGAAAATCTTCTACTCCTTCATCTTTCTCCTGTTTTATATCGTGTGCCCACAGGTGGAAGCCGAATTCCTATCTTAGCTTAATTTTGAAATCTTCAATATCATGTATACTCTCTTCGGGTAAGCTTTCAAGCCATCCCCTTGTCTTCCCATATAAAAGGTAGAGGATGACGTGGTAGATTGTTGGACCGCTCCATCCCTCTGCTTCGGCTGCTTCGTCGACTTTCCAGAGGAATTCATCGACGTCGAAGGTGCCATCGTACCAGGGTAATTCTTGGAGGTCCAGTATTTTTGCCGGAGGCACATGTTGGCGCAAATCTTTTGCGAATTGTGTGCATGACCCCTTGTATCTAGGCTCTGGCACTTGTGTTCAACCTTGTCTTTTTCGAATCCAGTTATTGGGATTGCCTTTAAATACTGTGGGGTTATAATACCGTATGGATAGTACCATGACGCCTGCATGTGACCTGGGTAACTTCCTCCAAAGGGCAGCGTTCCCATGTACTGGGTATGTGGCACTCCGTACGGGTAAAAGTATCCTCCGTAATAATACGGTGGATATGATGACTGGTACATTCCCAGCCCAGATGTTGCCTGCATGACGTCTGCTGCGGTCATCCCTACCGGAGCCCCCTGACAGATCGGGTACAGTGGGTATGGTAGCATTGGGCTTTTTGGCGTACTAGAGTTGCTTTTATGTTTGCTTTTTGCCTCTTCCTTCTTTCCCAGATCCTTCGCAGCTGGCTGCTGGCCGGTTTTATCCGTTGTTGTGGGATAGCTTTCTGTATTTTGGATCTGGCTTTTGTTTTCTTTCCTGCGCTCCTGTGCCGTTGGGGACGGGCTATTCTATGCTGCATACCTGGGGTGTTGCGCAGTGCTTTCTTCCGGTCCAGGGGCCGCATCTTCTTTGACGCCACTTTCCCTTATGTCGGGACCGGCGTCTGTTGCCCTGCTTGATGCCATTATCAGGCAGGTTGGACGATCTGCTGTCTGACTGTCTGGACATTGGTAATCCTCTCTGTTCCCCTGTTTATTCGGGGAGTTGGGCCTCCCGACCGGGAGAATCCCGTCATTATCTTTGTCTTGGCTACAGGCAATATTTGGCCCGTGTTGCCCTGGAAGGGGATCAAGGTTTGACATAATGCTTTTTTCGATCGTGGTTGAGTTCGGATGTTGAGAGCAAAGGTCCCACGGATGGCGCCAATTTGATTGATCAAATAATCGCACTATGGCTCAACCGAAGGTGTGAGTGGGGTTTTGGGTATTTTATTGGCGATTCCCTTCCGGTCAAAGGGCCGTAGGCCGCTTTACGCCTGTTGTTATTGATCTAAGCCGATTGGTCGGGCTTAGGGTTTATTTGTGAGGGTTGGGGATTCGGAGGTCGGATATATTGATGATTAGGGTTTCAATGTGTCGAATGTGAGGATCCTCTGCCGTATGGCACATCATCTATTTATATAGATGGTAAAGCCTTGGAGAGGAAGATATAGATTTAGGGTAAATCTCTTCCTCTTATTCGTGATATCTTCTAAGTATGGAAGATATGTTTTGGACTCTTAGAACCATGTCCTAGTTTATAGGAGTGTTTGATATCATTCCCTTATTGGGAGGTCGGATAAACATGGAAAGGATTTATGTGTATCCGTTTGTTATTATCTTTGAGGGCTCCGGAATTACGGAGGTATACATCGTAGCTTCGGCTACGGATAGGTCTGCTTGGTACAATGTATTAGTACCTGCGCTGCTTACGAAGGGTCCTTCGTATCCAGTCTCTTATACGGAGGTAAAGCTCCGTATACGATATATCATCAACAGTCAAGGAAATTTCTGCATCAATACATGTTTAGTACTTTATCCTACACCTACTCTTTTTTAGAATAAGCCATTCTTTACAATATGAAAAGAAAATTTGGTATACTGTACATATTTGTAACATTTTTGAAAGTTGAATACATTTTATCTCCAAAGTTAATTTTCAAGACCCATCACTTGATGGTTTCTTATATTACTTCAAGGCATGAAACGAAAAATGTACAAACCGAAATATTATTCTAAACAAAGACATATGGCTATTCTAATTTACACTCATAAGTGAAAGCTGCAAAGAAAAGGAAAAAGATGAACCTTACCTTTGTGAAGGACAAAAAGATTAGAAGAAGAAGCCCATAGCACAACCGTTTGGCCACCACAACCAAACTCACCACACCTTCAAGAAGGAATCAAGATAGCTTTTTTAGTGAAAGCCAAAAACAGTTAAAGGGCAGGAAGATACATATATATATTTTATATGTTGTACATACATATATATTGAACGGAATTGGGTAGCGATGTATCTTGATTCTCTCTATCGAAAAGATCAAACAAAAGTTTGTTCTCCTATTTTGTCAATTCCAAAATCACACCCTAATTTTTTGCTTTAGTTTTTTCCCCTATCTAACTTGCTGGCCAATTCAAAGAACAAGGAAAGAAAGAACTCGCTGCTCTAAGTTTTTCAAGGCTGCAGATTCAAGAAAGAAAGGAAAAAAGGAAATTAATTCAAATCGAAAGGTCTTCTCTTTATTTTTATGAATAAACATATATATATAAAGCAAAGAAACAATTTTTATGAATAAACATATATATATAAAGCAAAGAAACAATTTTTTCATACCTGAATTTGTGATTGAGAGAATAAGTGGCGGCTACGAAAGGATGGAAAGAAACACTACGAAGGATCAAAATTCTCTTACCACATCGTACTAGAGAAGATGTCTTTTATCCCTCAAAACCAACCTTGCCAACAAGAAAACCTAAGAAGAAATGAAATTGAGTAAGGAAGAAAAGGATGTGTAAAGAGTAGAATTTGAGCTTTAGTGTATGTTTAGTGTGTGTTAATGGCGGTTGGTAGTGAGAGAGAGTAGAGAGAGAAAGTAGGTGTTGCAGGGAAAGATTAGATTGCATTAAGGGTTCAAAGGTTACAAAATGCATTATGGAGGGGGTTTATATACCAATACACATTTTACATTATGCCCCCTTGCATACTTAGACATTTACATTATAAGTACAAATATACAATAGAAATACAAATCACCTACTACTAATTATATTTCTTTTGACAACTTCAAACCCAATCTGAAAATCTTCCAACGAAGCATATTGAATGCAGCTTGACATGTATCTTTTCACAGCATCAAAAGCAACAACATCTTCGCGGTATCTTTGCATAGCATTCAGAAAATGGTTGTAGAGAAAGATAATGTCATCAACCAGCAACAGCTTGAATTGGGCTTCAGTGAATCTGTAAAACTTGTTATTATCTCTTTTCACATGAAAACATGGAATAGAGATAGAAACCCTTTTTATTAAAATCACTCTAACCAGCACCAAAATCTTGTGATTCCTTTGTTCTTGGAGTAATTTGGGATTGTACTGCTTAGTGAGTTTAAGAAGCTCTTTATATTCTTCAACTTGCCTTGCTTCCTTAAACTTGAACATTGAATCAATCTCTGGTCTCTCAGTTCTAGCAACTTTGGTAGCTCCACAGAATATAGGAAATGCTCTTTCCTCTAGATATCTTGACTTCTTTGCTGCTTCTTTTGGCTTAACACCGAGAGCAACCATTCTTTCTTTGTCCCTCAAGAAGTATCCTCGATTAATAAATTTTCTTTGTTCTTCAGTTAATTCGGATGGAAAATAATCAGGAAGGACTTCTTCGGATCTGATTGCCTCTTTTAACACTTGTTTATAAGTAGACTTCTTAACATTCTTAGCCTCTCTCATCATTCTGATGCTATCTCTGTATTCAAGTCTTTGATTAATCTTGGAAATTGCTTTATCAAATACTTCCTTTTTCTTTTCATCTTGATCATCTTCTTTCAAGCATATCAAAACATTCTTGCAAAACTCTAACGTTCCATCAGAATAAGAAGCAAGTTCATCCATGCGAATGAAAATCTTCTTCTTTCGGCTATTAAGAAAGACAACTCCGAAGGATGGTTCTTCAATGACATGACCAATACTAAGCTTTTCGATGTCTGCGGTGTAAAGACTTTGATCTGGTTATGGAACATTAATCTTTCTTTTGACAACTTCAAACCCAATCTGAAAATCTTCCAACGAAGCATATTGAATGCAGCTTGACATGTATCTTTTCACAGCATCAAAAGCAACAACATCTTCGCGGTATCTTTGCATAGCATTCAGAAAATGGTTGTAGAGAAAGATAATGTCATCAACCAGCAACAGCTTGAATTGGGCTTCAGTGAATCTGTAAATCTTGTTATTATCTCTTTTCACATGAAAACATGGAATAGAGATAGAAACCCTTTTTATTAAAATCACTCTAACCAGCACCAAAATCTTGTGATTCCTTTGTTCTTGGAGTAATTTGGGATTGTACTGCTTAGTGAGTTTAAGAAGCTCTTTATATTCTTCAACTTGCCTTGCTTCCTTAAACTTGAACATTGAATCAATCTCTGGTCTCTCAGTTCTAGCAACTTTGGTAGCTCCACAGAATATAGGAAATGCTCTTTCCTCTAGATATCTTGACTTCTTTGCTGCTTCTTTTGGCTTAACACCGAGAGCAACCATTCTTTCTTTGTCCCTCAAGAAGTATCCTCGATTAATAAATTTTCTTTGTTCTTCAGTTAATTCGGATGGAAAATAATCAGGAAGGACTTCTTCGGATCTGATTGCCTCTTTTAACACTTGTTTATAAGTAGACTTCTTAACATTCTTAGCCTCTCTCATCATTCTGATGCTATCTCTGTATTCAAGTCTTTGATTAATCTTGGAAATTGCTTTATCAAATACTTCCTTTTTCTTTTCATCTTGATCATCTTCTTTCAAGCATATCAAAACATTCATGCAAAACTCTAACGTTCCATCAGAATAAGAAGCAAGTTCATCCATGCGAATGAAAATCTTCTTCTTTCGGCTATTAAGAAAGACAACTCCGAAGGATGGTTCTTCAATGACATGACCAATACTAAGCTTTTCGATGTCTGCGGTGTAAAGACTTTGATCTGGTTATGGAACATTAATCTTTCTTTTGACAACTTCAAACCCAATCTGAAAATCTTCCAACGAAGCATATTGAATGCAGCTTGACATGTATCTTTTCACAGCATCAAAAGCAACAACATCTTCGCGGTATCTTTGCATAGCATTCAGAAAATGGTTGTAGAGAAAGATAATGTCATCAACCAGCAACAGCTTGAATTGGGCTTCAGTGAATCTGTAAAACTTGTTATTATCTCTTTTCACATGAAAACATGGAATAGAGATAGAAACCCTTTTTATTAAAATCACTCTAACCAGCACCAAAATCTTGTGATTCCTTTGTTCTTGGAGTAATTTGGGATTGTACTGCTTAGTGAGTTTAAGAAGCTCTTTATATTCTTCAACTTGCCTTGCTTCCTTAAACTTGAACATTGAATCAATCTCTGGTCTCTCAGTTCTAGCAACTTTGGTAGCTCCACAGAATATAGGAAATGCTCTTTCCTCTAGATATCTTGACTTCTTTGCTGCTTCTTTTGGCTTAACACCGAGAGCAACCATTCTTTCTTTGTCCCTCAAGAAGTATCCTCGATTAATAAATTTTCTTTGTTCTTCAGTTAATTCGGATGGAAAATAATCAGGAAGGACTTCTTCGGATCTGATTGCCTCTTTTAACACTTGTTTATAAGTAGACTTCTTAAAATTCTGAGAAGCAGCTTCAGGAGTCTTTCTCAAGTCATCAAAACTGTTAAAGTCTTCAAAAGTGTAATGCTGTGGAGTTGTGCTAGCAGGAATAGATGATTCTCCAACTTCAATTCTGCTTGAAGAACCTGTTTCAAAATAATCAAGATCTGGAAACACTTCAAACATTGGTTCCTCAACAGCTTCTACGTTTACTGAAGTTTCAACTATCTCCGGCTCATCCAAAATTATATTGTCCTTTACAGCCTCAATATCTGCTTCGTCCTCAGCATATTCAACAATTTCATTTTCAATTACAAACCCTTCTTCTTCATTTATCACAACATTTTCATCTTCTTCTTCTTCTTCATCACCACTATCAACTCCAAAAACTTCATCAAATTTTCTTTTAATTTCTGCAATTCTTTCAATCTCCTCTGGATCATCATTATTTCTTTCAGAAAGTCTTTCAGCAAGATCTTTAAACATCAGATCAACTTCTTCTTGAGTTTCACCTTGAGCTCTATCAGCAAGCTCTTTCCACATTCTATCAGATCTAGCTCTAATAGCAGCTAATCTATCAATCTCAGCTTGATCTTCTTCAATAACATCTTGATTTCTACCTTCAGTTCTATCTCTCATCTCCACATCTTCAACATTCACTTCACCTATTGCCGATGTATTGTCAATATTTGTTTGACCCTATACTTGGTTCTCCCCCTCGGGGTGATCATCGTAATCAGGATCATCCCGTCTAGTAGCAACCGAGGCCGGTCGGCAAGATTCTAACGCTAACAAACGTAACTCAAATGCTGCAAGTTTTGCATCATACTCTGCTTTCTGTGATTGAACTTGATCTTGTAAAAGTCTAACTTGACGTTCATGAGCAAGTTCTCTTTCTCTCACCTCTAAAGCATTCAACACCCCCTTTCAGTCATAGACAACAAATCTCCCTCAGAACGTAGAATGCCAAGTAAAACTTCACATGCATGATCTTTGGTTTGTTGATTTGTTGTGGTTGATGATCTTTGAATAGGTGTTGGTGTTCTTTGTGTGTGTGTAGGAGATGGAGTAACCAACTCGGAGGTTGTTTACACACTTGTGATGTGACCTAAATTCAGCGTAGCTGATTCAGGATTTCCTGCAGATCCTCGGGTTAAACCCTCACCAGCAGTTTCAGATTCAGTGGCTTTGCAACCAAAATCAGGTTGTGTCCTAGAGTGTGATAAATCACTGTCCGGGACTTGTTGTTGGGTAACACCTCTGACAACGCCGAGGACACTGAGAATGCCCGTTAATACAGTTTCAGGTTGATCCTGGGGAACAACAGTGTCACCTTGGCGTTCATAATGTCCCTCAGTCTCGGTTTGAGAACTGTTACCTGCGGCTAAAGCTGGCATAATGTTAGCTAAGGCAGGATTTCCAAGTTGTCCTTGAGGGTCACACAAAGTGGGTCCCCTCCGCTTGTTCCGGCATCAGTACTCAACTGAGCTTGTGAATCCGTGTACCTAGGATATCTAGACTCTTGTGCACGAAATGAAGGCGAGAGGTGGGGCTGATCCTCTCTTATTTCAACACTCTCATCCTCCAAATGAGGAGAGTGTGGTGAACGTGGCTGATCCCCGTGCATTTCTGAGACTAACTCCTGTTGTGAGGAGTCAGAATGGCGAGGAGAGTTTGGTGCAAGCGAGAATGGGGAGTTCTCGACTTTTATCCTAGGGTTGTCATCCCGGCTAGACACATTTGTTTCAACTATTGGAGGGCCATCGTTTTCTTTTTGCCCTTGACCTAACCCGGACCTCTCATCCTCTCTTACATTTTCAACTCCTCCCTCATGCCCGCCTTGTTCCTCCTGCAGAACATCATCTCCAGTGCTAACATGCTCGGTATCCAACTCAGAAACCACATTATCAATTACTCGAGTTACTTGTTCAGCATCCAATTCTGCAGAGGCATCAATTTGTTCATGCAAATATGCTGAACTTGATTCAATTCTGTGTTTTGCAGATTTAGAGGACTTATGTTTCTTCTTTGATTTCCTCTTAGATGCCTTTTGTAGACCTGATGGTGCACTTCTAGCAGACATTTTAATTCGTCTACCAGGAATTGGACGAGGTTCATTTGGTAAATCTGAAGCAAGCAGTGTCGGATTAAGAACTGGTGATAAGTGAGGTGGTGTAAGTATCGGTGGATTGGGAGAAACAACGGATGGAATCGGTGTAGAAGGTGAAGATTGTGAAATTTGAACGGCAGGTGGAGATTGTGTGGATTGAATGGATGGTGTAGATTGTGAAGGAATATTCGGTGTAGATTGAGAAATAGGTGAAGAAACAAATTCAGGAGTAACAGCTTCTTGTTCAAATACAACTCTTTTTGATTTCCTTCTCCTCGGCTCAGAAGTCCCTTCATCACTAACCCCTCTTTTTCTTTTAGAGATCCTAGGACCCTCACTTGGTGACCTATGCACAGCTTGGGTAGGAATCTGTCGGCTTTCAGATCCCATTGTTGTGGCTAACCACTCTCTATAAGTCCTAAGGTAGGGACTCTGAGCAGGAGCCAAATTCAAAAGAAACGGTGGAATTGAAAAAGGTTTAACAACTTCACTTCCTGTTCCTCTCATGTTGGATTTATACATCGCAATAACACATTTAAAACTGTCTTCCAACTTGGGAATTTCTTCTGAATTATCAAGAACATCTTCGATAATCAATGTAAAGAATCTAATAAAGGGAATGTATTTCCTTTCCTGCACATCTTTTTCCTTCACAACTTGAATCATCTTATCCCAAATAATCTTCGCATAGTCACATTGAACATTATGGGTGACTGCCTAGTATATCGAGAGAGAATGCTTCGTCATAGCATCAATTCCTTTTTGTGATGGCATCAAACAAGTGCAAAGAACATTATACATTGTATGCCAGAGAGTAGCAACATTCATTCTTTTAAAATCTCTCATTGTTGCCAACTCTCCTTCATATCCCAATGAATGAACTCCAGCTAACATTTCTTCAACAGATGGGAGTTCTTCATATTCTTCATATTCAGGAAAACCAATTATAGTTCTGAACTCATCCAAAGTGAATTTACAGTTGAAAACATGATCTTCTGACTGTAGAGAGAATTGGAAGTAATCTGCAGTCTTATATCTTTTACTTCCTTTCACATACTCAATTGATTCCCATAAATCAAATATGTACTTCTCGGGAACAATTGCACCACCAGTTAAAGCATTATTCAAAGGATGATGGCTCAGAATCTCCGTTATGATTGGAAATTTTGAAGAAAATGGAATATGGAGTGCTTGATTTGCTTGCATTTTCATTGATGCACCTTCTTGAAACATTGCCATCTTTTGTATTTCTTATTTTCTGAAAAGACAAACTGACCAAAATTTTGACCAGAAAATACATTTTAAACACAGAAAAATAAAAACACACCAACATTTAATAAACACATTTATTACACAAAGACAATGTTTCGCACATATATTAAAAATGAGAAAACAAAGTAGTACACAAAGGCGTTCGATACCTTGCTTCTCACCCTAATATATATACGAAACAAGACGATATATAGAATCACATAAGTATTAAAAGATAAGAAAACAAAGGTAGTACACAAAGGCGTTCGATACCTTGATTCTTACCCCAACACTTATGAAATACTATATAGACAAACACAATAAACACATACATACATACAATTTTTAAAAATTAACACATAAAAAAAACTTAGAATAAAAAATAAAGAAAATGAAAAACAATTTGAACTGTTTGCCGAGCAAAAATCTCGGCAAATAGCACATTTTAAAAAGGACCAAAAATTAATAAGGACCAAAAATTGGTTTTGGAAAAAAGTTTGAAAATTTTCATGATTTGCCGAGCAAAAACCTCGGCAAACACGAGAATAGAGCAAGTCGGACATCAAAGTGTCAAGTCATCGAGTATGGGAGTTGATTCTCGTAAACGCCGAGCTCATACCTCGGCAAATGAGCATTTCAGATCAACTCCTTTTAAATGTATGAAAATTCCTTTTAATTGGACAACAATAATGTTGACAATTGATAAAGGAACATTTCAATGAAAAATTGAAGTTTTGTTAAAAAAATTTCACCCAAAATCATTGTTTGCCGAGCAAAATATTCTGCAAACAGTTGAATTAAAACATTTAATGAAAAATTACACGCATTTGCCGAGCTCAGAGCTCTGCAAATGAATGGTTCAAGTCATAAAAATTTGAAAATACAATTTGTACTGTTTCAAGACTTGAAAACATTTTGAAGCAAAATGTACTGTTTGCCGAGCTCAGAGCTCTGCAAATGAATGGTTCAAGTCATAAAAATTTGAAAATACAATTTGTACAGTTGTTTCAAGACTTGAAAACATTTTGAAGCAAAATGTACTGTTTGCCGAGCTCAGAGCTCTGCAAATGAATGGTTCAAGTCATAAAAATTTGAAAATACAATTTGTACTGTTTGCCAAGCTCAGTGCTCTGCAAATGAATGGTTCAAGTCATAAAAATTTGAAAATACAATTTGCACTGTTTGCCGAGCTCAGAGCTCTGCAAACAGTTGAGTTTAGACTTGGAAAAATTTTGAAAACCAAAATGCATTGAATGCCGAGCAGAATGCTCTGCAAAGAATTGTTTTAAGACTTGTTGAAAAACAAACACTTTTTGATAAAATCATGCATTTGTCAAGCAATAATGTTAGTCCCTTAAGTTCGATGGTTAACCAGGAAAGTGCAAAATACAACAAGTCTAATAAGCACTAGAATGGACTAGTATTACTTTAATATAAATGCAAGTATATAAATAAAGTAATACAAGACTTAAAGCAATAAACAAATAAAGTGGAACATTATGTATGTTTCATGGGTATTTTATTTATGATGTTAAATAAAACACAAGGTTGTTGCGGAATCAAGATAATACAATTAAGTATGTATCCTAACAACCTATGAGTTACAAATGATCTATATTTGTCAAATAACTATTTAGGATCGAGATACTTAAAGTTGTGAAGTATCCCAGTTTAAGATCGAGAGTATTTGGACAAATTCACTTAAATGCAAAGTGTATGCTTAAAAGTATTTATGTCAAGGAAATGACTTTGTATTTATAGGCAACAAAATTCACCAGTGAATTTTGTGCCGTACAAATATGGTTGCATACATTTAATGATCCGACAAGAACATTAAATGTATTGGATAAGGAATAAGGATAAAGTCACATCAAGTGCAAGTGTATCCTTTTATCCAACCACCTTTTCACACGTATACTTTGGTAAAGAACAAGTGGATTGTTCTTTGGAAAGTGTGTAAAGGAAAAAGTCAATCCTTGATATCAGTGTTCAGACTTGTAGGATCTAGAACACTGACAATCCTCCAGTGTACAGATCTGGTAAGACTTTCCAGTGGACTCCGCCATTTGTTAAGTCTTCTTGCTTCAGACTTCAGTCTTTGACTTCAGTCAGAATGTCTTCAGTAGAGTTGATCTGGACTGGGGTGAAGTCCAGTGAGCTCATCTGGAGAATACTCCAGATTTCCTATACAAGTATTTGCTCACTGTTCTTCCATTATTTCTGGACAAATCTTCAGAGGGACTCCAGATTCCAAGTCTGGAGTAGGTCCAGTAGAACACGTTTCTGGTCAGATCTTCAGTGAGGCTCCAGTAGTCGCGTCTGGAGCGAGTCCAGTAAATCTGGACTAAATCTGGACCTAACAAATTCCCCCTATTTGTTTAGAAATAATGCAAGTGTTTTCAAGCTTGAATCTATACATTTTGTAAGCTTGAAAAACACAAGTTTCGATTTGTCTAAAAAATCTAAGTTACTGGAAAACACTTTATAGATCATGAGTGTTTTCAGTTTCATCAATTAAGTTCAAACTTAGACTAAATCTGATTATTTACTTATAGGAATAAAAAATTGCAACTATTATTACATTCATCAACTGATAAATAGTATACAATTTTCATAAGACAATAATTTATAATAAGTAAACAATAAGAGTTAGGCCCTTCTTTTCGATGTCCTTTCTGTAGCATCTTCAGTAGCCTTTCTCTTTGGAGAAGGAGAGGAAGGTAGTGAATCTGGTGATCTTAAGCCCAATGCAACTTCCATTTGTTGCTTCCTTCTGAACACCTTTTCAACCCTTTTCAGAAATCCTTTAACATCAGTCGACACATCTGTCTTCCCCCTGAACGTTAAAGCGATTTCCTTTAGTTCACTCAAACCAAAAGCTTGAACTGAAGTACTTTTCCTCTCATCAGTAAAGTTACCCTCTCTGGTCAACTTTACTTCAAATTTTGACATGCCTTCATGATCTTCAGCCAATTTGATTTCAGCACCAGTGATCCTTCTAGCATCAGCCCTGAAGTTCATCATTTCATTGTATTTTTCTTTCAGCTTGGCTTGCTGGATCAAGGCTTCAGTATCCTTGGACACTCTCCTTTGCTCTACAGCAGATTGGAGTTCTTGACGATTTATTTTTCGAGAAGTGTCCAGAGGAATGAAATTGCTTACATCAGCGTCTTTGATTGCTTTGATCTGTCTGGCAGTCAACTTTGGTAAACCAGTAAGTCTCTTTCTGTACTCTATCTCCAGAGCACCAGCATTCTTTCTTATCTTTTTCTGGAGACTTACCACTTCATCTTTCCTTTGTCTCATGAGTTCTAGTACACTCACGCCATAAATAAGTGAATCATAGACTTGCTCTTCTTCAGCGTAGAACGAGCGTACATGAACATCATCTAATGCATTTAGGCATTGATGAACTCTGGGGTCATCTTTCATCCTTTTATAAACTTCAATGTTAATGCCTAACCTTCCAGCATTGTAGGAGTCCAGAGTTCCCATTGTTGCCATCTCCCTTTGATGGGCCAGCAGTTCATCCTTTTGATTTCTTTTAAAAATTTCAATCATGATGCATTCTTGCTCTAACTTCCTTGAAGTTTCATTATCAACATCTTCAGTTTGCTCTTCCTCTTCACCAGATACCACTTTTTCTTTTCCTTTAACAGTCTTCAGTGTAGTAGGAATATCTGGGAAGGTTTCAAACTAGGGTTCACTGGCTTCAGTACCAGTAACCTCTTCAGTTAGCCCGGCTTCAGTGCCATATGCCCTTTGTGTTTCAGTATGCCCGGCTTCAGTGCCATATGCTTGTCTTTCAGTTTGGTCACCAGACGACCTTTCCCCCTTGGAACGATCTCCAGTACTTGACTTGAGATCATTCCACAACTGTTCAAGCATCAGTCTATCTAGTGGACCAAAAGATGTACCTTCTACTGGAGTTGTTTCAGACACAACTTTCTTGAGTGCCTGCACTTCCTTCTGAACATTTGCAACAGCTGAAGGCAAGTGTTGTGGCAACTTCTCATCCAGTAGCTTTTCCACTTGGGGTAACACCCCATCATAAATGCTACGAAGAACAGTCCCAGAAACTTCTTCACATAATTCTTTTAACATATCGTTTCTGAACCTTCTTGTACATTCATCACTTATAGTGCTAACAACTGCACTCTGGTCTAGTGTGGGTGTACTCTCCAGAGAACTGACCCTGAAGACCAAATTCTGAACATCTTCTTTCAGACCTGCCAGTTCGCCAGTGACTGCAGTCTGAACAGAAGTAACCAACCTTGACTCTAAGCCCTGGACTGCCACCATGATCTTTTCAGTGTTGGTGTTTGTGGCCAGTACCAGTTCATCCAGCTTCTCATACACCAGTTTCTCATTTCCAGCAAAGACATTCATCTCAGATGCCAGGTTATTTGATAATAATGACTTGAAGTCTGAAATAACCTGAGATGAACTCTGGAGTGATCTCTCCAGGTCTGCCACCTTATTTAAAAGGCCTTGGACCTCGGTTGAAGAAGAAGTGGAGAGACCAGTGGGAGGTTCAAGTGTTGAGGGTAATCTGGTCATTAGAGGAACTTGTGCCCAGTCCTCTTCAGTTGCAGCTTCAGACGTTGCAACTGGTGACTCCGGCGCACGAGGAGGAGGTTGAGTTTCTGAAGGTTGATCGGTTGCTGGAGTGAAGTATTGGGTGTTTTCTGGAATTGAAGGTGGTGGTGGTGGTGGCATGTGGTGTGGTGGTGGTGGTGGTGGTGGTGGTGCTGGTGGTGGTGTTGGCATTTCTGGTAGATGTTCTTCTTCTTGTACATCTTCACCCAGAAAATTCATATCTACATCAAAATTTTGACCTTCAGACATTGGGGAGTCAACATCATCCCATTTTGGATCAATCCCAACTGTCTGTTCACCAGACTGTTCACCAGTCTCTATATTCACCTGTTCACCAACATCAACATTCAAGTCTATCTGAGCTTCTTGCTCACCAGAAACATGTTCTTCAGTCTGAACATCTTCAACTACTTCCTCAACAACCTGGGCAATAATTTCAGCTTGTTCATCAGTTTCCTGCCCAACAACCTCTTCAGATTCAAATATTGGTGACCCATCCAGATTCATAACATCACCAGGATGTCTTGCTGGATTCACCTGGAGACCAGCTCTCATCAGACGCCTATTAGTTCTAGGTCGTCTGGAAGGTTCAACAACTTGTACATGACCTTCTGGAGCAACTTGTGTAATGGGCTGTACAGCCTCAATAATCTGTACATCATCACCAGATGGTCCTTCAACATCTTGACCTCTCTCTGGACCCATTTCAACTTCTTCCCTTTGGAAGGAAAGCATGGACTAAGGAATATCTACCTCATCCACTGGAGACCTGAGGTTGACCAGGTCCCTCATATACTCACTCACAGAAAAGTGAGTAGTATCAAAATCGTACTGGTCGCCAAGAGCATTCTTAAACATCAGTGAAAGGAAGCGAATATAAGGAACGAATGGCTTTCTTCCTTTCACTCTTAGGCGCTCGACCAGGTCATCAAAAAGGATTTGGGCAAAATCCACTCTAAGCCCAAACCATAAACAGTAGGCAATCTGGAGGTGTGTTTCATTAATTTGGTCCAATCCTCCAGAGCTGCCTCCTAGACACTCAACAATGTGGGTGAAGAAATATCTCCATGAGTCTGACAGCTTGCTCATGTAGATAGTCCCCTTTCTGGATAGCTGCCCATGCTCATCCAGTATATCTGTATGCCCCATCAGCCTGCATACTTCCCTTGTATTTATACCAGTGGGAAGCTCAATAGGCAACTCATTCTGTTCAAGATAGTTCAACTGGAGAACAGACCTGAGAAGACTTGCAGTGAAACCAAGGGATCTGGTACCTCCCTTGAGAGTATAATTGACCGATGAAGTTTCATCGTCATATTGAGCAAAGTACCAGAATTCACATAGGTACTCGTGATACATCCTTCCAGGATTTAATGTTAATGCACCATATAATGGGCAAGAAAGAAAGAAAGAATTTAATCTCCCAATGATCGATTGGGCATCATGAACACTGGACAGAGAGAGTCTTGCCATCCAGTTATTCATATTGATTCTTATGGCACTTGCTTCAAGATTAATATGAGGTGCCCTAGCAACATTTTCCGAAGGAACGTATTCATTGGCAAGCAGATTTCTTGTTCTAGATTGTCTAGGTGCCATTTATAAGGAGTAGATGAAAATGAAATTGAATATGTATAGGTTATGATGAAGATTTGATGAAAGAATTGAATGGAATGGAGTAAATATGAGAGATAAATATGATTGGAAAATTGAATGAAGAAGTAAATGAAGGAATTTGAAAGATTTGGGAGTAAATATGTTCGAAGTAAATGCTATTGAAATTGAAGGTGGGTATATATAGAAGAGACAATGTGGAACTCAAACGGTTTGATTTGAAATTATCAAATAAAATTTTTGATCGGGTTTGAGATCCGCATTAATTACATCACACCACACATAAATGCATGACGGTTTACAGCCCACAAACAGTAATAACTTGTACCTTTTATTTTCCCAAGGTAAAAAGACCATCATTGCGTTGAAAAAGTTTACATGCCACGTAGGATAAAAATATCTTCAAAAGGTTTGCTTACGTGGCACACACAAAGACCAAGTATTTAGAAAATATTATGACATATTTCAGTGCATCTGGAGGTTGACTGGACACTCCAGTATCACTGGTGGATTAGTCCAGTGAACATGTACTGATGGTACACTGGAGGGACACTCCAGTAAAGTACCAGTGAAAACCATTTTTGAAAGACTGGTAACCTCAAACTTGCACGTCAACTAATATAGACAAATGAGAGGGACACATTTACAAGAAGACATAAGTCAACTCAAACACGCACTTCAATCTGTCCAGTTACCAGTGAGAGGGACATATTTACAAAGCACCAGTAATATTTTCTGAAGAATTTGTCTAGTGAGAAAATAAATTCCCCCTGAACTTAAAACATTTTTAATAGAAAATATTTTTCAAGTCTTCCCTGGAGTGTTGTTCCAGAAATCTAATAATGCAAAGATAGTACACAAAGGCGTTCAATATCTGAGCAGTCACCATATTTAAGGATTTAACATTCCCAACTCACCAACAAGATATTCAAAAGTTTTGACATCCAGTGGTTTGGTAAAAATGTCAGCGAGTTGTTTGTCAGTGGGAATAAAATGGAGTTCAATGTTGTTTTTCATAATATGATCACGAATGAAATGATACCTTAGATCAATGTGCTTCGTTCTGGAGTGCATGACTGGATTGTTTGAGATAGCGATGGCACTGGTATTATCACAAAAGATTGGAGTCTTTGAATATTTAATACCATAATCAAGCAACTGGTTCTTCATCCAGAGTATCTGAGCACAACAACTGGCTGCAGACACGTATTCAGCTTCAGCAGTGGACAATGAAACTGAAGTTTGCTTCTTACTGGTCCAGCTGACCAGTTTGCCACCTAGGAAATGACATCCACCAGTTGTGGATTTCCTATCTATCTTACAACCTGCATGATCTGAATTTGAATAACCCATTAGATCCATGCCTGAGCCTTTGGGGTACCAAAGACCTAGACTGGGGACACCTTTAAGGTACTTCAGTATGCGCTTTACAGCAAGCATATGAGATTCCTTTGGATTAGACTGATATCTGGCACATAAACATGTTGAAAACATAATATCTGGTCTACTGGCAGTTAAATACATCAGTGAACCAACCATGCCTCTATAGACAGTGGTGTTCACTGGTTTACCATCTGGATCGGAGTCCAGTGTCAGTGGTGCAGAAATTGGAGTTGGTTTAGATGGTGAAGAGTTCATATCATATTTCTTTAAAAGATCTCTAACATATTTCTCCTGATTAATAAAAATGCCATCTTTGTTTTGTTTAATCTGGAGTCCAAGAAAATATGTTAATTCACCCATCAGACTCATTTCATATTCAGTGGACATGATTTTTGAAAATTTTTTGCACATGTTTTCATCAGTAGACCCAAAAATAATATCATCAACATAAATTTGTACCATTAACAGATTACCTTTCTCATGAAGAATGAACAAGGTATTGTCAATTGCACCTCGTTTAAAACCATTTTTCAACAAATGTTTAGTCAGAGTATCATACCAGGCACGTGGGGCTTGTCTGAGGCCATATAGCGCTTTGTCCAGACGATATACCCAATGTGGATGCTTTTCATCAACGAAACCTGGAGGTTGTCTGACATAAACTTCTTCTTCAAGCTTTCCATTCAAGAAAGCACTCTTTACATCCATCTGGTAGACCTTGAACTGATGATTAGCAGCGAATGCTAAGAATATTCTGATCGCTTCAAGTCTAGCCACTGGAGCAAATGATTCATCAAAGTCGACATCTGACTGGCAATAGCCTTGTGCTACCAGTCTGGCCTTGTTTCTGATTACATGGCCATCTTCATCTACTTTGTTTCTGAAGACCCATCTTGTTCCAATTGGTTCTTTCTTTCCAACTGGGAAAGGAACCAGATACCAGACCTTGTTCCTTTCAAACTGGTGAAGCTCTTCTTGCATAGCAGTCACCCAGCTTGGATCTTCCAGAGCCTCGTCAATCTTCTTTGGTTCCATCAAGGATAGAAAACTAACGTATAAGCATTGATTACTGGAGGCTCTTCTGGTCTGAACTCCTCTACTGGAGTCACCTATGATCTGATCAATAGGATGAGCTTTTGTCCATCTGGAGTACTGACCAGGATTGTTACTGACAACAATATCAGTGCAAGAATTCAGTTGAGTCTCCTCTGGAGTTGCTTCTGGAGGAGGATCTTGCCAGATTACTTCAGTATCTTCATCTGAGTCATTTAAATCACGATTTGCATCATGAAATTCTTCATTTGAAGGCATTTCCTGGAGTACTGGTTCAGTTTGTAATTCTTCATAAGAAGACATTTCTGGTACGTTCTCAACTGACACTGATACTGGGGGAGTAGTACGCACATCTGAACCAATATTAATTTCAGTGGGTAGTTTGAAAATAAAAGAGGGATAGAATGGAGTACTACTGGAGAGTTTCTTTTTCTGAACAAGTTCCAGATCAGGATGACTGGAAACTGTGTCTTTTGAATCTTCATTTTTGTCGTTTATTGGATCAGATTCACAAAAGACAATTGGAGTTACTGGGGGAGTGTCAAGGGCTGGCTTCTTGTTGATTGCAACATTTGATTCATCAAATGTGACATGAATTGACTCATGGACCTTCTCCAGTCTCTTGTTATAGACTCTGAAGGCCTTGCGAATGGCTGAATAGCCTAAGAAATACCCTTCATCAGCTTTGGTATCAAATTTGTCTAACTGACTGGATTCGTTTAGGATGTAAACTGGACATCCAAAAACGTGAAAATAACCAATATTTGGTTTTCTATTTCTTAAGACTTCATAGGCTGTCTTTTTGTGTCTTTTGATGTACACTGATCGATTCTGGGTGTGGCAAGCAGTTGCAATTGCTTCTGCCCAGAAACTGGTAGACAGACCAGATTCAGCAAGCATACTCCTGGCAGCTTCTATCAGCGTTCGATTCTTCCTTTCCACAACTCCATTTTGTTCTGGAGAGCGGGCTGATGAGAAATTCTGGGAGATGCCAGTGTCAGTACAGAATGACTCCAGAGTTGCATTCTGGAATTCTGTTCCATTGTCACTTCTTAACTGACACATTTTTCGACTGTACTTGAGCTCAATTTGCTTGATAAGACTGATGATTTCAGCAGCAGCTTCACTTTTAGACCTTAGAAAGATCACCCAACAATATCTGGAGAATTCATCTACGATTACCAGGGTGTATCTTTTACCAGCACGAGTCTGAACGTTCACTGGACCAAAGAGGTCCATATGAAGCATATGAAGTGGTTCAGAAATGCTGAAATTCTGTCTGGTCTTGAAACTGGTACGTTTTTGCTTACCCATCTCACATCCTGGACATGGCCTTTCCTTTTTGAAGGAAACTGAAGGTATCCCATCTGCAAGTTGTTTTCTGGACAACTTGTTAATGTTTTTTGAAATTTAAATGGGATAACCTTTTATGCCATAACCAGTTTGTGTCTTCATCAGCTTGAGTATAGAAACACTGCTCTGAAGGAGAGCTTTCCATATCCATCACGTACACATTCCCTTTTCTGGGAGCAATCAACACTACCTTCCAGTCCTTGTTGAATACGATACCCTGAGCAACATTGAATAAGACTTGATAGCCATCATCACATAGTTGGCTTACACTGATCAAGTTATATTTCAAACCATTCACAAATGCAACACGTGTGAACTTGACTTGTCCATTGTTCAGAACACCATATCCCTCAGTCTTTCCACAACCATCATTTCCAAAAGTAATGGAGGGTCCATCAGAAATGGTGAACTCCTCCAGTAGGGTCTTACATCCGGTCATCGTCCTGCCAGCAGCACTGTCAAGATACCAGATATATTTCTTTCGATCGCCCTACACATACACCAGATATTGATCAGTTAGATTTGGGAACCCATCGACTGATGGGTTCACTGGACCCTCCGTTATAGGTCCCTGGGGCAATCTGGTTAAGTTCACTTTCTTCAACAGTGGTCTTAGTTGAAAAGACCACTGGTGTTGATGGTTTTGAAACCTTTTTCATTTTCTCAACTGGAGAAATAAATTTGTCTTTCTTAGCAAAAGGTTTTGTATTTTGTCTAGGGTCAGATGAAGTACCCTCAATAAAGTTTAATCTTGCATTAAAACTTTGTGATTGACGAGTCAGAATTTGAATCTGGCTCTCTAACCTGGACAAAATATTTTCTTCAGATGATACCTTAGCCTTTCCAGTCCTAGGCTTTGGTAGGGGATTAGTCTGGGGTAAAGGTCCATTCCGAAAGACCTTTTTAACTGGAGCAGTCATCTGGAGCTCTCCAGTCTTAACCTCTGGGGATTGAACAGGGTAAAAATTGGTCTTGGGAGTTACAGGCTTATCATAAATAGTGGTTGGCCTGAACTCCTCTGGTAATCGATCGATTACTGGTATTAATGATGCTATATGAGTATTTCCATCTAAATATGCACGTTTTTGAGCAGGAAATTGTTTTAATGCAGCATCATATGGCTTTTTGGTTTCTAGCCATGATTTTATTACCAGTTTTTCTTTTTCTAAAATGATCTCAAGATCTTGTTTTTCTTGAATCAATTGTTCAGTTACCAGAACCTGGGCTTGAAATGCCAGTTCAATGTCTTGAAGTTCCTTTAATTTTGATTTTAAAGTATTTATTTCAGAAGAATCTGTTTCTAGACCATTTACACAATCAGATCTAACAGTTTCTACAAAAATTAAATCAGAATTAAGAGCTTCAGCAATGTCCAATTTTAGTTCTTGGTCAGTTGCATTATCATAATCACTAACCTTCTTGATAACAATGTCCACCCATCGTCCAGATGTGACATCTTCCTTCACCAGGAGCTCTTCGTCTGCCAGAGCCATGTAGCAGCAATCTCTTTCTTCTTCTTCATCAACAGATGAGTCATCAGAAGGAACCCAGTTCTCTTCAGTTGTTGCGATCATGCACTTATTATTGGTTTCAATTTGTTGTGCCATGAGAGCAATTTGGGCCTTAAGCTTTTTATATTTCATTTTATAGCTATCATCAGGCTTATTATTAGAAGAGAATGGACCAGGCTTGGATGCAAACTGGTTGGACCTGCACTCTTTCATGAAATGACCCTTTTTGCCACACTTAAAGCATGTCAAATTGGTCTTGTCAGTGGAAGAACTGGATGCAAATTGTCCAGATGGCCTATTTGCTCTTGCTTTGAAACGGTTAAACGTTTTAGCAATCATTGCAATAAGGTCATCATCTTCAGTTTCATCACAATAGTCTGGAGAGACTTGACTGGATTCTCCAGAATCCATGAGTTCAGACACCATCTTCTTCATAGAAAATACATTCTCAGAAGATATCAGTGTTGTACCTTGTGATTCAGTATGACTGGTCACATTAGAACTACTGGAGGCATGGTTATAGGCATCTTGTTCTGCAACCACTCTCTGAGCTTGATTTTCTTCAGTGTACCTGAAAGCTCCATAAAGAGTTGAGAGAGTGTGTGTGTGCAGAGTTTTTCCTTTTCGTAAGACTAGGATCATGTGAGACCATTTGGTGGGTAGAATGTCACAAAATTTCTCCAGAAGTATATCCTTGTCCTTCTCAACCCCAAGACCTCTCAATTGGTTTATGATACTCATAAATCTGGTGTAAGTACCAGTGAAAGACTCGTTAGGTTGAGCAAAAAATGACTCATACCTCTTGTTTAAGGAGACCTTTCTGGTGACAATGGTGTCATCTCCTCCTTCATGTTGGTTTAAAAGTTCATCCCACATGGTTTTAGCACTAGGAAAAAGAACTAGTGTGGGAATTAGGGTTTCTGGAACGGCCCCGAGGATCATGTTTTTGAGAAGGGTGTCTAGATTCACCAATCTCCTCTCCTCTTTTGACCAATGTTCCTCCCTCTTTTCCCTTCCTCTTCGAGATCCAGAAGGATCAAGAAGGGGATTGAGAGGTGATGTTGGTACATAAGGACCTTCATTTAAAATTTTCATCATGTTCCTCTCAATACCAGTGACATGCAAAACCATCCTAGCTTTCCACGTACCAAATTCATCACTGTTCCCACTGAATTTAGGAACAGGATTATTTGAGTAGTGCACATGCACGTGTGGAGAAGCAGGAGTAGAAGGAGGTGGTGGATTAGTGTTATTAACAATTGGTGGTTCATTTTGATCATTAATATTTGCATTAGGATCGGGACCAAGACTAAAACCTTGTGTATTTTCTTGGTTAGCCATCAAGAAACAGATCTAGGCAATGTTTAGCCTTCTGCTCTGATACCAAATGTTAGTCCCTTAAGTTCGATGGTTAACCAGGAAAGTGCAAAATACAACAAGTCTAATAAGCACTAGAATGGACTAGTATTACTTTAATATAAATGCAAGTATATAAATAAAGTAATACAAGACTTAAAGCAATAAACAAATAAAGTGGAACATTATGTATGTTTCATGGGTATTTTATTTATGATGTTAAATAAAACACAAGGTTGTTGCGGAATCAAGATAATACAATTAAGTATGTATCCTAACAACCTATGAGTTACAATATGATCTATATTTGTCAAATAACTCTTTAGGATCGAGATACTTAAAGTTGTGAAGTATCCCAGTTTAAGATCGAGAGTATTTGGACAAATTCACTTCAATGCAAAATGTAAATGCTTAAAAGTATAGGAAATCTGGACTAAATCTGGACTAAATCTGGACTAAATCTGGACTAAATCTGGACTAAATCTGGACTAAATCTGGACTAAATCTGGACTAAATCTGGACTAAATCTGGACTAAATCTGGACTAAATCTGGACTAAATCTGGACTAAATCTGGACTAAATCTGGACTAAATCTGGACTAAATCTGGACTAAATCTGGACTAAATCTGGACTAAATCTGGACTAAATCTGGACTAAATCTGGACTAAATCTGGACTAAATCTGGACTAAATCTGGACTAAATCTGGACTAAATCTGGACTAAATCTGGACTAAATCTGGACTAAATCTGGACTAAATCTGGACTAAATCTGGACTAAATCTGGACTAAATCTGGACTAAATCTGGACTAAATCTGGACTAAATCTGGACTAAATCTGGACTAAATCTGGACTAAATCTGGACTAAATCTGGACTAAATCTGGACTAAATCTGGACTAAATCTGGACTAAATCTGGACTAAATCTGGACTAAATCTGGACTAAATCTGGACTAAATCTGGACTAAATCTGGACTAAATCTGGACTAAATCTGGACTAAATCTGGACTAAATCTGGACTAAATCTGGACTAAATCTGGACTAAATCTGGACTAAATCTGGACTAAATCTGGACTAAATCTGGACTAAATCTGGACTAAATCTGGACTAAATCTGGACTAAATCTGGACTAAATCTGGACTAAATCTGGACTAAATCTGGACTAAATCTGGACTAAATCTGGACTAAATCTGGACTAAATCTGGACTAAATCTGGACTAAATCTGGACTAAATCTGGACTAAATCTGGACTAAATCTGGACTAAATCTGGACTAAATCTGGACTAAATCTGGACTAAATCTGGACTAAATCTGGACTAAATCTGGACTAAATCTGGACTAAATCTGGACTAAATCTGGACTAAATCTGGACTAAATCTGGACTAAATCTGGACTAAATCTGGACTAAATCTGGACTAAATCTGGACTAAATCTGGACTAAATCTGGACTAAATCTGGACTAAATCTGGACTAAATCTGGACTAAATCTGGACTAAATCTGGACTAAATCTGGACTAAATCTGGACTAAATCTGGACTAAATCTGGACTAAATCTGGACTAAATCTGGACTAAATCTGGACTAAATCTGGACTAAATCTGGACTAAATCTGGACTAAATCTGGACTAAATCTGGACTAAATCTGGACTAAATCTGGACTAAATCTGGACTAAATCTGGACTAAATCTGGACTAAATCTGGACTAAATCTGGACTAAATCTGGACTAAATCTGGACTAAATCTGGACTAAATCTGGACTAAATCTGGACTAAATCTGGACTAAATCTGGACTAAATCTGGACTAAATCTGGACTAAATCTGGACTAAATCTGGACTAAATCTGGACTAAATCTGGACTAAATCTGGACTAAATCTGGACTAAATCTGGACTAAATCTGGACTAAATCTGGACTAAATCTGGACTAAATCTGGACTAAATCTGGACTAAATCTGGACTAAATCTGGACTAAATCTGGACTAAATCTGGACTAAATCTGGACTAAATCTGGACTAAATCTGGACTAAATCTGGACTAAATCTGGACTAAATCTGGACTAAATCTGGACTAAATCTGGACTAAATCTTGACTTTTATTTGATAAGGATCCAGTAGTCCAGTCTGGACCAGTCCAATAAATCTGGACTAAATCTGGACTCAATCTGGACTAAATCTGGACCTAACAAATAAGCTCTGCAAATGACCATTTTGATCCAAAATTTTGTTAAGGAAAAACAAGAACATGTTTTACCAGAAAATATGAAGAGATGAAGATTTTTATGAACAAACATCGCATTTTCCGAGCTCAAAGCTCTGCAAATGGCATTTTTCTTCAAGATCTTTGGTTCTTACCCAACCCTTTAAATTTCAAACCCAGAAAAATCAAACTTGAGCAGATTAAGGCATTTAACTCATATAAACAACAACTAATTTCCCTAATCATGCAACTAAAACATCTAACATTCACATTCAATCATCACAAATTCAAGATAATCATGACAGTTCATTCAAGCATTTAATCAAACAGTTGTAATGCAATATGAATACAAGAAAATTTACCTTAAAACTGATGATATGATCGAATAAATGGATGAAATATCTGAGAAAATCGATCACTAGAATGAACCCACTTTGAATATTATGAACAAGAAGAAAAAGATTGATTGATTGATGTGAATAAAGATCGGTTTTGAGAGAAAATAACAATATATTTTGATTTGAATTTGAAAGTGAATGGCTTGGCCCGCCCATTTTCCTTTTTAAATCACAAATCCGGGTCACAGGTCTGGGTCTGACCCGCGTGACAACCCGGATCACAATTTGATTTTGGGCTTAAATCACACTTTGGGCTCAATTTCATTTTGGGCTTTTAACAAACAAACAAAATAAAAAATAACAAATAAAAAAAAAATTAATACAGAATAAAAAAAAATTAAAAAATATTTTTATCATTTTTTAAGTTTTATCATTTTGTATTTGGTTTTTTAAATTTAAAAACAAACACACATAACAAATAAAATAAAAAAAATTAACATACTTAGAAAAACAAACAAATAATTACATGCATTTGCACACTCCCCCTCAAATTAAGCATATATGATAACACTAAATTTACAAACTCCCCCTAAAATCATGCATTCTACCCTTTTTCTCCCCCCTCAAACATTGCATGTAATAGCATGTAAAACACATCAATGTTTGAAACAGAAAATGAACATAGAATACATGGCATGAAAGCATTTAAGTTTGTAAATCTAGCATTCCCAACTTGGTTTTAAGAAAATTAAACCTCTGTTCATCCAAAGGTTTGGTGAAAAGGTCAGCAAGTTGGTAGTCTGTTGGGACAAAATAGAGTTCGATGTTACCTTTCTCGACATGATCTTTAAGAAAATGGTACCGAACATCTATGTGCTTGGTATTAGTGTGTTGTACCGGGTTGCATGAAATAGCAATAGCACTCTTAGAGTCACAGTAGATGGAAATTCTGTTGAACTGAAATCCATAATCAGTCAACTGTGTCTTCATCCAAAGAACTTGTGAACAACAGCTTGCTGCAGCAACGTACTCAGCTTCTGCAGTAGATGTAGATACACAATTTTGTTTCTTCGAAGACCAACTGACTAATCTATCCCCCAGAAACTGTACACTCCCAGAAGTACTTTTTCGATCAAGCTTACAACCTGCATGGTTAGCATCCGAATATGCAATTAACTGAAACCCGGTATCCCTTGGATACCAGAGACCAAGATTCACAGTGCCTTTAAGGTATCGGAAAATCCGTTTGACGGCCTGGAAATGACTTTCCTTAGGATTGGCCTGGTACCTGGCACACATGCATGTGGCGAACATAATATCCGGGAGACTTGCAGTCAAATACATGAGGGAACCTATCATACTGCGATATTTCTTTTGATCAAAAGATTTTCCATTTAAATCAGCATTAATCTTTGTTCGAGCTTCCATGGGTGTACCAATTGGTTGACAATTCATCATATCAAACTTTTTCAACATGTCAAGTATGTATTTATTTTGACAAATAAATGTACCATTTGACAACTGTTTGACTTGAAGACCAAGGAAAAAGTTTAATTCACCCATCATGCTCATTTCAAATTTACTGATCATTAATGCAGAAAAATTCTTGCAGTATTTAGGGTTAGTTGACCCGAAAATTATGTCGTCAACATAAATCTGGATTAGAATGATGTCACTCCCTTGTCTTTTGATAAACAAGGTAGTGTCAATCGATCCTTTGCTAAAACCAGATTTCACAAGGTAAGAGGAGAGAGCATCATACCATGCACGAGGGGCTTGTTTCAGACCATATAAAGCCTTATCTAACCTGTAAACATAGTTCGGGTGTTTAGAATTCACAAATCCCTCAGGTTGTTCAACGTACACCTCTTCTTTGAGAATTCCATTCAAGAAGGCAGTTTTGACATCCATCTGGTAGACTGTGAAATTCTTGTAGGCAGCATAGGCAAGAAACATCCGAATGGCCTCAATTCGTGCAACTGGTGTGAATGTCTCATCGTAATCAATTCCATCTTGTTGGCAATATCCCTTTGCAACCAATCGTGCTTTGTTTCGTACAACAACTCCAGTTTCATCCTTTTTGTTTTTGAAGATCCATTTGGTCTTAATTGGCTCCTTATTCTTGTAAGGATTGGGAACCAATTTCCACACCTCAAGACGTTCGAACTGATTAAGTTCTTCTTGCATTGCTTTCACCCAATCTGGACAACCTAGAGCTTCATTGACTGTCTTTGGTTCAACCATACTCAGAAAATTCACAAACAGACATTCATTCGCGGATGCGGATCTTGTCTGTACTCCAGATGTTGGGTTACCAATAACTTGAGAAATTGGATGAGCTCTAGTCCATTTGGTTGTGTGAGGTATTGGATCAAGTGGATCACCAGATTCTTCAGAATCAATAAAATCAGGAGTATGTTGCTCTGTCAATTGTTCAAACGAAGTAGCAATTGGCTCAACAAAGTCGTCGGGATCATAATCTTCAGGATTGGTTGACGGATTTGTCACTTGAGAAACATGTTGAGGTTGAGAATGCAACACAAAGTTATCATCAGGTGGAGGAGAAACAGATGATGAATTAACATCTGATGATTGTGATGGTGAAGACTCATTGGGATTCGTCTCAATAGAATTGGAACTGGATGGTTCATTTGTATTCGCTTCAGATTCAGAAACTTTCGTCGGAACATGGAAAAATTCTTCAAACAAGATATCCAAATCTTGTGTAGTCGGAGTAGAGAATGATGATTTGACAGTGGAATCAGTTTTTGTTGCGGAAGCTTGTGGACTTTGAAGTTCGGGTCTTGAACTGTGTTGTTCAAGAACCATACCAGAGAGTTCATCAAATCTAACATTCATACTCTCGTCGATCCTCTTGGTTCTTCGATTATACACACGATAAGCTATTGATTCTCTTGAATAACCGATGAAATATGCCTCATCGCCCTTTGGTTCAAATTTGCCCAAATTATCTCGATCATTGAGAACATAACAAACACATCCGAATATGTGTAAGAAGTTCACATTGGCCTTTCTTTTGTTAATCATCTCATATGGAGTTTTATCAAACCTCTTGTTTATGATAGATCTATTTTGAGTGAAACAAACAGTAGCAACAGCTTCAGCCCATAAATTCGGAGGTAACTTCGAATAAGCAAGCATAGTTATAGCTGCTTCAACAAGAGTACGATTACGTCCATTCTGTTAAGGTGTCCTGGCAGCGGAAAATTGATGAGTGATACCCATGGACTTGAAGAAAGATGCAATAGTTGAATTCTTGAATTCAGTGCCATTGTCTGAGCGAACAATTCGAACAGATGATTTAAGATTTACTTGGGTCTTCTTGATGAAATCAATAATCACATTCGGAGCATCACTCTTTGCATGAAGAAAGAATACCCAAGTATAACGAGAATAATCATCGACAATCACAAGAATGTATCGCTTACCATGGATACTTTGAACTTTCATTGGTCCACACAAATCCATATGAATAAGGTGCAAAGGACCTTCAGTACTTAGATACTTCTTTGGTTTGTGTGTTGCTTTCTTCATCTTTCAGAAAAAGGGTAAAAAAGAGGTAAAGAAAGTGATAAAAAGAAAAGCAAGCAAACTTTCTTTTCTTCTCTTTCAGCCACGAAAAACGAAAAGATCTTATATCATCCCTCCCTTGTTGTTTATGTGATAAAAAGAAGATAGATTGGAAAGGAAAATTTACTATTTGCAAGATCCAATTCCCGATCTAAATAAAATAAAAAAGAGAAAGAAGAATTGGTCCAGATAGAAGGGAGAAAGTACAAATCCAAATCAAATAAGAAATAAGGAGGAAAAGAAATGAAGTTCAAATTGGACTTGAAGAAAGATGCAATAGTTGAATTCTTGAATTCAGTGCCATTGTCTGAGCGAACAATTCGAACAGATGATTTAAGATTTACTTGGGTCTTCTTGATGAAATCAATAATCACATTCGGAGCATCACTCTTTGCATGAAGAAAGAATACCCAAGTATAACGAGAATAATCATCGACAATCACAAGAATGTATCGCTTACCATGGATACTTTGAACTTTCATTGGTCCACACAAATCCATATGAATAAGGTGCAAAGGACCTTCAGTACTTAGATACTTCTTTGGTTTGTGTGTTGCTTTCTTCATCTTTCAGAAAAAGGGTAAAAAAGAGGTAAAGAAAGTGATAAAAAGAAAAGCAAGCAAACTTTCTTTTCTTCTCTTTCAGCCACGAAAAACGAAAAGATCTTATATCATCCCTCCCTTGTTGTTTATGTGATAAAAAGAAGATAGATTGGAAAGGAAAATTTACTATTTGCAAGATCCAATTCCCGATCTAAATAAAATAAAAAAGAGAAAGAAGAATTGGTCCAGATAGAAGGGAGAAAGTACAAATCCAAATCAAATAAGAAATAAGGAGGAAAAGAAATGAAGTTCAAATCTAATTCCTTGAAGAAAGAATATTAACTTTGAACTTAGGGGGCTTGATGATGTTACACATACAAAGGTGATACGGTTTGGAAATGAAAGGGGAAAGGATTATGTGCTTTTGGGAAATCCCAACCGAATCGGAGCCGAGTATCCCAGCCACATCCGAGCCAATCCTCAGCCGATAGAAAGCTAAACCCCAGCCGAGTTTCTAGCCACTCCTTAGCTAGGGATTTCTTTCTAAAGAATCCGGAGCACACTTAGAATATATATATATATATATATATATATATAGTGAAGGGATCAAGTGAGAACCAACATATATGGTGAGAACCACTAAAAAACCATCTCTAAGGGCTTTGCCCTTAGAGTTAAGGGCTACGCCCGTACCGTATACAACCGTCACCATCTCTTGGATCGCCGCCCATCAAATCCATACGATTCCCATATGCGTCCCTTGACGGTCAGTTTAGAACGGATAAGGGCCTCTGGCCCGTACCGTATACATACGTTTTCTTAACGCGTAACCCATATGATTTTTTACAAAAAATTTTTTATTTTTTTATTTTTTTTTTTGGAATGGGTTTTTGTTAAAAGAAAATAAAAAACAAAAAAAAGTTTCAAAAAATGAAAAATAAAAATTAAAAAAATAAAAAACCACACAAAAAAGAAGAAAAATATATATATAATATATAATATAATATATTCATATATATAATATATATATATATATATATATATAGTGAAGGGATCAAGTGAGAACCAACATATATGGTGAGAACCACTAAAAAACCATCTCTAAGGGCTTTGCCCTTAGAGTTAAGGGCTACGCCCGTACCGTATACAACCGTCACCATCTCTTGGATCGCTGCCCATCAAATCCATACGATTCCCATATGCGTCCCTTGACGGTCAGTTTAGAACGGATAAGGGCCTCTGGCCCGTACCGTATACATACGTTTTCTTAACGCGTAACCCATATGATTTTTTACAAAAAATTTTTTTTTTTTTTTTTGGAATGGGTTTTTGTTAAAAGAAAATAAAAAACAAAAAAAAGTTTCAAAAAATGAAAAAAATAAAAAAACCACACAAAAAAGAAGAAAAAGGAGGAAAAGTGAAGTTCAAATCTAATTCCTTGAAGAAAGAATATTAACTTTGAACTTAGGGGGCTTGATGATGTTACACATACAAAGGTGATACGGTTTGGAAATGAAAGGGGAAAGGATTATGTGCTTTTGGGAAATCCCAACCGAATCGGAGCCGAGTATCCCAGCCACATCCGAGCCAATCCTCAGCCGATAGAAAGCTAAACCCCAGCCGAGTTTCTAGCCACTCCTTAGCTAGGATTTTTCAGAAGAATCCGAGCAAATAGAAGGATATATATATATAGTGAAGGGATCAAGTGAGAACCAACATATATGGTGAGAACCACTAAAAAACCATCTCTAAGGGCTTTGCCCTTAGAGTTAAGGGCTACGCCCGTACCGTATACATACGTTTTCTTAACACGTAACCCATATGATTTTTTACAAAAAATTTTTTTTTTTTTGGAATGGGTTTTTGTTAAAAGAAAATAAAAAACAAAAAAAGTTTCAAAAAATGAAAAATAAAAATTAAAAAAATAAAAAACCACACAAAAAAGAAGAAAGAATTCTAAAGCATAATAGAATTCTCGAATGTTCTATTCTTCGGACTGACATTTTGGATTCAGGGCCAGGGCCCATTTATGACAGGCCCAAAATACGATGGTAACCTAATTGGATGCCTATAAATATCCCTAATCATTATATGTCAGAGTCATTCAATACAATTCATTCACACAGTACATTCACATTCATTCAATTCTCTCTCTCTCAATCAATCATCATCATATACATTCAACATCCTTCAGAGATCGATACATCTCTCTGGGAAAACCATTATTCACTTTAGATTCGCGAAGAATTTAGTAGGTTTGTACTACATAGTAGGAGATTATAATGGTTTTCATGGTTAAATCTCTTTTGTGATTGAGCCCAACAATTCATGCTCAAACAACCTTTATTTTAATAATTAACACTTTAAGCCCTTATTTTCTAAAAATTTTCACTATCACAATTATATCAACCTACACCACTTGACACCGTCACCACCACCAATAGTACCATCACCGACACCACTAGACCGTCTTCCCCACCACCGCCGCCGCATTGCGCGGGTACCATGCTCGTATAAATCAAAAGATCTCATTTGTTCTAATATCCTTAATCTAATAACACAAAACCATTTGAATTCAGACATTCATAACAATAACCATATCACACGATATTTTTATATTAAATATAACACATTCAATTTATTAATAAAAATATAACAAACTTAAATAAGATTTTCAAAACATGGATGTTAATGTTAAAGTGGTTGTCAAATATTCCATTTGTGAAATAAATTGACATTTAATGCTTATGAAATATCTTTTTGTTCTTTTTGTATATGATAACTTGGGGATGGGATTTACTCAAGTGTCAAGTTGGGATAATCTTGACCTTTGATTTAAAATCAAGGGTTGAGATTAAAAGATGATTTTAATCTCAACCCTTGATTTTAAATCAAAGGGTTATGATTACTCTAACTTTACTCCTCAAGTTATTTTCAATTTGAGGGGATCTCCACCCGATAACTTGAGGGGTCAAGTTAGAAGAATCATGGCTCTTGGATTATAATCAAGGGTCAAGATTCATTGAATCTTGACCTTTGCTTTTAATCCAATGGTCAAGATTTCCCTAACTTGACTCAAGTTAGGGAAATAACTTGTGAAAATCCTCATCCTTTTTTATATTATTTTGGTTTGTTTTGATTGGTATATTGTGGGATATAATGGGTTATTAAATTTGAAGGTGAATGATTAAGGTGAGAAATAAAAGGTGAAAAAGATGAGAACGTGATGCTGATGTTCAGAAGAAAAAAAAATGTATGTGAAGAAGTGAACGGTTACGAATGGTCTTAGGCTCCAAGTCTTCTCTTTCACTTTTTCGCCCATATTTGACCTACAAATGAGTGATGAATCATCAAACTTATCTTGACTTCATACTTGCACATGGCTCGTTGGCTTCTTCACCGGTGATCACTAACCACTCACGTCAATGACAAGTCATCACAACGAATCCATTCCCAACACTTCCGCTTCCTCATGAATTGGTTCTTCGAATGAACCAAGGATCGTTTATAGGTGAATAAGGTTCATATTTGATCCTCGTTGGCTTCTTCACCGGTGATCACTAACCACTCACGTCAATGACAAGTCATCACAACGAATCCATTCCCAACACTTCCGCTTCCTCATGAAATGGTTCTTCGAATGAACCAAGGATCGTTTATAGGTGAATAAGGTTCATATTTGATCCTCTCCACTAACAACCCTCATCATCTGAAGTCCGTTATACTCATTATAGTAAAAGTACTTTAAAATGAAGATGGCAAGAACGCTTAAAATTAATACTTTTGCATCACACTCATCCAATTAGTCTTCCGTTATGTTCTTAGCTTATTTTAAAATTTTGATCGACGTTCAATTTATATTTGTATCGACTTAGTCTTTGAAGTAAACTTTTTTACCTGGACACAGTGAGTTAGCTTCTTACTTCCTAGTTGTGAAATGTTAAATCATCTTAGATTCTTAGTGGGCCTAAAGAAATGCCAACTTAAAATGATTTAAGTTATTTTAACTTTTAACTTTTAACTTTTAAGTAACTTGCTTAAATTAGAATACTGATATGTCAATTTAAAGCGACAAACATCATTTAAACAATTAAACCGACAAAATGGAAACGTTTAGAAACGTTTAGAATGAACACCGTCGACTAACGATCGTTGAATGGAACTCATAAGTCATACCCATCGACATGGAACTCATATGAATGGAATTTTGGCAAATCTATACCATTAATTATCTTTACATTATCCCAACATAAATTATCTTTACATTATATCATTGTTGGAAATTACATTTTTTTAATGTTGGAAATATCCATACTGCCCTTATGCCCATTAATTACACAATACCATTAACATATCTTTACAATGATTATACTTAATCTAATTCTAAAATACCTATACTACCCTCTTAACGTTAATTATCTTCACATCAATTACTTACATTATTCGCTACTACCACCACCACACCACCGTCGCATTGTGCGATACCCCTCTAGTTGAAAATTAAGTCTAAGACATTGTATTATTATGGCAAAAACAAAAGACTAGTGTAAGTTAGCACTACTACGTTTAATAACGAAAAAATATGCTAACTCATGGAGTATATAAAAAAAAAAACTATAAAAGAAGTAAATTAAACCCTAAATTAAGCCCAACTATAATGCCTCGAATCAAATGATATTTTTTCCAAACAAAAAGATCATATAATGACACGTTCCCTAAGGGACATAAAACCTATAAATGCTATTTACTAGCATTTGCTACAATTCCCTGAAAGCATATCTGTCAACAAGATAGCATCATCTGGAGTTTGACCATCTTTCCATACCTTAAAGTCGGGATAGAAGTAGCCTTCATCACTCCAGACCTTCAACTCAGTTCTTGAAACGGGTCCTTGTATTTGTCCATATGGGTCTCGGTAAAACCATTTTTTACAAGAGAAGTCATACTCGTTGTCTTGCTTCAGTGTTTCCTCTTGGTTGTCTTGCTTCTGTGCTTCCACTTGGTCGTCTTGCTTCTGTGTTTCCTCTTCATCATCACTTAACTCAATTACACCGGCCGAGCCATTTAAGACCGCCTTTTGACCCGAATTTCTGGTCTTGGGAACCTGCTCGACTTCAACCCACTGGAGGCCTGTCAAGTGTTCTCCAGGTCCCCCATTCTCCATTGGCCCTGCGTTGCCTTCCTTAACTTCAACAAGAACTGGCACTTCATGTTCTGCATATATAAACAGCTCATGTTAATGGAGAAGCATTACCATTGTGAGTGCATTGAAATTTAAGTATCTTTCTTGCTATAATATTACTGCAGTAAATGATAAAGACTACGATGAACAAATATGGGACAAAACCAGCAGGGCAGTTAGATTAGATAACAGGTTAAAGTGGGTTCAGGTTCACATCCAAACATTGTTTTGCCCGCTTTTATTAAATAGATAATGCTTTAAATATGATTGCAAAAACTATGATATCAGAAATATAATAAGTAAAATTCTAAAATACCTATACTACCCTCTTAACGTTAATTATCTTCACATCAATTACTTACATTATTCGCTACTACCACCACCACACCACCGTCGCATTGTGCGATACCCCTCTAGTTGAAAATTAAGTCTAAGACATTGTATTATTATGGCAAAAACAAAAGACTAGTGTAAGTTAGCACTACTACGTTTAATAACGAAAAAATATGCTAACTCATGGAGTATATAAAAAAAAAAACTATAAAAGAAGTAAATTAAACCCTAAATTAAGCCCAACTATAATGCCTCGAATCAAATGATATTTTTTCCAAACAAAAAGATCATATAATGACACGTTCCCTAAGGGACATAAAACCTATAAATGCTATTTACTAGCATTTGCTACAATTCCCTGAAAGCATATCTGTCAACAAGATAGCATCATCTGGAGTTTGACCATCTTTCCATACCTTAAAGTCGGGATAGAAGTAGCCTTCATCACTCCAGACCTTCAACTCAGTTCTTGAAACGGGTCCTTGTATTTGTCCATATGGGTCTCGGTAAAACCATTTTTTACAAGAGAAGTCATACTCGTTGTCTTGCTTCAGTGTTTCCTCTTGGTTGTCTTGCTTCTGTGCTTCCACTTGGTCGTCTTGCTTCTGTGTTTCCTCTTCATCATCACTTAACTCAATTACACCGGCCGAGCCATTTAAGACCGCCTTTTGACCCGAATTTCTGGTCTTGGGAACCTGCTCGACTTCAACCCACTGGAGGCCTGTCAAGTGTTCTCCAGGTCCCCCATTCTCCATTGGCCCTGCGTTGCCTTCCTTAACTTCAACAAGAACTGGCACTTCATGTTCTGCATATATAAACAGCTCATGTTAATGGAGAAGCATTACCATTGTGAGTGCATTGAAATTTAAGTATCTTTCTTGCTATAATATTACTGCAGTAAATGATAAAGACTACGATGAACAAATATGGGACAAAACCAGCAGGGCAGTTAGATTAGATAACAGGTTAAAGTGGGTTCAGGTTCACATCCAAACATTGTTTTGCCCGCTTTTATTAAATAGATAATGCTTTAAATATGATTGCAAAAACTATGATATCAGAAATATAATAAGTAAAATTCTAAAATAATACATTCTAGAAGACTAAGCACTAAAATTATTGCCTCCTTTTTTTTGGGTAAAAGGTTCACCCCTGTTAACTTAATTATTGCCAACTTACAATATGTTGAACCTGTTCAGCTCATTTCACACGCTTCCCTTAAGCTAACTTTTGATTCGATCCAATAGAAAAACAACGCTAAGCTGAATCAGCCATCGTAACTAAATTATCAACCAGATGAGGCTAATAAGTGCAACACTTGTAACCATGGCTTATAAGCAGTTAAATGTAACCACGTAATATCTCATGAAAACAGCAAAACAAATTCCAAACTGACAGAAATGAAAGGTTCGAATGTAACATGGTGATAATAATGGAAATTAAGAGAACAATAAAGCAACATGCTCAAAGAAGTCTCAAAACCTGTCATTATGTATAACCACACTTCATTAGGGAGTCAAAGGTTTCAGCAATGCAATAAAATGCACGTGAACATGTTTAAGATATCATAAATTGGTACTTAAATATAAAAATGTCACAAAAAATTTATTATATCAAGGTAAACTATTTGTTATAAGCAAATGCACAAACTAACCTGATACATCAAAAGTAGGATGTGAGACATCACCATGCTTGTTATCATCACCATCATTATCATTATCTTTGCCATTATTAACACCGTTATCTAGGCCATCATGTTGGCAGTCATTTTCTACATCGTGATCTTCACCACATAGTCTCTTCACCACTTCCACACGCTCATCCTCATTTTTCACATCCACGTCACCAAGGTCTTCAAGTACCGGCTGCCCCCTATTTCTCTTCACAACTTCAGTAGTCGCCAGTATTTCACCTGATGGCAGTGGCTGCCTTCCAGGATATCCCACAAATTCCCCCGGAAGCCGCTAATGATGCAAACATGAAACAAAGTTATATTATAAGGGGGTATAGGTCTCAAATATTAAAACAGAGTTCAATTTATTTCTCAGTATATGCAGAAAAATGGAGTTATTATCAATCAATATTAATCAGGTATTAATAACTTGTGAAAAAAACAAAACAAAACAAAAAACTGAAAAATTTTCTCACACAGAAAGCATCAAACTTCATTTATTTTCTTAACTTGATATTAAATTAACAAAATTCATTTAGGCTTACCAAAGTATGTGGTCTAGAAATAATGGAAGCAGAGAAAGGATCGCCATCAATATCGCCACCACCGCCTCCATCAGCTTCATCTTCACCATCATTATGATTAAGATTATCATCGTCGTTTATATTATTATCCTTATCTTCATAATTATCATCATCATTATCATCTTTACCACGTGGTCTCTTCACCAGTTCCACACAGTCATCTTCACTTTCCACATCCACATCTCCACCCTGTTCATGTGGCGGCAGGCCCCTCTTTCTCTTGACATCTTTGGTCGCCAGTATTTGACCGGATGGCTGTGGTTTCCATGCTTGTTTTTGTTTCTTGGTTACTTTTGCTAGACAAAACTTCCCTTCTTTTCTGATAAACTTGATAATGCATTCATCACCAAACGATAAATCATTGCTTTGCTGGAAATCAAGCCATCCTGCTGAGAAAATATATCTTTCGGATGTATGATACAGTGTATCCAACAGCACGCCAATTTGCCACTCTTCTCCTTTATTATTCTTCAACTTTATGGTCTCATCTGCATGTATTCCAGACAACTCCACAAATTTCTCCGGGAGCCTCTATATAATACCAACATGAAACGAATAAGGGGATATGTTTAAAAAATTAGATCAGGGTTTAATATATTTCCTAACAAATGCAAATAATGTTTTGTAATTTTGTTATCAATCAATTTAATCAGGTATTAATACTTTGTAATATGATCGAATATATCTCATAACAATCATCAAACTTCATTCTTTTTTCAGAGAACTTGATATTCAGGTAAAAGGAATTAATATAATAGATAAACATGTATAATGTTGTCATCACAATTTTGTGGGTTTTTGAGATAATTGCAACAAAATTACTCTCTTCTAACTTAAAACGCAGCCAAGTTACACCATTTTAACTTCAAACTACAACAAAGTTCCAATTTTTCAGCTTAAAAAAAAATCTCAAAATTCTACCCTTTACATTAAAACTTGGCAAATTGATTGAGTTTTTGACTGAGATAAACGCGGCCTAAAAGGTATCCTCGTGGACATTTCCAACCCCTTTTCTTGGCCACCCCCAAGGTATTACCAAATTACTCTCTTCTAACTTAAAATGCAGCCAAGTTACACTATTTTAGTATTTTAGCTTCAAATTACAACAAAGTTCCAATTTTTCAGCTTAAAAAAATCCCAAAATTCTATCTTTTTCATTAAAACGGCAAAAAATTGAGTTTTTAACTCAGATAAATGCGGCCTAGCAGGCATGGACGGATTTAGCTTGGGGGCAGCGTGGGCAACTGCCCCCAGCCCAATCTTGGTACAATGTAATTTGTTTTCATTGTAAGTGTATATTTGTGATTTTTTTTTTTTTTTTTTCTTTACAATGTAATTTGTTTTCATTGTAAGTGTATATTTGTGATTTTGCCCCAATAAATAAAAAGTAAATATATGAAATAAATACAAATCATAACACTAACATTTTAAATATGTCCCCTCGATATAATTTTTCTGGCTCCGTGTCTGCTAACAGGTATCCCCTTGAACATTTCCAGCCCCTTTTCTTGGCCACCCCCAAGATAATACCAAATAAGATTCAGACCTGATATCTCTTAAGGGAACCGACTACTAGGCCACCTTATTCATGAACCTATGGTTCCTATGTTTTTCATAAAGGCATTTAAAAGAACTTCTAAATAACTATGAAATAATAAACTTTACCAAATTTGTTCTGTGGGTTTTCGAGAGTGTCAATATGAAGAAAGGATCATCACCATCAACATCATCATTACCACGCAATCTCTTCATCACTTCCATACACTCATCTTCACTTTCCACATCCATATCTCGACCGTGTTCATGCAGCGACTGCCCCCTCTTTCTCTTGACATAATCAGTCCTCATTAATTTAGCAGATGGTTGTGGCTGCCTTGCTGATTTTTTTTTCTTGGTAACTTTTGCTAGACACAACTTGCTTTCACTTGTTATGTACTTGAATACACATTCATCTCCTATTGCTATTTTATTACTTCGCCGGAAACCAGCCCACCCCAATGAAATATAGTACGTTTTCTGACTATTTTTCTTCAACCGCAAACTCATTGACGACTCTTTCCCGTCAAGATTCATCAATGTTATGGTTCCTGCAGCTTCTATTCTAGCCAACCTCACAAAATTCGCCGGAAAACGCTAATCGTACCAATAGGAAAAAAGGTTAAATTACTTTAGATGATAAATGTCTTGAAAATGCAATCAAGTTTAAAGGTTTCTCGCCAAAAATACAAGTAAATGATACCAAGAGGCAAAAAGGTTAAATAAAACCACAGAAGCGTCAGGAACTTATGATTCGGTGTCACTTTTAAGCAATAAATACAGCCAGATGGAGTTGCTATCATCAATCCGGCCAATATTCGTTGTCAATTAAGACAATCATGTTTTAACTTGATACCAATTTAATTTATTTTTTTAAATAAGTAAAAATTTAGAGCTTCCACACAAAGGGCAGAAGCTTTCACTCTTGTAGCTTATAATGCAGCCAATCTTCACCTTTCAACTTAAATGTGTAAAAGTTTTTAGTTTTTAATGAATGCAAGCAAAAATCTGAAAGATGGAGACGAATTAAATCACAAATCATAAATCTTACCAGATGACTTTTGTAGCCATTTGGGATAGTTAACTTAAAATAAGGATTGCCATCCATATCAACACCATCTTTTTCTTCATAATCTTCTTCTCCTTCATCACCATCAACATCAACATTAGCAGCAATATCTTCAACAACCTTAACTTTCTTAGGCAAACTTCTTTCACAACTATGTAATTCCCGCCCCCTCTTCTTCTTCACTACTTTAGTCTTGGAGGATTCACCTTCATACACATCATTATTACCATCATCTTCAACAACCTTAACTTTCTTAGGCAAACTTCTTTCACAACAATTTGTATCATAAACAAACATCTTGAATTTGTAATTATCATCAACAAGCGTAAACAAAACAAGATCCCCAAACATAAAGTTTGCATCTTTGACAACATTAGTCCATCCATTGTCAAAATAATAATCTTCACCAATTTTCTTGATCTCTATTCTCCATGAATACCCCCCATCTGCACATATAATTATTGGGCCTTTTGGGATTTTGTTCTTCAAGTGTTTGGTCACAAACTCAGTTGAAATTTTCTGCAAAGATCATCAGTGAATAAATAAACAATCCTTACAATATATATACATGCAGAAAGTGTGAAAAATAAAAAAGAGATAATAAGTACCAGGTTAGTGGCAGATTTGTCGAGTATACTCAAGAAAAAAGCCATTGGAGATTCTGTAATTGGGATCGAATGGATTTTATTGATTGATTGATTAAACGAATTCTTCTTCTGTAATTGGGATCGAATGGATTTTATTGATAATTCCTCTATTTATATGGAAACTTAGGTCACCGACTCTATTTTGTGGACTTATGGACCCTATTCTATTCTGGACCGATTGTGGGCTTTGATAACTTTGGGTAAAAAAATTTTCTTTTTGGGTTTAGTTGGGTGAAGACAAAAACTCATAACGGGTTCAAATGGGTAATTCAACCGAATTGTAGAGCGGGTAAAAAAGAGGGTTGGAATGGGTACCGATAGAAACACCATTTTTTTCGACTTCCGACCAAATCCATGACGGCACTCACCATCTCCGGTCAGATCCACGACGGCGGCCACCATATCCGATCAGATCCACGACGGTCGCCACCATCTCCGATCAAATCCACGACGGCGGAGCTCATCTCCGGTCAGATCCACGACGGCGGCCACCATATCCGATCAGATCCACGACGGTCGCCACCATCTCCGATCAAATCCACGACGGCGGAGCTCATCTCCGATCAGATCCACGACGGCGCCACCATCTCCGATCAGATCCACGACGGCGGCCACCATATCCGATCAGATCCACGACGGCGCCACCATCTCCGATCAGATCCACGACGGCGGCCACCATCTCCGATCAGAATCCACGACGGCGGCCACCATATCCGATCAGATCCACGACGGTGGCCACCATCTCCGATCAAATCCACGACGGCGGCCACCATATCCGATCAGATCCACGACGGCGGCCACCATCTCCGATCAAATCCACGACGGCGGCCACCATATCCGATCAGATCCACGACGGTGCCACCATCTCCGATCAAATCAACGACGGCGGCCACCATATCCGATCAGATCCACGACGGCGGCCACCATCTCCGATCAATCCACGACGGCGGCCACCATATCCGATCAGATCCACGACGGTGGCCACCATCTCCGATCAAATCCACGACGGCGGCCACCATATCCGATCAGATCCACGACGGCGCCACCATCTCCGACCAAATCCATGACGGCGCCCACCATCTCCGATCAGATCCACGACGGCGGCCACCATATCCGATCAGATCCACGACGGTCGCCACCATCTCCGATCAAATCCACGACGGCGGAGCTCATCTCCGATCAGATCCACGACGGCGCCACCATCTCCGATCAGATCCACGACGGCGGCCACCATATCCGATCAGATCCACGACGGCGCCACCATCTCCGATCAGATCCACGACGGCGGCCACCATATCCGATCAGATCCACGACGGCGCCACCATCTCCGATCAGATCCACGACGGCGGCCACCATATCCGACCAAATCCATGACGGCGCCCACCATCTCCGATCAGATCCACGACGGCGGCCACCATATCCGATCAGATCCACGACGGTCGCCACCATCTCCGATCAAATCCACGACGGCGGACATCATATCCGATCAGATCCACGACGGTCGCCACCATCTCCGATCAAATCCACGACGGTGGAGCTCATCTTCGATCCATTTGTTTCTTCTTTCTTGATCCATTTGCGTTTGTTAATAAAGATGTGGATGAATGAATAATGATGATGATAAAGACGAATATTAAAAAAGAAACTATTTGTAAAGCTTGGGTGAAAGAAAGGTGAATTGAGATGAGATGGCAAATGAAAAGATGGTGAAAGCCTTAAGCTTAGTCGGTCAAATATGTAGGTGAAATGGGACTCGGTGAACATTGTTTTGTTCTTTTGTACATCTGATCATAGAGTAGGACTATTACTGCGGTGTACATAAAATAAAATTCATATATATAGATGGAGTATTACACTTTATAGTTGTAAGACACTAAAACTATACTAACGCACAGTGTAATCTATTTTTATTTTCAATTAATCTAGAAGGTAGTACAGCCATTTGAATTGAAACTTAATTTTGGCCCATTTAAGAGATGAAATATGTTAGTTTTAGTTTATAAGTTAATGAAGTTTATATATGGTTGACCCATTTAGTTTATACATTGTTAGACCATTCAAAAATAATTAATTATATTTTATATATTAATAAAATGTCATTTTTAGTTAAATGTATTGTATTTTTAATTAATATAAAGGTGGGTACCAAATGGTAGGTGAATGGTTAAGGGGGAAAAGAAAAGGTGAAATATGTGAGAAGGTGATGCTGATGTGGCAGAAAAAAGTGTAGCTGAACGGTTACGAATGGTCTGATCATCACTGAAAATCTGAAATGAAGAAAAGCAAAATATATACTTTCTGACTTGTGAGTGGTGTTTTGTCTCTTTTCAATTTTGTCAACAAAAGTTAGATATAAAATATGTATATGTATCTTCCTACGGGGTTGGTTATTTTAGGACCACTCCTTATTTTATAACCAATTAGGACCACATCATCATCATCATCACCGACCACCACCACCACCACCACCATGATCATCTCCGACCACCACCATGGTCGCCGTCGCCGGAAAATCATGTTTAAGTTAACTTACACATGTGTAAGTTGTATATAACTTACACATGTGTAAGTTAACTTAAACATGATTTTCCGGTGGTCGCCGTCGCCGGAAAATCATGGTGGTGGTCGGAGATGATCATGGTGGTGGTCGGAGATGATGATGATGATGTGTAAGTTACAATTTACACATGTCCTAATTGGTCCTAAAATAAGGAGTGGTCCTAAAATAACTTGCACCTCTTCCTAAATATATACATATAATATAAAATATTAAACTACAAAATAAAATATAATAAGCATATGTAGATTTACCAAAAATTAAGTTAAAAATGTGGGTCGACCCGCACCCGTTTGACCCGCATTTTTTAAATGACCCGCTTAGACCCGCACCCGTTTCGACCCGCACCCGCTAATTCATGATTTTTCAATATTGTATCTATAGATAGATATATACATGCAGAAAGTGTGAAAGATAAAAGAGATAATAAGTACCAGATTTGTCGAGTATAAGACTGAAGAAAGAGGGAGGTGGGAGAGAAGCCATTGGAGAGATTCTTCTGTAATTGGGAAAGAGATTCTGTACTTGGAAAAGGGGGGCATAAGACTACCAGCAACGGCGTAAGAGATCCATGGGTGATGTGGAGGTTGTCCATAGAAAGGTTTTGATGTGGAGCTTGTCCATCCTTCAACATCCATCAGGAAGGATTGGAACGGATGAAGAAGATGAACTAATCTTTCTTTTTTCTTACTTTCTCTCTCCTTTATTTTCACAACTGTGTTCATAGCCTCATACATAGTATATATGTATCCTTTTCGATCAGGAGAAGATATAATGGCTATAATAATGAAGATATATTATGTATGAAGTTGTTGGAAAGAAATACGAGTCTGGTCAATTGTTATCGTCTTTCAATTCGTTTTAGTCGATTCGGTAAGCGAGTAATTGGAGTATTGTTTTTGCAAATCAATCGGGAGATGATTGGTGGTGGGAGTCCATCAATTGACTCTTACAATAGTGTATTTTGATGTGTATAACAATATTGAGACGACTTATGTTGATATGTACCTTGTGGGGTTTGATGTCTTCTATGGAGATTATTATGTTTTTGTACATGATGCTATGCTTTACGTATATATGATATCTGTTGATGAATTGTTTTAAATGATGAACCTTTTGTCGAACTAACCTGTTATCTTACTCAACTTTAATTATCTGACACTTGTTTTGTTTAATTGTGTGGTGTTCCTCAAGTTAGCAATGTGAAGGTTAATGAGATTGGGTAGTTTGAAAGATAGACGAACAAATGAGAGGACATTAGTTACCCATTAGATGACTTCATATATTTACACGATGTATTTATATTGAATTATTGTTGAACCTATTTATAGATTCACTTTTATTATTGCGACAATATAAATTTGTAACACCATGTTTTAATAAATGACAATTCCGGTAGGAATTGTAAACGAATTTATTTAACACTTCCGCAATGTTTCATGCCGTTAGGCGTATTTTTTTGAAAATCCATATCTTAAAAGTCGGGTGTTACAAAGGCTTAAAAAGAAGAATATAATGAGTCAACTTGAGATACAATTGGTTAAAAAAGGAAGCGTACAAGTGGTGTTGCTTTGACTAAGTGCGGGAACTGCAAACATGATGGACATAACAAAAGAACATGTCTAAAGGGACCAAAAAAGAAACTGGATCAAGTTCAAGGGCTGCACGTTTCATAAGTGGTGGTTCTAAGGTTGGAAGAAAGAAAACTGCAACTAAGTAATCAACTTGTTTAAAATCATATATGTTGAGTTTTGAGTAACTTACATTTTTCGTTGCTCAACTTTGATCGATTTTGTACTTTCAATACCTTAAGTGAAATAATTACTTTTTTGATATGAAATTTGGCAAAATTTTGCAATCATTAACTATTTACCTTATCAAATTACAAAATGTTACATATCTACCCCTTATAACTTTACTTATAACTTTACGTCATTATTATATGAACCCTTCAACCTGTATAACTTGTATAAATCTTCAACTTTAGTTATATACGACTATGTTTGGTTTGAAAAGTGTGATCCACCATCGAAGCTTGGTTCGAAGCTTTGATCTCAATTGATTGTGATTTAAGGGGTGTTTGGCCTAGCTTATTTTTTAAAGTTATAGTTGATCTTTGTGTAGCTTAAGTTTTTAGAGCGTTTTTTCTTATAATAAGCTTAATTTATATATTTACAAACTTATCATTACTTATTGACTTAAATGTGAAAAATAATTTCATTATAAGAAGAAAAACGCCCAAAAACTTAACTTATTTAGCTTATCAAATAAAACCATTTCAAAATAAGCTCGACAAATAAGCTAGGCCAAAAACCCGCTGTGGTTGGAGATTGAGCTTCAATTGGAATCAATTTTATCATTCTTTCATCTTGCTTATAGTTCATCATTTTTCGGTAAATTTCTGAGCAAGTAGTTAAAAAATAAGTCAATTAATTGCTTATTGTTCATCTTACACAAACACCATTTGCATTGCTAAATTGAGAAATAAGTCAATTAATTGCTTATTGTTCATCATTTGATTCGGTTTTGTTAATACTTCATATGACTGTTGCTTGTTGATGATTTAAACTGAAAAGTTATCAGGATTATTGATTATAAATTGTTACTTGAATGAAATTGTAGGCTGTTTGGCTGAATTCTTTGGCTCAATATTTCTATTTTTGGTTTGAAGTTTACAATGCACGCAAACTGTTTGACGAAATGCTTGTGTGAAAATGCTTGTTTGAAGGTCAGCATTTGCACTGAATAAAAATAGTGCTTGTATAGATATAGATTGCTGTTATCTTGGCTACTAGTTTGTTCATTTAGTTTGCTCATATTATTTGCTAATTTTACGATTGTTTGCTTAGTTATAGATTGCTTATTTGCTGTTATTTTGGTACCGTGTTACTAGCTTGCTAATTTAGTTTTTATATTTAGATTGCTAATTTATTAACTACTAAAAACAGTGTGCTCGCTGTTCTTAACTCGGTGATTTACTTGGTATTGTTTTTTGCTCGAGGTTGAGATTTGTAGTTTGCTAGGTGCTATCAATTGCTGAATTTTGTTTCTGATTCTCAACTAGGTAGACTACATGATTATATAGTAAGTGTACTAGTTTTTCTTATTAATAGCTCAGGTTTCTACATGATTGTTGAAACTCGGATTCATGTACAATGTGTTAGTTGCTACAGTACTTTGCCATTACTGTTTAAAACATAAGGAGCATGTTTCTTATTATTGGTTCGGTAATGATTGCTGGTAGATTGGTTCTTATTATTAGTCTTGTTCCATATAGATTGTTACTTATTAAAGGTTTTAGATTGGTATGAATGCTAGTTTGTAATCTGTTGCTAAATTGTATACGATTTCAGTGAAGTTTGTTTGCTGATTTTTCCATAAGGAGCATGTTTCTTATTATTTTGTATGTTTGCTGGTTGTACTTGTTTTGAAGTTTGTAAGCAGTTTGCTTGTTTTGTTTGTTCCTGTTATTAGTTTTGTTTGTCACATTTATCTTGCTGCTTATTTGGTTTTGCCCACATCTCAATCAGTAATTCTTTATTCACTACTTTGTGTGCGTGATCAGGTTTGTTTGTGTGATCATATCTGTTTGTCCATAGTCAGTCACTCGGTCCTTTACTTGCTCAATCCCCTATACATACTCAAATTGATTTAGTTATTAGGGCTGTTTGGTTAGGTTTTTACATGCTCAAAAGTATACATTTTTTAGTTCTAGTTTCTGACTCATTCTTTGGTTTCGGATATAAGTTCTAGTTTCGGACTCTCTTTAGTTTCGGATAAATTCTAGTTTCGGACTCATTTTTTAGTTTCGGATATAAATCTCTAGTTTCGGGCATCAACTTTAGTTTTGGACATCATTGATTAGTTTCAGAAATCATTGATTAGTTTCGGACTCATTGATTTGCTCTGGACTCACTAGTTACTTTCAGACACATCTTTTAGTTTCGGATAAGAGTGTTAGTTTCAGATTAGACATATTAGTTTCGGCCACATTAGTTTTGGATTCATGTTAGTGCTGGTTGCACATTTTTTGGTCATAAAAGTTTAACTGCCTCTCTAACTTGAAAATAGTGTATATTTTTGGAATCCTTGGGAAAAAACAAGTAGTTAAAAAATATTATATAGTTTCCCCCTAGTTCAATATCCATAATTTGGTTTCTCTTATTTTTTAATTTCGAAATTTCAATTCTTACTATTTTCTTTTCTAAAGATACTATTCCCTGCACATCTGAAAAATAAAAAATATTCTTCCTTAGAACGAATTTACGTCTTAATATAAAATAAGTACTATATATTTTCTGCAATAAAACGCTCAAGTGTCTTCCATTTTTTCTATCAATAAAATCAATTTTTTCTTGGTGAGTCTAACACTTTCTTGTAACGATATCTGTATAAAATGTACATTAATTGGAGAAAGGCCATAGATGAAGACGATCCTAGAATTCGTGTGGCATTTAAGGTTTAGTGTATAATGTAATCAATAAGGCAGAACTAGCATTTCTTAGGCCAAATTCAAACCTAGAAAGCCTCTATTGCTAAGTCCTTATTGTTTCTATGAGATCAATTAGTATGGGCTAATCTAGTAAATAACACCCAATACCATTTTCCACGGGTTATGAGTCCCAATACCGTCTTCGACGGAGTATTATTGGGAGAGGGGGAGGGGGGGGGGGGGGGGGGGGAGTTGAGATATGTGCAGCCTTACTCCTACGTATTGCATAACTGTATCAGGTAATCTCTATTCTTTATTTTGCTCGTAACTTGAGTTAAAGATTAGTGCCTTCATTGTATGCACCTTTTTTGAGTTGGGAGTACGTTGATGTACTTGGCTTTTCTTAATTATCTTTTGGTTATGATATGGTTTGTGATGAACTGATGATGCATTTCATTTGCAAGTATCACTAGAAGATGAAACAATGCTAAAATATTGCCATAGCGCCCGGTAAAGATTAAGTGTTTGTGTTTCAGTACTTGTTGCCATACTTTTTTTTTCCCTGGTGTTAATCGTCTTAAAATGTGCTTAGAGAATTGGTGACAACCTATTGATACATGCTTTGTGGATGTGTTCATGCTTAGTGGTGGACTGTTGTCTACTTTGTGGTTTTCTAGAGGTTTTAATAGCTTAGCAACTCACTGTTTATTATTTATTAGTAGGCAATCCTTTGGGTAAAGCAGTTAATACCGGTTCTTTATGAAGTCTGAAGTAAATTTGGACAAAGATTGTGCTTTTGCGCTAATCCAAACCAATTGAACCAGACCCAGATGAACCTATCTATAAAAGTTTCCCATTTTGACCTGCCCATTCAAACTCTAACCAATATTGTTCTGTAATGACCAAACTTGCCCATTTTGGCACCTCTATCATATCGGGATTTTACAGAATTATGACTTGATATAATATAGTGTAATACGAATATACGTTAATCAACAATTGTTGTGTTTAATCTCTCAGATTATCACAAGCAGTACATGGAGGAGCATTCATTTTTCAGTAATATAATGATGAATCTTCGCTCCACCTGCAAGTATGTATCCAGTTATGTTATTTTAAAGCTGTTTTATTATATCTCTTTCTTGTTGATTTCGTCGATTTTTTATCTCCTTTTCAAATTTTCATGTTTCTGACCTCTGCTGTCTCGGTTCCTCAATTAATTTACGATATGAATTTGGATGATAAACTGTTTTGGCTCCAAAACTTGTATCTATTTCACATTGATAATTAATATTAAAGTTCCATTATCTACAGAATACATAGTGCGACAGTCGTGATGCTCCTCTTGCTGAGAAAAATGTTATTTTAAATAAATTTTCAATATGAAACACTGGTCCTTCGCTTATGTTAACTAACATCTCAATATCTCATATTAAATTGTTTTTTCCATTTTTAACATAAAGGTATTATACTGGATATCCAAAGGATCTTGGGCCATCGAGGGTTATTCATTTTACTTCAGAGCGTGAATTTGTGCATCTTCTACATCAAGGTCACCCAGTGATTGTTGCATTCACCATCAAGTAATCTTCGTCCTTTCATACATTCTCCTTTAGATGTGGCAATTTTGACTCATTTAAATCTTGAAATGCGTCAATACTATATATGTTTTCTATCTAACTGGTCAAATGGGTAAAATAATAATATAAGTATTTAAAAAAGTATCGAGTCATGTGGGTCGGGTCGAAGTTCCCCCAAACTGCATTCAAAGTGCATCAAATCCCCCAAGTCATTTTGTGCGAAAATATATATAGAGTTGCTAAAGTTACGTGTTTTGACTTGTTGCCCACCTCCTTGTTTTGCCACCTCTAGTATCCTTGCTAGTTGTTTTATTTTCATATATTGCTTGCAATAAATACATGGTTTGACGGGCTTGTTTTGTTGCAGGAGTAACTACACCAAACATCTTGACAAAGTATTGGAAGAAGCTGCTGCCGAGTTTTATCCGGGAATCAAATTTATGCGTGTAAGTTGGTTGTAGTTCTCTAGTCAATCAAAAAGTTTATCTCTTTGTAAATGTAGTCATCTTCGTATATAGCAAAAACATCATAAAGATGTTAAGCTAGAGGTGGTAACTGGTAATATTCACCTAGTCACTTAAATGGATCGATTGGGGTTATGTTCTATCTCTAACATGTGAAACAGTTAAATTAAAAATATCCCTAAACATTAACCGAGCTTAAAAATTACTCGGTGTTGAACCCACAATCTCTTGGTTGATAACGATACACACCCACACGTACTTACCATTTGTCCACAATGAGACATGAACCCACAACCTCTTGGTAATCATTATTAATGCACTAATTATGAAAAGAAAATTATATTGAAAAAAAGAGTGTTTGGCATCCAACCTGACCAGACCTGGATTGTTTTGGAATGTACAAAAAATGACATGGTATTTAACCAAACCTGCTATCCATCCTGTCTACGCCCATCTTGCCATTTTTTAGAAAAATGCATCTATTCTAGGTTAATGTAACAGAATGTACTATTTGAATTTTCCAAGCAGTCTTTGGACCATCTTCTAATGATTTCCTGTTTCTTAATGGTGTATTTCAGGTTGAATGTCCAAAATATATAGGATTTTGTATGACACGACAAAAGAAGGATTATCCATTTATAGAAATGTTTCATAGCCCAGCACAAGTAAGTTTTATACTCGTTGGTTGTATCCGCATGGTCTTTATTTAAGTCTTGATTAATATTACAAATGCACTTTCTATTTAATGGCATGGCTACATGTGCCCTTTGGATTTGATGGCACTTCAATCAGGGGCATCAGACATAAATTTTATTTATTCTGTTGGAAATGGTGGCTACCGAAATGCATTGTTTTGAACCAATTAGAATAGATGTTCATTTATACGTCAATAATCGTTTAGTGTAGCTTCTTGCCAGAGCTCATATACACAATTCTAGCCCATTGTATAACTTTCAACGCATGAGATACATTCACTCTATCAAAAGACGAATCCCTTTGTCCTAGAAATGTGACTACTACTTCTGCGTGAACTACGCAATAATACATAACACTAGATCTGTGTTTGCTTGAATTTTCCCGCATACCTCTTTATGGATGTCTTTCATATCCTTTACTATAGACATTGCCACATTGGTGATAGTAAGATCTAGAATTTACCAGGTTTTTCGTAAGATTAAATGACCAAATCCTAAAGCAACAAAACTGACATGAATATCATTGAAGAATTACCCTGAACCATACTTGGATGTTAGTGGTAGGCGGTAGCCCACTAGCACCTGGTAGGTGGCAGAATGTGCTGTTCCACCGAGTTGGATAATATGTCAAAATGGGTAGCATTTTGGACTGAATGTGTTAACCAACAACACTTTTCGTTCATTGTGCAACTTTCGCTCCACTGTCTTATAAGATAGTCTTTTTTTACCCGTTAGAGATAAATCATAACTTGAATCAATCCATGTATTGTTAAATGCTGAAATTCCCACCTCTGAATTGGCTTATATGTTATATGAGATAATTCACATTTGCATCACAATATGTTTACCAATACCCTTCCACCTAAGATATCAGTGTTCTTGTCAGCCCTGAACATGAACTCCAATAAAATCTTGAATCATATGGGATGACATGTTACTTTCGAATGTATGTTATCACTGACATGTGCTCATTTGGTACAGGCAAATAATCAAGGAAGAGCCGCTGATCCAAATGTTACAAAGTACTCCGTGAAAGTTTTACCTGTGAGTTTCTTTAACTTCTTAAGTTTAATGATATCACTTTCCATTTGAAGAAAGCTAGAAATATTATATATGAAACTCACATGATTAAGCTGGCATCTTACATTTAAATATACATCATACCAATCAAGTAATGGAAATGTGTTAGTGACTGACGACATAGTTTCCGTGTTCCACTCCTCACATGCTTTCTCAGCCTCCTAATTGTATTACAGGTCTAAACTGCACTGGTAGTATAGGTATGATCACTGTCTATTTATTAGGGGGAAATTAAGATCTTGAAAATTTTTGTATTGTCGTCTTTATTCATCAATTTTAAGAAAAAGAAGACCAAAGTCATTGATAGGATGTAGGGCATTTTGTAAAATTTAAAATTAATTAAAATATTCTTCTACGGTAAGTAGTTTATAGAGTTTCTTTTGTGTGAAATCCATCTGAATCACCATGCTTTGTTGATGAGCCAGTCCTTTTATAGATACCATATTTTGAAATAATGTTGATATGTCAACTAAAAAAGCACCACCAAGTTTTCCTTCCTGAAGTGTTTGTATACAAATATTTACGTACATATTAGTAGATATGCAAGTGCAAGTAAGTATGCATGTGTCAATACATACACACACAAACATACACATGTATGTTTAGATATGTATAACAAGATACGTATATGCACACGTCTATATATAAACACACATGCACCAGTTTGTATAATATATCAATCCGCTCTTGTGACCGAAATTATAACTTTATGAACTGCTATATGAGTTGGTTTTAAAATTATCACCAAGTGTTAAAATGTTCCTTCAGTTCATATTGATATGCAAGGTCAAGATCGTATTAATCGCCTTCAATACTATATTCCAATCTATATAAAAAAATGCGAAGTATGGACTATGGAGTTTGTAACTTGGTATACTTTCAAACTTTGAGAAGTGTAGCTATGTCATATTATCATATCTTAAATTCCAGATGAGAAAGATTCTCCTATAACCCCTTATGTTTGTATCTAACATTGATTTATGTGTAATATTTCCCCATATGTACCAATGTAAATATAGAAACATTTCTCTGCTTTGATATTGTTTATAAAATGCCTCTAACTGACCATTTATATGGCGCTTGTCAATGCATCTGCAGTATAACTATGATGTCAGTGCATACGGGTTTAGAGAGTTCTTCAAATGCCACAACATCGGGTCGTTCAGTCACAAGTAAAATGGCGCTCCAATGGTATTCTGGGATCTTTGTCATACATAAGTATACGTTGTTAGAATTTAGAAAGGCTTTCTTAATTCATTTGGTCAAAAATCTCCAGAAGTATGGATTCTTCGAGTTCTTGAAAGGTCTTCTTCACTCGGGCTTAAAGTTTGTTTATATGTATGTTGGCATTTATTGTGTTTATTCAAAATACCTAGACTATCAACTTATTAATTTTATGATGTAAATTTTGAGGAACATGTGCTGATACGAATAACTCAGTTTATAAAACTTGTTGAGTTTGAATTCAACTATTCGGCGTAATTAACTAAATTGGTTGAGTTCGGACTACAATATATGAACTCAAAAACGTTAAGTCAGAAATCTGTTAATATGAACATGACACAAATTCCACCCTGAAGAAATAATTATAACATGTTACTAGTATTGTTAGTGATCACACAAGCAACTCACATTGTCACATGTAAGTATGTAACTAAAGATTGATGGGAGGGGTTGTTTTGAAACAGCAAAGGGATAAATGGACGTGGGTTGGTAGCAACGACAATCATTTTCAGTTAAAAGTGTCAAAGAATTCCCAAGGACTCAATATGATTATAGTGGTAGATTCATTTTTAAATGGTTGAAGTGGGTTACAAGAAAATGCAACATGTTTATGTGGAGGGTATCCATGGATAGACTCCCGACATTAGCGGCACTCAAGACTAGAAACTGTACCTTTGGGAGCTTAGATTGTTGTTTTTGCAAAGGAGAAGAGGAAACGATTGAACACATTCTCTCTACATGCGAGCTTGCGTTGGAAATTTGGCACAGAATCAGTCGATGGTGTAAGGTAAGACCGATTTTCCTTTTTACTGTTAAAGATATATTCGAAGTCAACAAATATGCGGGATTAAGCAAGAAGAGCAGCAAGATTTTCAAAGGGATAGGTTTTCGTGGCGTGTTGGTGCATATGGAAAGCGAGGAATGAGAAAATGTTCAACGGCGGTAACCTGAAGGTGGAAAAGGTCTTCCATGAAATCAAGACTACTAGTTTCTTATGGTTCAAAAATAGAACAAAACATTGCAATTTTAGTTGGCTAGATTGGAATACGTTCGATGTTTACATGTAACTATTACTTGTAAGATACCGGTCACTCCTCATTTTTTGAGTTGGCGAGTTGTGATTAAAAGTCTACTTTTCAAAAAAGTATGTAACGAAAGTTAAACCACGTGACAAACACATGATAGCTTAACAGATTTAGTTAGTGGTATAAACGCATAATATTTAGCAAAGATAGGCTGTTAAGGCTCACATTTAATTAAAGATTTAAAGCTCATTTCCTTGCTGCAATTCCTCAAAAAATCTCTCTCAAATTATTATTAACACTGATCAATACTATCACACTACCACTAGTTAATTAAAAATCATACTTCAATTGATATTCTGTTAGTTTATGAAGAATTCTCACAAATAAGTTATATCAAAAGATACTCTAGTTTCTTAATAGTATGAACAAATCTGATCCACAATGAGTTTCTTAGAAAAGTTACCTTCGTTTTAATTAGCAAGTTGGCACAAGGCATATAAAATTTAATTAAATACTGTAGTAATCCGTTGCTAATTTCTTTGGATTAATTAATTTAAATCATAATAATAGCTAGTTGCAATGTAATATAGTTTAATCAAGTAACGAGTTCTTGTTGACCAATTGGCTTTTGTCCAACTAATTATGCAAAACAGGCAGACGCACCTTTTTCAAGCCAATTGGTTAAAACTTAAAACCATTGTACCATTGTCCATGTGCAGCCAACTAAGCTTCAAAGTGATGGTCAATATATTTTAATATTGCAGTACACTCCTCGAATATTAATCTCTTATTCGGTATGAAAAGTACTCCTCATGTTCTATCTTTAATTATTACTCGTATCTACAAAGAAAAAAGCGTTAACTAATATAACTATATTTAATGTAATAGTTAGATTATAAAAATTCGACTTCTTTTACCTTTATATTAGAACTTGATTAACTTTAAAAATGAAATATTCAAGAATTTGTTGAGGATAAAATAAGAAATAAGAAGTAATATATACTGTAGTAGATAGTAGATACAAGAATACAATATTTTTAAGACAAATATATATAAATATGTAGACAATAAAAATAAAATAGAAAAAATAATTTTGTCTAATGTAATTAACATATGTATTCATGTTCCCAATATGTATTAATGTATACCATTTCTTACTTTTTAAATTTCAAACCGTGTATACTTTTTATTATATCTGTTAGGAATAAATATTGTGATGTAACAATAATCTAGGGGTGCTAATCGTATTTTCATTGTGTGGATATATAAACTCATCCTCCTTTGTAATTTGGGAAAGCCTTTTTACTTTTTTCCATTTTTCCTAAACCTAATATACATTTAGCAAAAATAAATAAATAATAAAAATAAAAAATAAAAAGAGAAAGGTTTTTGGGGATGTCAAAGTTTGGTTTTTTAAAGACAAATTACCAGTACCAAAACCAAGAATCAATACCCAGAACTAAAAACAATTACCAATATCCAAAACGAAAAACTCTAATCAATACCCAAAACCTGTCAAACCTCAACATAAAAGAAACAAGAAAAAGTGTTTTCAAATTTCAAAGATGTCAAAAGAGTTCCAGATTTCAGCATCTAAAACTCAAACTCAAGAGAAGAATGATCCAAGGAACCAGAACCCTTAGCAGATTTGAAGACCGATGACAATTCACACAAAAGGGGGAGAATGTTAGGAATAATATTTGTGAAGAATTGTAATATGACAAAGACAAGAGGGACAACTGTTGTAAATTAATCCTTGGGTATTTAAGCCTCAAGGATTAGTGTCTTGTTAAGCCTTTTCCAATTTTAATAAACCTAATACTAATCTTTGTTGGTAGCCGTATTACTTTCTACCATATTCAAAGTTGCTTAGATCTTTCATTATCATTAGTTTATTCTTATCAATATCCATTGCCAAAACAAGTATAATCTAAATGTTTTAGTCTTTTAGAGGCCTATTTTGAAGATAAATTCGTATCAAAATTCCTAAGAGGATATTTAACTAGATTTGATTTAAGGTTTTAGTAAAAGAAACTTTTTCTCTATTAGCACGAGAATATAATATTCTAATTGACCCAAACATCCCTTAAATTATTAGAGCATTAGGTTATATTTGTGCGATGCATGAACTATAAATTTAGTTGATAACCTATTAATACGTAAAACAATGAAAATTACATACATAAAGAAGAAGAAAAACGTAAAGGTGGACATCCTGTCCTCGGAACCACATTGAATATCCATCATCTCACTTAGTAATAATACTTATAATGCCGGTAAGATGCATTCACTTAATGTCTATATAATTTGAGCATCCCAAAGATTAAACTCACGTCTCTTAACTTTAAATGTGGACCCAAAATGTATTGGTAATGAGTACCACTTCATCTATCGATGGATTGGTTATATATAGTTTTCTACAAAAAATAGCAAATAGTATTAGGTTTTGTCGATAAAATACCAATTAGGATAAAATACTAATTTGGTGTATTAAAATTAGTATTTTGCTAGCTTATAAAAGTTCAAAGGGTTGTTTTTAATATATGAAAGTATCAACTTTTAGGGTGAGGGATCCTCAAGTTGACTCCCCAACTTGAATGAAAATCACGGGCCAAAATTCAAAAAATTTTGAATCTTGGTCCTTGATTTTCATCTAAGGGTCAAGATACTTCTAACTTGACCCTTCAAGTTAGAAGTAACTTGAGGTGATCTCTATCCCAACTTTTATGTATGTAAAAAATCATTATTAATGTCGTTAGAGTCATCATTATCAATTTCCAATAATGTTTTATGGAACTTGTGACATTATACTTGCAAATACACTCTGAGACTAACATTACTTATGTTAACACTAAAGTAGCTGAACCTCGAAAGCTTTATTTTGGAGCAAATCATTGAACAACATTACTTATGTTAACACTAAAGTAGCTGAACCTCGAAAGCTTTATTTTGGAGCAAATCATTGGACAAATCAAATTCATTAAGGACATAACAAAAACCATGTGCCTTTTCATAACAAATTAATTAATTAAATTACAACTTTTCATAACAAAAATAATGTGCCTTTTCATAACAAATTAATTAATTAAATTACAACTTTTCATAACAAAAATATGGTGTTAACTATAAGACATCAAGAGCAATATGAATGAAAATATGGATGTTCATTAACGAACACAACAAACATTATTAAAAACTTTTGTTAAACGTATGCAAACGATAATATATAGAACATGTTTAGTCAATTAAAATTTGTGTATATATTACTATAATAATTTTCTTCGTTTAGCTATACAAATGAAAGTCGTATCATATATCTGTTAGAATTTTTTAACAAATAAATTCGGGTCGCGTTTCTGAAAAAGAACCCAAACACTAATGCTTATCCTTGCTGACAATTATCCACCTAATCCTTTTGTTTTACTGTAACATCCTAAATATTTTAAGCCAATGAAAATTAACCTTATTAATAGTTTTGACATTAAAATAGTTTCCTAGTAGTTTATTTTTAAATACGGGATTAAATTAGTTGGAACTTTAGCGGATAGCGGGTATAATACCCCTTTTTGATTAGATGAAGGCGTGGCATCATATTAGATTGCCAGCCATGTCTTCTTGAAATTTTTACTTTCTCTCATTACAAATCACTAACTACCTTCTTCTTCATCTTTAATTCTTCTCTTTAACAATGGTGAAATTCTAGTTTCCATCTAAATCAAAGAAACCTTCAATTGATAATAATAATAACATGAGCATTCAAGATTTCTAGCAATCAAATTGAGGATTTGGTGTGTCTTTGGGTGTGGGGGCTGATTTTGCAAGAAAGGAAGAAGAGAAAGTGTGATTTCCAATTTATTTGACTAATTGTTTCTTAAGGTAATAATCTTTCTAACCTAGTTTTGATTTCTTGTAGAAATTAGGGTTCATGTAACTAATTATATTTGGGAAATTTGGGGGTTTTCATATATATGAGTTAATTTATATAATACAAGTTAGGGTTATGGTAATTTAATCAATTTGGGGGTTTCTAGTTGGGTGCATGAAAGTTTTGATGAGTATTATGTGAGAACAAAAACTGGACAGATTCTGTCCCTGACCTTGTCACGTGTAAATCACCCCTATAACAGAATTTTCACTTGTTGAGTCCTAAAAAGAAAATGTAGGTTATTGTGTTATCTCAAATTTGCCACTGGAATGGGTTAAAAAGACGAAGTAGAACTCTAGATATGAATTTTTGAATTCAGGGTCGTCATGCTGAACCTCCGGGGCCTAAGAATCCCGATAGTTGTTTTGAGAAGAGGCCTAAGAACCTCCGGGGCCTAAGAATCCCGATAGTTGTTTTGAGAAGAGGCCTAAGAACCTCCGGGGCCTAAGAATCCCGATAGTTGTTTTGAGAAGAGGCCTAAGAACCTCCGGGGCCTAAGAATCCCGATAGTTGTTTTGAGAAGAGGCCTAAGAACCTCCGGGGCCTAAGAATCCCGATAGTTGTTTTGAGAAGAGGCCTAAGAACCTCCGGGGCCTAAGAATCCCGATAGTTGTTTTGAGAAGAGGCCTAAGAACCTCCGGGGCCTAAGAATCCCGATAGTTGTTTTGAGAAGAGGCCTAAGAACCTCCGGGGCCTAAGAATCCCGATAGTTGTTTTGAGAAGAGGCCTAAGAACCTCCGGGGCCTAAGAATCCCGATAGTTGTTTTGAGAAGAGGCCTAAGAACCTCCGGGGCCTAAGAATCCCGATAGTTGTTTTGAGAAGAGGCCTAAGAACCTCCGGGGCCTAAGAATCCCGATAGTTGTTTTGAGAAGAGGCCTAAGAACCTCCGGGGCCTAAGAATCCCGATAGTTGTTTTGAGAAGAGGCCTAAGAACCTCCGGGGCCTAAGAATCCCGATAGTTGTTTTGAGAAGAGGCCTAAGAACCTCCGGGGCCTAAGAATCCCGATAGTTGTTTTGAGAAGAGGCCTAAGAACCTCCGGGGCCTAAGAATCCCGATAGTTGTTTTGAGAAGAGGCCTAAGAACCTCCGGGGCCTAAGAATCCCGATAGTTGTTTTGAGAAGAGGCCTAAGAACCTCCGGGGCCTAAGAATCCCGATAGTTGTTTTGAGAAGAGGCCTAAGAACCTCCGGGGCCTAAGAATCCCGATAGTTGTTTTGAGAAGAGGCCTAAGAACCTCCGGGGCCTAAGAATCCCGATAGTTGTTTTGAGAAGAGGCCTAAGAACCTCCGGGGCCTAAGAATCCCGATAGTTGTTTTGAGAAGAGGCCTAAGAACCTCCGGGGCCTAAGAATCCCGATAGTTGTTTTGAGAAGAGGCCTAAGAACCTCCGGGGCCTAAGAATCCCGATAGTTGTTTTGAGAAGAGGCCTAAGAACCTCCGGGGCCTAAGAATCCCGATAGTTGTTTTGAGAAGAGGCCTAAGAACCTCCGGGGCCTAAGAATCCCGATAGTTGTTTTGAGAAGAGGCCTAAGAACCTCCGGGGCCTAAGAATCCCGATAGTTGTTTTGAGAAGAGGCCTAAGAACCTCCGGGGCCTAAGAATCCCGATAGTTGTTTTGAGAAGAGGCCTAAGAACCTCCGGGGCCTAAGAATCCCGATAGTTGTTTTGAGAAGAGGCCTAAGAACCTCCGGGGCCTAAGAATCCCGATAGTTGTTTTGAGAAGAGGCCTAAGAACCTCCGGGGCCTAAGAATCCCGATAGTTGTTTTGAGAAGAGGCCTAAGAACCTCCGGGGCCTAAGAATCCCGATAGTTGTTTTGAGAAGAGGCCTAAGAACCTCCGGGGCCTAAGAATCCCGATAGTTGTTTTGAGAAGAGGCCTAAGAACCTCCGGGGCCTAAGAATCCCGATAGTTGTTTTGAGAAGAGGCCTAAGAACCTCCGGGGCCTAAGAATCCCGATAGTTGTTTTGAGAAGAGGCCTAAGAACCTCCGGGGCCTAAGAATCCCGATAGTTGTTTTGAGAAGAGGCCTAAGAACCTCCGGGGCCTAAGAATCCCGATAGTTGTTTTGAGAAGAGGCCTAAGAACCTCCGGGGCCTAAGAATCCCGATAGTTGTTTTGAGAAGAGGCCTAAGAACCTCCGGGGCCTAAGAATCCCGATAGTTGTTTTGAGAAGAGGCCTAAGAACCTCCGGGGCCTAAGAATCCCGATAGTTGTTTTGAGAAGAGGCCTAAGAACCTCCGGGGCCTAAGAATCCCGATAGTTGTTTTGAGAAGAGGCCTAAGAACCTCCGGGGCCTAAGAATCCCGATAGTTGTTTTGAGAAGAGGCCTAAGAACCTCCGGGGCCTAAGAATCCCGATAGTTTGTTTTTAAAACGACCAGAAGTCACTCTTGAGGGATATTTAACATGTTGATCACTAAAGATAAAATGTACCTAAGTGTGTTAAGTAAATTTTGCCACTGGAATGAGGTCAAAATATGGTGTAGAACTCAAGTTATGGTCATTTGAAGTCAGTAAGGTCAAAGCTGTTTAACAGCAACAGTGTTGGTTTTTAAAATGACCAGAAGTCACCTTTGAAGGACAATTCACATATTGGTCACTAAAGATAAAAGGTAGGTATATGTGTCATGTAAATTTTGCCACTGGAATCATGTTAAAAGAGTAAGTAGAACTTGAGTTATGCTTGTTTGAAGTCTGCTAGGTCAAATATGAAAACGATGATTTTGATACGAAAGTAACTTTTGGCCAATTGAAAATGATATATGAGATACATGTTATGTGAACCAACCCAAGATTATTATAAGATTGTAAAAGTTGGGTTGGGCATTGAAATGCTAGTAAAGGTAGTAATGTATGGCTTGTTAGCCTTGTGTTTGAGATAATTGAGCTTGATGACCTTATATGTGTAAATTGTGAACTATTGCTAGGTTGAAGCATACGTATTGTGTACTTGCGGTCTTGTTGATTTATGATTTTGGTTGTCGCGGAGGAGGTGAGTACTCTTGCATACGATTATATATACGTTGGGTCAATTGACCACATCATGTTGAAGTTGTTTATCCATGTGTGGAAAGACCACCATGTTGAAGTTAGTTTATCCATGTGTGGTAATTGATTCGGCGTCAGGCCCATTTGGGGCATAGTATTGTTGAGGCCTAAGAACCTCCGGGGCCTAAGAATCCCGATAGTTGTTTTGAGAAGAGGCCTAAGAACCTCCGGGGCCTAAGAATCCCGATAGTCTCATTGGTTAGCTTATATGGATCCATATATGGTGTTTAGCGTGCAAGGTGAGTATTATAGATATGACACGACGGTGTCATAGTCTATATGCAACAGTCCTTGTGCATTGCCCTCCTTCGTATGTATAAACGTATGCAAGATTATTCACTAAGCTTTGCTTACTTTTTAGTTGTTTACCCTTTTTATAGGTTGTCCCGGATGCGGAATAAAGTTAAGTAATGTAAGGATTGAAGTTAAAGATGCTTTTTGGATATTGATTGCTTTAGCTATATGCGGATAATGAAATTGGTAATAGGACCCATAGCGACCCCTTTGAACTATCGGCTCTTTGTACTCTTGTTTTGTCCTTTTGGAAAATTATTATGATGTCTAGTGTTAGACTCGAGTTTTTGGGTATTTTAAATGGGTCGTTTTGTAGTTGTAATGTATCGATTTTGTTTAAATGTGTTTGGAGAACTCATAATCCGTAACAGGTTTGGATGATGATTTTACGAATGGGTCATGCCGAAATTTCCAATTTTGAATGTCGTCTTTTGTAATGTGTCAACTTGGGTAAAATGACCCGTTTCGTTGTAAATGCTACACTTGATCAAATAAAAGCTTTCGGAATTTTAAATCACGTGTCTTTAACTCATTTTAAAGTTTGGTAAAGGGATTTAAGGTTTGAATATGACTGGTAAAAGATTGTGCAAGATTGAAGTTTGGATTATGATTTTCAAAAGTTTTAGACCTGCAGGAAAACTGCAGGCTGAGATCAGAAATATCCCACTGCGGCGCAGTGGGAGTGTTTCCACCCCACTGCGGCGCAGTGGGGAAGTTTGGTCGTCTGCTTCCGTAACTTCCCACTGCGGCGCAGTGGGAGGTGTACACCTCCACTGCGGCGCAGTGGGGGCTTATAAAAAAAAAAAAAAATCTCTTATTTTCCTAAAATGAGTTCGGGTTCTTTCATTTATGCTTAAATAAAGAAAGCTCATCAATCAGTTTAATTAACCTAATCCATTAAGGCTTCGGGTCTTTAAGTCAAATAAATATATAATAAATTGTATATATAAATACAGTGATGTGATCAAGTGAGAACCAAAACAAATGTGAGAATTGTGAAAACTGAAAACTACTAAAAAAATCATCTTAAGGACTGAGCCGTTAAAACTAAGGGTTACGCCCATACCATATCCAACCACCACCATCTATTGGATCGCCGCCCATCAAATCCCTACCATTTCCATATGCGTTCGGTGACAACTCCTTTAGATCGAATAAGGGCAACGCCCGTACCGTATCCATCCGTTTTCAACACATAACCCATATAATATTTTAATTTTTTTTTTTTTTGAAATTTTTTTGGAATGAGTTTTTATTAAAAAAAAAAAAAAATTATAAAAAAACAAAAAAAGAAAAAAAAAGAAAAAAAAAGAGAGAAAATAATGGTTCCACAGTATCTCAACCTTGTTTTGGTTATCACGTTAACCCTAACCATATATATAAAAGTAACCAATATTTTTCAAATGGGTTGGTGGTCCATTGGTAAGGTCTTAGACCTTGGGAAATCCACCAGGGTTCGAATCTCACTTTCTACATTTGTAGGAGTGGATTATTAGGGGGGTTTCGAGAGTCCTGGGTTTCATCCCAGGCATGCGTGGTTCGAGCTCCGCATACTGCCCAATTGGATGTCACTGTGGTGTCTCGAATGCTAACTAATAACTACTAACTCGCTGTTCACAAAAAAATATACACTTATATTATATATAGCGGTTAAAAAACCCTAAATAATTTGAGAACCTAATAATCATTTTAAGCCATACATTGTTTTATAAATCATAAAGTTCAATGTAATTTATTTAAAAAAATTTATACACAAGAATCGCGTTAAATAAAAAATAATAATAACATGGTAGCTATTAAAATACCGTCCTCTTTCATTACAAAGGTGAATGGATATACTTCGACTTTTTAATTTTCAATATTTTGATGGTATTTGCACATGTGCAAATTATATACCTTACACATCTTACACATGTGAAAGTAAGATATGTTAATAAAATTAGTCCGTTTACACATGTGCAAGTTAGCTATATCGCCGTCACTAGAAACTTTAATTCGAAGCGGCCTCTGCCGCTAGAGTAGCTGGTGGGGTTGATAAGTCATAAGAGTGATAGGTCATAGGATGTGATGAGTAGACTTTGAAGCTTTCTCTTTGTCTTCATCGTCTTCAAGCAGCTTTGACCTTTTCGATTCTTAAACATTTTGAGAAGACGAAGACTTGGGTTTCTTGTGGAATGCGGAAGCTTGGTATGAAGTGTGGAAGCTTGGCTTGGTTTTGAGTGTAGAACTTGGCTTGATCTTGAGTGTGGAGCTTGTCTTACTTATCAGTCTTTGATCATTTGTCTTTTGCTCCCCCTCAAACACACAATTTTCTCTATAACTAACAATTAATCAAAAAAATTGAATTTTCGTTTTAGCTCACCCTAAACCTGGGCATAATCTTCGGAGCAAAGAATCAGGAAAAGCAATGTGCTCCCCCTCAAAAGAATAATCAATCTCTTACATCTTTTCTCCCCCTCATGATGAACAGGTGTAACGTGTTCATCATGCAACAGTGATTGATAGCACAAATGGTGAATAAAAAGGTTTAATTATGAAGTAACGTCTCAAATAAACAGATTTTGAACGGGTTGTACACAGTTATGTGTACAAGCCAAATCACAACCACCTACTTGAATCCAGACGTTGGAACCCATGTGAGGGTGGGTCCAACTGGATATTTGAAAAGAGAAGTAGGAGGTTGTGCATAGTCAAGCATTTTTTGCACACGAGGGTGAATGACTCGTGGTGCAAACTTAAACAACTTAGGGAGAGAGTATTTAATGAGAGTGCTTTTAGGTTTTGGGTTCAGTTTAGTATGAGAGAACCAGCCATATTGATCTCTATAGTGAATGATTCCGGTGGTGGGATCCTTGAATATCTGGCAATGGCTGTTTAGAGGCTTGAGGGGAGGTCTGGTCTTGCGAGGTGTGTAATATGGGTTCATTTGTTTGAGAGTAGGATGAGGTTTAGGTAGAAGGGTTTTTGTTTTGGTGGAATGAGGTTCTTTTGATGAGTGATGAGATGATCTACCTTAGTCGCTTTAGCTCGGTCATGGGCTAATGGGCTTAACCCTTAGCCACCATTGTTGCGAAAGTATAATCATTTAATAATTTACATGCATGTGAAAGCGAAAGTTTTATACATATATAAATATAGACTTACAAACAAAAAAATGAAATTAAAAAAATGTCGAAAGCATATTAGATGACCTTTGTAATGAAAGAAAACGAAATTTTAAGAACACCTATAGTGTTTGTAGTTATTGATGTACAATTACTGAGATAAAACATTTTAAATGAACTAGAATTTTTTTTTATGATTTTAAGAAAGGGGAAATGTGTGATCCACATGATCCATAGGTCATCAAATTATTTAGAATTCTTAACTTTTTTTCTCTTTATATATATATACAGGGGATGATTATATATATAAAGTTGTTAGGTACCTAAACTTAGGTGTGAAACACCCATATATTTTTTTAATCCATTAAAATTCATGGGGGCCAAACATTTATTCATTAAACAAAAAATATTAAAAAATTAATATGTGAGGGGTTCCACATCTAAGCTTAGATGTCGGACAACCTTATATTCACTTTTCCATATATATATACATATATTATATTGACGATGATGATTCTGACTTTTTATGACATATAAAAGTGACCTTATATTTCTCGACCTAACAAAACTAGCATTTTAATCCCGGGCGTTGCCTCGGGAGAAATAACGATGCGTAAAACCTACATCGTGTATAAGAGCGGTGGTACATACATATCGATAAACGTACGTTGATGTAACATATTGGAATTGTGGTGGTGGTGTTGATGGAATGGAAAATTGAAGTTAGTACAAAATGCATCGGGAAATTGATGGGGTAAAAAGTTGAAAAAATAAGTTGTGATAAAAAAATAGAAAATTAAAAACTTTTCTAATAAAAATAAAAAAATTAAACAAGATGTGGTAAAAATAAAAAAATTATAAAAAACTCACTGTAGTTAAGAGCAATTTAATTGTTATATATAAAATTTCATTATTGATCTATTTACATCTTTTAAATAGCTTGCTAATTTCGGAATATTGTAATTACTTAGTTGATAAGACTTTGAACATTAGAAAGCACACTTAAAACACTATACTCCTTTCAAAAATGTTACAAACTAGTATTTTAATCCCGGGCGTTGCCTCGGGAAATAACGATGCGTAAAACGTATATCGTGTATAAGAGCGGTGATACATACATATCGATAAACGTACGTTGATGTAACCTAATGGAATTGTGGTGGTGGTGTTGATGGAATGGAAAATTGAAGTTAGTACAAAATGCATCGGGAAATTGATGGGGTAAAAAGTTGAAAAAATAAGTTGTGGTAAAGTTAATGGCCAAACATGAAAAATCAAAAGTTTGTGGCATAAAGTTGTAATTAAAGGGCTAATTCTAAATAAAATGAAAGTTTGTGGTGAAAATAGAAAATTTAAAACTTTTGTGGTAAAAATAAAAAAATTAAAAAAGATGTGGTAAAAATAAAAAATTTAAAAAACTCATTGTAGTTAAGAGCACTTTGATTGTTATATATATAATATCTACAGATATCTACCAATAAACTAAAACAGGATTGAGATGTTCTTGAAACGACACGTGGCGTAATCCTTGATCGACACGTGTCCTTTTAAATTATTTATTTTATTAAATTAGCTTTTTTAATTGTATATAGATTCAATTTCCTTATTAGACTTAGAATTAAACTCTAACTCTTGACTTATTAATACAAAAGACATTATAACCTTATTTGATTGATCGTTTTCTCATTAATAAATTGTTTCTTTTTCTTTCTCAATTCTTCAACTCCTATTACTTATATTACTTATAATAAGTTATTAACATGAAGACTTCAAAATTTTGAGTTTACGATCCAAAATCACAAGGCTATTTGCCGTCATCCACTATGCTTACAAGTTCCGATTTTGATGTAATTCTAAAAATTTAAGGTAAATCCAAAACTCTAACTAAACATATATTATATTTATCATTACTGTTTATTATAATTTAGCTTCGATCATCGGTTTACTTTAACCACAATTTATTTCATACTCACGAATCATGTATGAGGCATATTCGAATTTCTTTATGATACAATCTATATAGCTACCGTACATCGTACGGGTATTAGGACTAGTATATACATACAACAAGGTATATAAAATCATTCATAAAACAATAACATTTAATATACAAATTTGTAGAAATTAGAAAATAAAAGTAAAAAACTAGCGCTAAGGCAAATGTAAAATAACGTGAATCAATAAACCATTATATGAAATCTTCATGACTCGTAAATAAATATGATAGGAGTTTTGAACCACACATGATATTTTATTTAAAGCGACAAATGATCGATCATCCATGCATAACTACTTATATATCGTGAATAATTAAAACTTGGAATAAAAATAAAAATTAAAAACTTTTCAATAAAAATAAAAAAATTAAAAACTTTTTAATAAAAATAAAAAAATTAAAAACTTTTTAATAAAAATAAAAAAATTAAAAACTTTTTAATAAAAATAAAAAAATTAAAAACTTTTTAATAAAAATAAAAAAATTAAAAACTTTTTAATAAAAATAAAAAAATTAAAAACTTTTTAATAAAAATAAAAAAATTAAAAACTTTTTAATAAAAATAAAAAAATTAAAAACTTTTTAATAAAAATAAAAAAATTAAAAACTTTTTAATAAAAATAAAAAAATTAAAAACTTTTTAATAAAAATAAAAAAATTAAAAACTTTTTAATAAAAATAAAAAAATTAAAAACTTTTTAATAAAAATAAAAAAATTAAAAACTGGTTAATAAACATTACAACTAAAATTAAAAAGTACACCTAAACACTACAATTAAAAATAAAAACATTACAATTAAAATTATTATAAATAAAACTACTCGTCGTCGTTCTCTTCGTCTCTAGCCGCCTCCGCATAAAACTTGCTCCCGAATTCCTTTTGCAAGTCATCATCATCATCATCATCATCATCATCATCATCATCATCATCATCATCATCATCATCATCATCATCATCATCATCATCATCATCATCATCATCATCATCATCATCATCATCATCATCATCATCATCATCATCATCATCATCATCATCATCATCATCATCATCATCATCATCATCATCATCATCATCATCATCATCATCATCATCATCATCATCATCATCATCATCATCATCATCATCATCATCATCATCATCATCATCATCATCATCATCATCATCATCATCATCATCATCATCATCATCATCATCATCATCATCATCATCATCATCATCATCATCATCATCATCATCATCATCATCATCATCATCATCATCATCATCATCATCATCATCATCATCATCATCATCATCATCATCATCATCATCATCATCATCATCATCATCATCATCATCATCATCATCATCATCATCATCATCATCATCATCATCATCATCATCATCATCATCATCATCATCATCATCATCATCATCATCATCATCATCATCATCATCATCATCATCATCATCATCATCATCATCATCATCATCATCATCATCATCATCATCATCATCATCATCATCATCATCATCATCATCATCATCATCATCATCATCATCATCATCATCATCATCATCATCATCATCATCATCATCATCATCATCATCATCATCATCATCATCATCATCATCATCATCATCATCATCATCATCATCATCATCATCATCATCATCATCATCATCATCATCATCATCATCATCATCATCATCATCATCATCATCATCATCATCATCATCATCATCATCATCATCATCATCATCATCATCATCATCATCATCATCATCATCATCATCATCATCATCATCATCATCATCATCATCATCATCATCATCATCATCATCATCATCATCATCATCATCATCATCATCATCATCATCATCATCATCATCATCATCATCATCATCATCATCATCATCATCATCATCATCATCATCATCATCATCATCATCATCATCATCATCATCATCATCATCATCATCATCATCATCATCATCATCATCATCATCATCATCATCATCATCATCATCATCATCATCATCATCATCATCATCATCATCATCATCATCATCATCATCATCATCATCATCATCATCATCATCATCATCATCATCATCATCATCATCATCATCATCATCATCATCATCATCATCATCATCATCATCATCATCATCATCATCATCATCATCATCATCATCATCATCATCATCATCATCATCATCATCATCATCATCATCATCATCATCATCATCATCATCATCATCATCATCATCATCATCATCATCATCATCATCATCATCATCATCATCATCATCATCATCATCATCATCATCATCATCATCATCATCATCATCATCATCATCATCATCATCATCATCATCATCATCATCATCATCATCATCATCATCATCATCATCATCATCATCATCATCATCATCATCATCATCATCATCATCATCATCATCATCATCATCATCATCATCATCATCATCATCATCATCATCATCATCATCATCATCATCATCATCATCATCATCATCATCATCATCATCATCATCATCATCATCATCATCATCATCATCATCATCATCATCATCATCATCATCATCATCATCATCATCATCATCATCATCATCATCATCATCATCATCATCATCATCATCATCATCATCATCATCATCATCATCATCATCATCATCATCATCATCATCATCATCATCATCATCATCATCATCATCATCATCATCATCATCATCATCATCATCATCATCATATCATCTTCATCATCGGCGGACGCGACACTATCCGCCTCGGGAACATTTTCATTAATAATCAATGGCGGTTGTGGGGTTCTTGGTTGTTGTTGTTGTGTGAAGATCAAACGCCATTTGAGCTTGTATTTGTGCTTGAGCTAACGCCAATCGTTGAGCCTCATTCCAATTGTGACCCATAATTGGATTGTAGTTAATTGTGTTATAGTACGATTGTGAAAATGGGTTAACGAGGGAAGATGGTGGATGACCCATTGGGGGCGGGTTGGAAGAGCCCGATGGTTGGCTTGTTTGACTTTGATTGGTTGATGACATAGCTGGGATCGGGTTATCAAGAAAGTGTTGCCACAAATCGGCGGATTGATTTTGGTTTCGTTGTTTCGAGACATGATTTTAGTTATGTTTTGTGAAAGAGTAGGTGTTTTGTTGTGTAAAAATGGGTTGTAGATTGTTGTTTATATAAAGATAGAAAAGATTTAAAAAAGAAAAGCAACTAGCCGTTGCATTTAAATTTTTGAAAATAATGATTTTTTTTTGTTTTGATCGTTACCCGCTCCTCTCCTCTCTCTCCTTCTCGTCATTGCGCTTCGATGGATCGATGTCTGGGGACGATGAGCTGTGTCGACGAGCCTGCTACCAATAAGGTCCTCATCGACGAGGTCATCGACGACCTGTCGATGAGCCTATTGGGAAAGGCCTAAGTATTTAACATATCAATGTTTATATGAAAAAAACTAATACGAAGTAATTTTGTTTTATAGATTTGATTTTTTCATCTCAAATCTTTTTTTTTCTCATTCAAGTTGATTACGTTTAAATTTCCAAAATAAATTAGGGGAGGCGGGGTGGGAAAATTTTTTTTATCAACCCTCCCAAATTCATCCAATAACATCCATCCAACTCATTTTAATCTTTCAACTCTTCCAACCAACCCTCCCAACCATTTTTACTGGCGCCCCATAAATCTTCAACCCTCCCAAATTTTTCACCAATCACACACTCTCTCTTTCCTATCCCCACACACTCTCTCTCTCTCTTGGTCCCCACACACTCTCTCTTCTCTCTCCATTTATGCTCCAAGGGTAATAAGCCCTCTACCCAACCCTCTAAGCCATAAATTCACTACCGGCGGCGGTGTTTTTGAATTTATGAGCCCATAACCCTCCCAAATTCATCCAATAACATCCATCCAACTCATTTTAATCTTTCAACTCTTCCAACCAACCCTCCCAACCATTTTTACTGGCGCCCCATAAATCTTCAACCCTCCCAAATTTTTCACCAATCACACACTCTCTCTTTCCTATCCCCACACACTCTCTCTCTCTCTCTTCTCTCTCTCTTGGTCCCCACACACTCTCTCTTCTCTCTCCATTTATGCTCCAAGGGTAATAAGCCCTCTACCCAACCCTCTAAGCCATAAATTCACTACCGGCGGCGGTGTTTTTGAATTTATGAGCCCATAACCCTCCCAAATTCATCCAATAACATCCATCCAACTCATTTTAATCTTTCAACCCTTCCAACCAACCCTCCCAACCATTTTTACTGGCGCCCCATAAATCTTCAACCCTCCCAAATTTTTCACCAATCACACACTCTCTCTTTCCTATCCCCACACACTCTCTCTCTCTTTTAAAGTCTTGGTCCCCACACACTCTCTCTTCTCTCTCCATTTATGCTCCAAGGGTAATAAGCCCTCTACCCAACCCTCTAAGCCATAAATTCACTACCGGCGGCGGTGTTTTTGAATTTATGAGCCCATAACCCTCCCAAATTCATCCAATAACATCCATCCAACTCATTTTAATCTTTCAACCCTTCCAACCAACCCTCCCAACCATTTTTACTGGCGCCCCATAAATCTTCAATCTCCCAAATTTTTCACCAATCACACACTCTCTCTTTCCTATCCCCACTCTCTTTCTCTTCTCTCTCTCTCTCTCTCTCTTGGTCCCCACACACTCTCTCTTCTCTCTCCATTTATGCTCCAAGGGTAATAAGCCCTCTACCCAACCCTCTAAGCCATAAATTCACTACCGGCGGCGGTGTTTTTGAATTTATGAGCCCATAAATTCACCATACCTCCCACCACTCCGCCTCCCCTTTAATTTTGTATCCTCTCAACGTTATCGTGGTCAAAGAATTATTATTTTCATTTCTAAGTTTGCACTGTTTACGTTTTTGATCAAAATAACTAACGAATATTTAATGAGAGGTCACATGCATGACCTGCATATGATGGGTAATTCAGTCTTTTCTTGTATGCATAGATGGAATCGAAAGAGTGTAAATTTAATTAAACTTTTGGTCCATATAGTAATAAAATAACCATCATATTCCATGTACGTGCACAATAATATGTTAATTATCCACACTTTTAGTTAGCGTGAACAAATTAAAAAATTTTTGTCACGCTTTTATGTGTGTAAAATTATGTTGAACTAAAAGTTTGTAGAAATTTATCCACACTAAAAATTGTGGTATTCTAAAAGTTCACATTTTTTAGTATGGATTTTCACATTTAATTTGTTACACCCCATTTGTCCACACTACATTTTTAGTTAGTGTGAACAAATATTGTATTACAATTTAAACATGAAAGTCCACACTAAAAAGTGTAGACTTTTAAAATACCACAGTTTTTAGTATGAATAAATTTCTACACACTTTTAATTCAACATAATTTTATACACATAAAAGCGTGAACAAATTAAAAATTAGTTAAAAGTGTGGATAATTGTGAGATTATTTGTAGTAATGACCAAACATTAAAAGTCAATTAGTGATTTGGATCGAAAACGTTTAAAGTCATGAGTTAGTGATTTGAATCGAAAACGTAAACGGGGCAAACCCTTTTTTTAATTTAAAGAACATATCTTGTGAAACGGATAAAGCCACTAATTTCATATACTCGACAAGGACCAAAAATATAATTTACTCAAATTCCAATTCATTAATTTATTTTGATTTTATCTTAAGTCCAGCCACCATGAATGTGTTCAACCCAATGTATTTTAATTTGTTTATGTTTGTCAACTTTAATAAACGTGCAAACTCGATCTCTTTTAAAAAATATAATATAATGTTTCACTATAAGGCCTGTGCTTATTATAGTCTTGGGTGGGAGTCCCAAGCATCAAGGACGCAAGACGTTAATGGCATGGAGAGTCCTTTGCCCAGCGTCCTTTGAATTAGTCCTCCTGTAGACTCTTGAAGACGCTCCATTGTGGGGTAGTATGTGGGGTCTGCAGTTTTTTTTTTGTTTTATATATGTGTGGTGTATATATGTGTGTATTTGTGTGTGTGAGATAAATTATAAAATAATTGATGATGTGGTGGAGAAGTTCCAGGAAGCTTGTCTTATAGGCATGGAGAGTCCTGAGGGGAGTCCTGAGTGGTGTGATGCTGACGTGGCAGGCAAGAAGCTGGAGGACTCTCCTCCTTATAAGCACAGGCCTAACAAATTAAGCATTTATACAATAACTTGCATAAAAATAACTAATTTGTTATATGTTATATACACACTTTTTCATTATATATATAAACATACAGAGAGCCCTCTACTATCATCCAACACTCTAATTAACCTAAAAGAATGGCATCTCTTGCACCACCATCAACCACCGCAAAACCCTTCTCTTCTTCTTCTTCCACTTATTCTTCTTCGTTCTCTTTCAAATCATCTCAAATCCCCATTTCAAGAAACCGCATTAATCGCCATGCAATTTCATGCAAAACCCTAGATGACAACAACAATAACCACAATGAAAACTCAAACAAAGTTGATAGGAGAAACATGTTATTAGGCCTTGGAGGTCTTTATGGTGCAGCCGCCACCCTCGGTTCGGATTCACTAGCCTTTGCTAAGCCTATCGTGGCACCGGATATCACAAAATGTGGTGCGGCTGACATACCACAAGGTGCTAAACCCATGAACTGTTGTCCTCCATCAGCTAGTAAAATCATTGATTTTAAACTTCCACCACCATCAGCCACAAGAATTCGGCCTGCAGCTCATTTGGTTAGTAAAGATTATATTTCCAAATTTAATAAAGCAATCGAGCTCATGAAAGCTCTTCCTGATAATGATCCTCGAAGCTTTAAACAACAAGCCGCGGTTCATTGTGCTTATTGTGACGGTGCTTATGATCAAGTCGGTTTCCCGGATCTTGAGCTTCAAGTTCACGGGTCATGGTTGTTTTTTCCTTTTCATCGCTACTATTTATACTTTTTTGAAAAGATTTGTGGTAAGTTAATTGATGATCCAACTTTTTCAATCCCATTTTGGAATTGGGATGCACCTGATGGGATGAAAATCCCGGATATTTACACGAATAAAAAGTCTCCCTTGTACGATTCTTTTCGTGAGGCTAGGCATCAACCACCATCTATAATCGATCTTGATTATAATGGGGTTGATGAGAATTTAAGCAAGTCGAAACAAGTGTCTACAAATCTCACAATCATGTATAGACAAATGGTGTCTAGTGCAAAGACTGCTAGTCTTTTCATGGGTAGCCCCTATCGTGCTGGCGATGAGGCTAGCCCAGGTGGAGGCTCTCTTGAGAGCATACCACATGGACCGGTCCATGTCTGGACCGGTGATAGTACCCAGCCTAATGGAGAGGACATGGGTAACTTTTACTCTGCAGGTAGAGATCCGCTTTTCTATGCACATCATGCAAATGTTGATAGAATGTGGTCAGTTTGGAAGACCCTAGGAGGAAGACATCAAGATTTTACCGATACAGACTGGCTTGATTCGTCGTTTTTGTTTTATAATGAAAACGCTGAGATGGTTCGTGTCAAGGTGAGAGATTGTGTTGATTCAAAAAATCTTGGCTATATTTATCAAAATGTGGAAACACCATGGCTAAATAGCAAGCCGGTACCACGAGTCAAAAGGGTTTTGAGCAAGATCAAGAAACTTGGGTCGGCTCGAGCTGATGAGCACCATCTCTTTGCTAAAGATGTTTTCCCCACGACTCTTTATAATAAGCCGATCAAAGTGTTGGTTCCTAGACCAAAGAAGTCTAGAAGCAAAAAACAAAAAGACCAAGTAGAAGAGATCTTGGTGATTGAAGGGATTGAAGTTAAGAGAGATGTGTTTGTGAAATTTGATGTGTTATTGAACGACGAAGACGAAGGGACAAGTGCCACGGCCGATAAGACAGAGTTTGCCGGAAGTTTTGTAAATGTGCCTCATAAGCATAAGCATGGGAAGAGTGTGAAGACGAAATTGAGATTAGGGATTAGTGAGCTTTTGGATGATTTGGATGCTGATGATGATGAAAATGTGTTTGTGACATTGGTGCCTAGAAATGGAGGTGATGAGGTTTCCATTAAAGGAATTAAAATCGAGCTTGAAGATTGATAATTGATTATTTAATTAATCAACGTTTTAATTATTGTTCTCATTGTCGTTTATCATTTCCATTTCCATTTCCATTTCCATTTCGATTTTCCAAATAAAAGTTTAATAGTTGTGGGTTATTTCAGGAATTAGAATGTGACTCGGTGAACGTTTTAACGAATAATAACGGCAATTTGTTACGACTTTTTATTATGTTAATGTAGTGGGTTACCGACTTATTAAAATGATGTTAAAAATTGAGCCAAAGAACACGAAAACACTATTTTATAATTAAGTTCAATCGGTCATTGAGAAAAAAAAATCTAAGATATGATTGCGACCTAAGATATCAAAGAGAGATCTTACCATTATTCATATTTTTACCTCGTGATTACATTTTATGAATCACGTTAGTTTACGATCAATTAAATTCATATGAATTAAGTTAATTAGATGAAAGCGTGACCAACAATTCGAATAACAGAAAAAAGAATGCTAGATGTGATACCGGAATGAAGTAACGTTTAATATGAAGAAATCTAGATGTGATTGAGATCGGATGAGATCGTATAGAACAGAACTGGTCAAACCCGAAGATCGATATAACAGAAAGAAGCAACCCGAGGACCGAATTGTTTCGGTTTTGCCTCAATATGCCCTCGTATGTTTAAGTCAATATTCATTTGCAAGTACGTTTTAGGTAAAATAATACAAGTATTAAAATAAAACAATTATAACAATAGGTTTTTATTCACTGAAAATCACCATGCATCATGAAATCATCGTGCATCAATTGCTTCGTGAATCTTCGTGCATCAATTTAACCATGATCTAAGGGTCAAGATCTTGTCCTATTTGTTTTACTTTAATACTTGTTTTACAATAACACCTCGATTGCATCCCACGTTATAATTTCCCAAATCCGTTTTTGTCAATATTCAAGTTTGAACTCGGTATCTCTTGAGAAACAAAACTTTCTCAACTCATCTTAAATCAAGTTAACTTTTAAACATTACCGAAACTATTATGGATATATAAGATCATCAAGTAACCACATTGTTTAAAGCAACTACACATTTTATAAGTATACTTTGGCCTCTATTATAACATAATTTCACTTGTTGATTTCTGACATATATTTACTCATTCAAGAAATTCGGTATGCCAGATTTATTTTTATTATTATAGTATTATAACTCGAGCTACTACCATAAAGCTGTCTCATAGCTAGTCTCCTTTTATATTGTTTTTCTAATGTAAAGCGGATGTTTTAGTAAAATGTTAAACCAAAATATTGATGATAATCTAAAATATCAATTAACAATATTTTATTGAATAAGATAAAATTAATATTGAATGGTCGGTCAAATGCTCAAAATATAATAACTTAGACACCTTACTTTGATATTCATCACACGTAATTAACAACGAAAAAGATGCCATATGGAAGTTTGTAATAAAAATAAACAATTGGACATTTGGACTGGGTCATTATAACAACAGATAGGGTAAATTACATTTTTGGTCCCTGAACTTGGCACGTTTTTCACTTTTAGTCACTAAACTTCAAAAATTGCAAATTATACACTAAACTTGCCACTTTTTTTCACTTTTGGTCACCGCGTCAACTTGCCCAGATTCGTTAGTTTTTTTTCCACTTTTCGTCCTTTTCATATATTCCATTATTAAAAGTGATAATCGGCCTAACTTCAAGTCTTAGATATTGTTTTGTTCGATTAGTGAAAATACATATTCATTTGTGAAGGGTTTTGAAACAGTTTTTTTTTGAGTTAATTGCAAATTTGGTCCCTGTGGTTTGTTCAATTTTGCAAGGGGGGTCCCTTTTCAACTATCGTTGCAAGGGGGGTCCCTGTTTTGACTTTTTTTTGCAATTTTGGTCCATTTTGGATGGAGCCGTTTGTATAAGACGTTAAATAGGCACGTGAATGACGCGTGCGTGGGCAAAAACGTAATAAGCCAGCCAGCTACCCCCACACCCAGCTCACACTCCCTTTCCCCCCCATTTTTATACGTGAACCAAAACCCTAATTTCATATAAAAAAAAATTCGTTCAACAAAATCCAAAATCCTCTCCATATCCTCTCAAATCAACATCCCCAAAATCAAATATTTTTCGATTAATGACCAAAAATGCCGTGGCTACTTCGAACAACTACTGATTCATTGAATGTGGATTGGATATATCGTAAGTGATTTTGTTTTTTATTTTTATTTTGAATAAATATTTCATAATGTATGTGTTCGTATATAATATATTGTATCTATATATATATATATGTGATTGTTTATAGCTAAATTTTAAATCATACTTCTATTTTTATATAGGTGGAAACCCTACCCACTTTTCTTTGAAAATCCATCACGGTGGGTGGTTCACTAAGGGTCCAAGGAGGCAATTCATCCATGGTCAAGTCAATTATGTGGACTCCGTCGATGGAGATGAGTTTTCTGTTCTAGAGCTTGAAGCAATGCTTAAAGAAATAGGGTATGCTGTTAAAATTCCAATGTGGTACCATTTTAAGGAACCAGACAGTGATTTAGATAATGGTTTGCATGCTTTAGTTAGTGATGATGATGTTAGGCATTTGATGAAGTATGTGACCAAATTTAAGGTTATAGAAGTGTATATAGAACGTGTGCAGGAAAGCAGGGATGTCAATAAGGATGATGCCCTAACACAACCAGTTGTCTTTCCAGCAAAAAAGCTGAAACCTAAAAAGAAATTATTTACTGAACCAATGGAAGATGAAACACATAATGGGCAGGGTAAAAATGAAGCAATGGTAACAAATGTGTCAATGGAAGTTGAAACACAAACTGGGGAGGGTACAAATGAAATGTTGAATAATGAATGACTAGTGCGGGAGATATCAATGAAGGGGAAACTAAAAAAATAGGTGCGGTAAGAAATCATCACAGAAGTTATAATCTACTGGGTAAGCAAACGAGGAATCTACAAAACAAAAAAAGGAAGAAGAAAACAGAAACAGAGAGACAGGTTGGGTAGTGGTACGCGGGGAAATCCAAAAGCTGGTCGAGAAAAAAAGGAAAAGTAGACAAAGGTAAGAAAACGCGAAGGAGAAATCTCGAAGAGGAAGACGTTAGACCAAGTGGAGAAGAAACAGGAGGACAAAAGAGGAAAGGGAGGAACAGTGGGAGTGGGATTGCACCTATCAAGTGCGCCGCGGGAACAAAGGGCGAGCAGAATGATCAAGTGGAGCGGAGGAAGTTGTTGGAAGGGGAGACAGGTAAGGCACGCGAAGAAGCGAAGAAAAGAACAGGGAGAAGGCAACAGTGCGGAGACGAAGGACCGACAGAAGCAACTCACAAAGAGAGAACGAACTGATTCAAAAGCAGGCGGCACTAAGTAAATAGGGGAGGAGGTAAAAAGCGAGATCAATTCCCCATTGGGGGGGCGGAAAAAGATTGGAGACAGAGCACGACCGCAAGAGGCGAGTATCGAAAAAAGGGGGGGACATCGAGGGCAGACAAGGTAAAGGAGGTGAGAGGTACAGAGAGGTGGCATGAAACAGACGAGAAACGAAGGAGAGACGAGTCCCCAACGGGGGTGCTGCGAAAAAATTATGTAAGAGAAGACAAAGTAAGACGGGGGGGGAAGAGAGCAAGAGGAGGAGGGCATTTGATGAAGTATGTGACCAAATTTAAGGTTATAGAAGTGTATATAGAACGTGTGCAGGAAAGCAGGGATGTCAATAAGGATGATGCCCTAACACAACCAGTTGTCTTTCCAGCAAAAAAGCTGAAACCTAAAAAGAAATTATTTACTGAACCAATGGAAGATGAAACACATAATGGGCAGGGTAAAAATGAAGCAATGGTAACAAATGTGTCAATGGAAGTTGAAACACAAACTGGGGAGGGTACAAATGAACCAGTGCTTGTTGAAAGTCAACCAATTTCATCTTATGTACCACAACAAGTTGAAACAACTCCTGCATTGGGTACAAATGAGGTTAATTCAATACTTATTGATGGTGGTAATGAAATGTTGAATAATGAGACTGTTTTTACTGAAACCTTTTTCAATGTGCAAGTTCAAAAAGAGGTTGGGCAGGGTAGTGGGCTTAATATGGGGAATGAGGCCAGTCATGAACATATAGGTAATACACACTTTGATGAGCCAAGTAATGAGGAGGTGGGTGATGTTGAAGAGGATGATAATGCAGATGAGCCTGGTAATGACAGTGATGGGGAAAGTGAAGACTCTGATTTTATAGTTGATGAGGAACATAGAATGGATGATGTTGAGGTAGACATGTCTGACTTTAGGGATAACATAGACACTGAAGTAGAATGGGTAGGAGGTGGTGAGAATCCTGATGCAACAACTACGACAGAGAAGGGTATAGATGGTGATACTGAAACTTTGAATTTTGAAACACTTGAAAGTGGAAGTGATAATGATGATGATGCAGCTAGGAAACAGGCTTTGCATAATTTAAGAATTCAACATACCACCAATCCTGAAAAAAAAGCACATTTTTTCCTTGGACAAGTGTTTGGGACAAAGGAAGAAATGAAGGATATGCTAACCATGCATGCAGTAGAAACAAGGAGACAACTTAAAATAGTAAAGAATGATAAAAAAAAGGTTCAGAGTTATTTGTGAAGGCACCATTCCTATTTTCAGTGAGAGCAGTCTTAATTTTCAATCCAAAGTTGATGGGCCAAGTAATAAGTCCAAAGATGGGGGACCAAGTCAAGAGGGGCAGTCCAAAGATGGGGGACCAAGTCAAGAAGGGCAGTCCAATAATGTATGTGGGCCCAAAACAAAGTATATTCCAAAAGAAACTGTTGGCCTTAAAATGTTAGAAAGCCCTAAAGGGATTAGGTGGACAAAGAGAAAGCCAACTGAAAAAGCATCCCAAGTTATTGCTACACCTAGTGAAGAGAAAAAATGTCCTTGGCTTCTGTATATTGGTAAACCAGATGCACAACAATCATGGATGGTCAGAACTTATAAACAGAAGCACATTTGTCTTCAGACTAGACACTTAAGGAAATGCAATTCAGATTTTTTGGCTAAACAAATACAAGAGCAGTTAAATCCAGAATCCAAGGTTCAAGCAGGCAGTATTAGAGACCAACTCCAAAAGAAATTTGAGATAGGGGTGTCAAAACACAAGATCTATAGGGCACATCACAAGGCAAAGGCAAGAATAATGGGTGATTTCACACAACAATATAACATGTTGAAGGATTACATTCTTGAATTGAAAGCATGCAACCCAGACACTACTGTGAAGCTCAACTTTGAACCAAATCTTGATCCTGATTGTGACACAAGAGTGTTCAGAAGAGTATATGTATGCTTGGGTCCATTGAAGGCTGGGTTTAAAGCAGGAAAGAGAGATCTCTTGGGTTTAGATGGTTCTTTTATGAAGTCTCCTGCTACAGGGATGTTGTTGACTGCAGTTGGTGTAGATCCAAACCATCAAACTTACCCACTGGCTTATGGCATTGTGGAGTCTGAGAACAGGGCTTCATGGACTTGGTTCCTTGAATGTCTAGGAGAAGATCTAGAGTTGAATCACATGTCCAATTTCACATTCATTAGTGATAGGCAAAAGGTTTGTTTATTGTATACTTGTTTATTTAATATTGGAAGGCCTTTTTTTATGCATTTAACTTGAATGTTTGTATATTGTATAGGGAATCATACCTGCTATTTCACAATTATTCCCATGTGCTGAGCATAGGTATTGCCTCAAGCACATTTATGACAACATGAAAGGGACATTCAGGGGGCAGGTTTACAAGGATTTCATATGGAAGGCTGCAACGGCACCAACTGTTATAGAGTTTTCAAAGGTTATGGATGCTTTGAAAAATGTCAATAAAGAAGCTTATGACTGGTTAAAGGAAATACCACCAAGACACTGGGCAAGGTCTCATTTTACTGGTATGAATTCTTCTTATAAAACTGTTATTATTGTTTATTAACTGTAATTGTCAAGTATAGTAACAGCATTGTGTTTAATATAGGAAGGGCAAATTGTGATATATTATTGAACAACATGTGTGAGGTGTACAATAGACAACTGATTGATGGTAGGGAGAAAGGTATCATTCTTTGTTTAGAGTTCATTAGAGAGTACAATATGAAGAGACTTGCCAAAGTTCAAAAGGATATTGACAAGAGTGTTGGTCCTTTAACACCAAGGGCAACTGAATTGTTTGAGGCAATCAAAAAAGATGCAACCAAGTACCATGTATGGTTTCCTTTACATATTATTCTGTAATAGTTATGTCCAAATCAGTTCACTACTAGTAATTCACCCAATTGTATTGAAACAGGCAACATTCAATGGAGATAGCAAATTTCAAGTAGCAGGGCCATGGATGGATCAACATGTGGTTGATATTCACAACAGAACATGCTCATGTAGGAGGTGGGAGTTAACTGGCATGCCATGTAAGCATGCTGTGGCCAGTATCAACAATATGGCAGAGAATCAAGCAAAACCACCAATTCCAGAGTCTTTTGTTCATCCTGTTTATTGGTTGAAAACTTGGGAAACAATGTACAGTTTTAAGATCAATCCAATCAAAGGCAGATCACATTGGCCAAAGTCTGGATGGGCAATAACAATTAAACCACCCAAGCATAAGAACCCAATTGGAAGGCCTAAGAAGAAGAGAAGGAAGAGTGCCATTGAAATTCAAATAATTAAGGAACGGAAGATATCTAGGGCTGGTGCTAAGCTTAAGTGTGGGAATTGTAAGATGGATGGTCACAATAAGAGAACATGTCCAAAAAAATCTGTAACTTCAAAGCCTAGTGGTTCCAAGGGTGGTCCAAGCAAGACTACAGCTTCAACTGGTGCCTCAAGTTCCCAAACTGCTGCTTAATTTATGTTTTCCATGGTTCCAATGTGTAACTTTGAATATGTCTTTTGTTATGTTTTTCCAATTTGACTATTTGTGTTGTTTTAAGAAGGTCTGACTTTTAGTATTTGCATGAATTATAATGAAATTAGTGCAGGCAAGTGCACAATTTTCTGTACCAGAAGTTGTTTTGTGTTTTAGTATGTGTTTTTCCAATTCAAATCATGACTGTCTTTGTGTTTGTAACCATAAGAGTGCAGGAATTTAGGAAAGGCACAATTTACAATTCAAAAAAACTGCAATATTGGTTGAAACCATTCAATACCATTGAATACCAAATGCACTTGCCAACAACCATTTGAAACAACCTTTTCAAACAACCATTATCATTAGTCTGCAGAAGTGCAAAAACATACATATATTACAACAAATACCTTACAAACAACAAATTATACTTACAAAACAGCCACAAGTACAGAAACATGATAAGTTCACAATTAGTAACAATCATCTAAGGTAACTTGGGCATAGGAGCATTCATAAGTCCGATTAGCTCATCAAGAAACCTGCTTGCAGGAACCTTATAATCTGTTTTGGCCTCCATATCTTTTAGCTTGACCATTCCTTTTTCAACTCCACGGTCACCTACAATCACCATCCAAGGTATCCCACAAGTACAGAACTACTTAAAATTTCTCTTAATCAAGCTAGAAAGATAACCCATACAATGAAAAATACCCAACTTATGACCAACATCCTTTTGTATCTTCTTGCTTGATTCTCCTTTGCTCTAGCACAATCTTCTTTCTTGTTCAAAGATTTTAACAAACCTGGAATAATTTCTTTAGCTCTTGCACACATTGGTGGATCATACCAATTGATAAACCCACAACTTGATCCCTGAAATAAACGGGAAAATCAATTTTTTTATTAAAAAGTGGGTAAATACCATGTAAAAATCTTACCTTTTTACCACACGAATAAAATCTTCTTCCAGGATTGTTACATGTCCAAGAAGTGAGAATAACAGAATGAGAACCACACCGACATACCAACATTCTTTGATTTTGCATCTAATTGATTTAATTTACTTAATTTACGATTTAGGGTTCTTATTTTGGTTTGGGGGAAAATTAGGGGTTTTTTGTTAGATAAAAAATGATTTACGGGTATAAAAAGGGGGAAAAGCTGGGTGTGGGGGTAGCTGGCTGGCTTATTACGTTTTTGCCCACGCACGCGTCATTCACGTGCCTATTTAACGTCTTATACAAACGGCTCCATCCAAAATGGACCAAAATTGCAAAAAAAGTCAAAACAGGGACCCCCCTTGCAACGATAGTTGAAAAGGGACCCCCCTTGCAAAATTGAACAAACCACAGGGACCAAATTTGCAATTATTCATTTGTGAGGGGTTTTGAAACTTTTTTTTATGTTTACAGTTTACTACTTTATTGATTATAAAATAGTTTGATTAGATGAAATAATTGATTTTCTTTTTGAACGACGATGAAATAATTGTTAGTTGAAATTTTTATTTATAAAGTTAGATTTTTTTAGGGCCTTTGTTTGAATTTTTTAGTCTTCTTATTTGTACTTCAACCGTAAATATTTTTTTTGTGTTATATAAATTTATATAGTTTTTCTTAATTCATTTTATTAACTATTGCTAAACTATAATAAAAATAAGATATTGTAACGGTTATCCGGAGTAACGTGTTCTAGATTTTTTTTTCTGAATAATCGATAACGCCTTATGATTTAACCGTAAATATTTTTGTTTGTGTTATATTGTAAACAATTAATTTGAGGTTAAATGGTGGAATTGTGAGTTTGGATCTAGTGTGTGAAAAGTGTGTTTTTGTGTGTGTGTTGAGGTAATTGAGAGAAAACCGGTAATAGTATAGAATTAGATTTTGTTATATGTAAAGTGTTAATTTACAAATGGGGTGGAAGGGGGTATTTATACATTAAGTCCTATTTTCACTAATACCCCTTCCACACTTAATAAATTACAATTCAACAACATAAATTTATAGCTAACAATCTCCCCCTTGGTGTTGAATTGTAAATGTAGCATCGTCTTTTGTCTTTAAATCTTGTCGGGTCCTTTTTGTTGAGAATCTTTGTTGTTTAGTAGACTTTGAAGCTTTCTCTTTGTCTTCATCGTCTTCAAGCAGCTTTGACCTTTTCGATTCTTAAACATTTTGAGAAGACGAAGACTTGGGTTTCTTGTGGAATGCGGAAGCTTGGTATGAAGTGTGGAAGCTTGGCTTGGTTTTGAGTGTAGAACTTGGCTTGATCTTGAGTGTGGAGCTTGTCTTACTTATCAGTCTTTGATCATTTGTCTTTTGCTCCCCCTCAAACACACAATTTTCTCTATAACTAACAATTAATCAAAAAAATTGAATTTTCGTTTTAGCTCACCCTAAACCTGGGCATAATCTTCGGAGCAAAGAATCAGGAAAAGCAATGTGCTCCCCCTCAAAAGAATAATCAATCTCTTACATCTTTTCTCCCCCTCATGATGAACAGGTGTAACGTGTTCATCATGCAACAGTGATTGATAGCACAAATGGTGAATAAAAAGGTTTAATTATGAAGTAACGTCTCAAATAAACAGATTTTGAACGGGTTGTACACAGTTATGTGTACAAGCCAAATCACAACCACCTACTTGAATCCAGACGTTGGAACCCATGTGAGGGTGGGTCCAACTGGATATTTGAAAAGAGAAGTAGGAGGTTGTGCATAGTCAAGCATTTTTTGCACACGAGGGTGAATGACTCGTGGTGCAAACTTAAACAACTTAGGGAGAGAGTATTTAATGAGAGTGCTTTTAGGTTTTGGGTTCAGTTTAGTATGAGAGAACCAGCCATATTGATCTCTATAGTGAATGATTCCGGTGGTGGGATCCTTGAATATCTGGCAATGGCTGTTTAGAGGCTTGAGGGGAGGTCTGGTCTTGCGAGGTGTGTAATATGGGTTCATTTGTTTGAGAGTAGGATGAGGTTTAGGTAGACGGGTTTTTGTTTTGGTGGAATGAGGTTCTTTTGAGAAGTTGGAAGTGGTATGAATTGGTTTGGAAGAAGGTTGTGGGTGTTTATTGTTTTGGTGAGATGGTTTGGTGTTATGAGGATTTGTTTTGGTTTTGGAGGAAGGGTGTTGTTTGGTATTGGTTGATAATTCTGGGTGATTGTGGTTTGGTTGGGCATTTGAAGGATTGGATTTTGTTTTATTTGGAGATGGAGTGGTTTGGTTCAGAAGAGGTGATTCTGGAGCATGAGTCGAAGAAGAACTCACTTGATTTGACTTGGTTGCAAGTTGAGTTTCCAATGACAAGGAATGAGCTTGAAGTTGTTGGATTAACTTCAGACATTTTTGCTCATTATTCCTCGAAGAAATGGACTTGTATTGCAATTCACGATTGAGCTTCGAAAGTTGTTGTTGCAAAACAAGTTCTTTAACTTGGGTTTTGTTAGAACTATTAAAATTCGTGTTATAGTGCGGAAGTAAGATAATCAACAATGGTGGAAAGTGTGTGTGTTAGTGTGTGTTCTTGAGAGAGAAAGGTGTGTGTTGGAGAAGTAGGATTAATTGATTGTAATATGTGTGTAAAAAGGCTTACCAGGCTTACAAAAATATGAAGGCTTGAGGGGTATTTATACTCTAAGTATATTACAAAAGCTCCCCCTCAACCTTACATTATATACATAAAATACAATGTTTGGAAATTCAACTAAGCACTATTTTATATTTCTAACATTCTCCCCCTTAGTGCTTGGTTGTCCATCATCACTTTCTATGTTGTCTCCTCCTCTTGTTTGCACGTCTTTGCTTGTTCTTTCTTTTCTTATATCGTCGTGCAGCATTTGAGGTTGATGGCTTGTCAATCTTTGAACTCCAGAAGGCTCTCTTCTTATAACTATTCCATGAGTCATTCCAAAACTTCTTAGGGATGAAGTGCCAGTTATCACCAACAGGACGTTCATCTGGCAATTTGATATTATCTTGGAAGTTTACAGGAGGAATGTTGTGAGGACCACGTTCATGACTAGGATTCCAATGAACCCATGAACCTGTCTTGGTATGAATAATTCCTTCTTGGGATTTGGGAGTTCTTGTGACAATGAGATCTCTAATCTTCTGACGCATATCAAGAGTATCTTTGATACGTCTTATATGATCTTCTCTCTGAGACTTGATTTGTTCATCTTCTTCATTGTCAGAATCTTCATCTATTGCATTCAGAATTGATTGACAATATTTCAAGGTACCATCTGAATATTTGGAAAACTCAGAGGCACGAATGAAGATCTTTTTCTTCAGTCGATTAATGAAGACAAATCCATCCAAATTTTCAATTGGATCTCCAATCTGATATGAATCTAGCTCATAACCTCTGGCTCTTTGGTTTGGTTTTGTGAGGTTAATTCTGCTAGTTCTTCTTTCTAATCCAATCTGAAAGTCATTGAACTCATAGAATCTGATCAATGCTTGAATATGACTCTTCAATGCTTCGTAGGCTAGAAGTTGATCTGGAGTCTTGATGATCAGATAGGCATATTGGTTGTAGAGAAATAAGATGTCTGAGATCGTCATATGTTGAAAAGATTCTTCTTGAACAACATAAATATTGCCATCTGCTCGACGAACTCTGAATCTAACAAGTCTAAGATTGTGGATTTTGAGAGGAGTAAACAACTGAAGGACTTTGGTTATTGGGATTTGAAATTGTTGATACCACCATTCAGCTCTTACAGAACTTTCAGCATTCATTAGCTCCATATATGCATCTCTTTGACCTTGATGTCTGAACAAAAAGAATGCTCTTAATCTGTTCAAGGTCATGTTGAGTCTTTCACTTGGTGAGCAATAAATTTGAAAGGCTCTTTCTTCAAGATATCTAGCTCTGCACACAATTTCTTCCGGTCTTGTGCTCAAATCCAAGATTTGTTCATAATTCTCAGCAAAATAACCCTCATTGATCCGCCAAATCTTATTTCTTGAGATCCTTGGATGTCTAACTCCTTGTCCAAGTTCATTGGGAGTCTCAAGATTTTCTGTGTTTCTGAGATGATAAACTATCTCTTCAAAGATATCTTCTCCATATTTTTCTTGAACTACACTTGCTGGAGCATCATCAGGTTTGTCAGAATCAGACTCATCATTATTACCATTTCCTGGTTGAAATGGATCAGGATCACTTGACTCATCAGAACTTGATGTGGAAGAATAATAATGAGAAATATTTCTGATGAGTGGAGGTAAATCATCCGACTCTTCTTGAATTTGAGTTCCTCCTTGAGTCTCTGTAACAACTTCTTGAACAGTTTCTTGACCATCTTGAGCTTGTGTCTCATGACCCTCTCTAATATCTCTCATATTCTCCCCTCGGGTTGATCATCAGGATCTTGATCATCCCGACGACTTGAGATATTAGCCAGTCGACATTGTTGATCAAGTTGTTGTTGTTGTTGTTGTTGTTTGTGGGAGTGGTGTTGTTGTTGTTTGTGTTGTTGTTGTTGTTTGTGTTGTTGTTGTTGTTTGTGTTGTTGTTGGTGTTGTTGTTGTTGGTGGTGTTGTTGTTGTTGTTGTTGTTGTTGTTGTTGTTGTTGTTGTTGTTGTTGTTGTTGTTGTTGTTGTTGTTGTTGTTGTTGTTGTTGTTGTTGTTGTTGTTGTTGTTGTTGTTGTTGTTGTTGTTGTTGTTGTTGTTGTTGTTGTTGTTGTTGTTGTTGTTGTTGTTGTTGTTGTTGTTGTTGTTGTTGTTGTTGTTGTTGTTGTTGTTGTTGTTGTTGTTGTTGTTGTTGTTGTTGTTGTTGTTGTTGTTGTTGTTGTTGTTGTTGTTGTTGTTGTTGTTGTTGTTGTTGTTGTTGTTGTTGTTGTTGTTGTTGTTGTTGTTGTTGTTGTTGTTGTTGTTGTTGTTGTTGTTGTTGTTGTTGTTGTTGTTGTTGTTGTTGTTGTTGTTGTTGTTGTTGTTGTTGTTGTTGTTGTTGTTGTTGTTGTTGTTGTTGTTGTTGTTGTTGTTGTTGTTGTTGTTGTTGTTGTTGTTGTTGTTGTTGTTGTTGTTGTTGTTGTTGTTGTTGTTGTTGTTGTTGTTGTTGTTGTTGTTGTTGTTGTTGTTGTTGTTGTTGTTGTTGTTGTTGTTGTTGTTGTTGTTGTTGTTGTTGTTGTTGTTGTTGTTGTTGTTGTTGTTGTTGTTGTTGTTGTTGTTGTTGTTGTTGTTGTTGTTGTTGTTGTTGTTGTTGTTGTTGTTGTTGTTGTTGTTGTTGTTGTTGTTGTTGTTGTTGTTGTTGTTGTTGTTGTTGTTGTTGTTGTTGTTGTTGTTGTTGTTGTTGTTGTTGTTGTTGTTGTTGTTGTTGTTGTTGTTGTTGTTGTTGTTGTTGTTGTTGTTGTTGTTGTTGTTGTTGTTGTTGTTGTTGTTGTTGTTGTTGTTGTTGTTGTTGTTGTTGTTGTTGTTGTTGTTGTTGTTGTTGTTGTTGTTGTTGTTGTTGTTGTTGTTGTTGTTGTTGTTGTTGTTGTTGTTGTTGTTGTTGTTGTTGTTGTTGTTGTTGTTGTTGTTGTTGTTGTTGTTGTTGTTGTTGTTGTTGTTGTTGTTGTTGTTGTTGTTGTTGTTGTTGTTGTTGTTGTTGTTGTTGTTGTTGTTGTTGTTGTTGTTGTTGTTGTTGTTGTTGTTGTTGTTGTTGTTGTTGTTGTTGTTGTTGTTGTTGTTGTTGTTGTTGTTGTTGTTGTTGTTGTTGTTGTTGTTGTTGTTGTTGTTGTTGTTGTTGTTGTTGTTGTTGTTGTTGTTGTTGTTGTTGTTGTTGTTGTTGTTGTTGTTGTTGTTGTTGTTGTTGTTGTTGTGGGGGTGTTGTTGTTGTTTGTGTTGGTGTTGGAGTCTCTTCTGGAGAATTAATGCGTAAAGCACCTCCAGTACGTAATCTAGGTGGTTGAGATGAGGTTTGAGATGCAGGAAGTTTACCAGTGATAGTGTTTCTCGATATAAGTAATTCACTTCTTTGTCCCTCTTCAATTCCTTCAACAAAATGAGCAATTAAAGTTTGAGCCTCAGGTGGTAATGGAATAGCAGAAGTTGGCACATCAGTAGTCTCAAGTGATTCTACTGAGTGACCCGAAGACATCATGACTGTCTCAGGATTTCCTGTTGGTTCAAAAGTATGAGCAACAGTTGATGATTCGGCTTTGCAACCAGAATCGGGTTGTTGTTGGGCAACACCACTAACAATACCGGGGTCACTGAGAATGCCCGTTAATACAGTCTCAGGTTGATCCTGAGGAACAGCAGTGTCACAACGGCGTTCATACTGCTCCCCAGTCTCTGTCTGAGGACTGTTACCTGCGGCTAAAGCTGGCGTGATGTTAGCTAAGGCAGGATTTCCAAGCTGTCCTTGAGGGTCACACAAAGTGGGTCCCTCTCCGCTTGTTCCGGCACCAGTACTCAACTGGGCTTGTGATTCCGTGTGCCTAGGTGATTTAGACTCTTGTGCATGAACTGAAGGCGAGAGGTGGGGCTGGTCCTCTCTATTTTCAACACTCTCATCCTCCAAATGAGGAGAGTGTGGTGAGCGTGGCTGTTCCCCGTGTATTTCTGAGACTAACTCCTGTTGTGAGGAGTCAGAATGGCTGGGAGAGTTTGGTGCAAGCGAGAATGGGCAGTTCCCGACTTCTACTCTAGGGTAAACCCGACGTTGATATTGGGTTAAGACTAATTGGAGGCCAACGTTTTCTTTTTGCCTTTCATCTATCCCGGACCTCTCAACCTCTCTGGTATTTTCAACCCCTCCCTCATTCCTTCCTTGTTCCTCCGGGATGTCTATGACATCATCAGCAAACTGATTTGCATCATCATCAGATGCATAATTATCAGAAGTAATGGTATCTTCTGGTTCGGGTTCTTGAAATCGGTCATACTCAAAACGAGATCTTTTAAAAGTTTTTCGAATATTAACCGGAATTGATTTCTTTCTGCCTTGAGTATATGTTGGTGGAGGAGATCGAACAAAGGATGATGAAGGTATGGTTGAGGTAGACTGAGGTATGATTGGTTGTTCAGGTGTTGTAATATCCGGAAGTGGTGAAGATTGATGAATTGGTGATTGAGGTAATTTGGGTGAAGATGGAGATGATTGTTTTTGAGGTGATGGTGTTTTGGGTGATGGTGATCGGATTTGTCTTTGAGACCCAGTAACAGATATTGTCTCCTCAGAAGATATTGGAGAAGAAGTTTCAGCTATAGCTTTGCTTTTGAGGTTCTTTGATGAACTCTTCTTCTTCTTTTGATGCACTTGTTTACTCAATTTCAACACAAACATTTCTCCTTTTTGTTTCTTTCTTTTGAGCTTACTGGAACTGGATTCACCCTCACGCTCTTTTCTTTTTCTACTTGACCCCTCACCAGGTGTCCTATGTACAGCTTGGGTAGGAACCGGGAGGCTTTCCGGTCCCAGTGCTGTTCTAATCCAGTCCAGATAAGCAACTTTATCTTCATCAGTATCTGACACCATATCTAGTAGAAATGATGGAATCAGGAAAGTATAGTTAGCAGCTCCTGAGTCTCTAACATACTTGTAAAAATGTATAGTCACTTGGCTACTGTCTTGAAGCCTTGGAATGCTTCTTTCATGTCTTACTGCACTGTAGACGATTGCTGTGAGAAATCTTATGAATGGAATATACTTCTTGGGAGCAGACACTTTGCCATTTACTAATACAATCAGTTGATCCCACAGAAGTTGAGCAATGTCATAGTGTCTGTTGAAAACAACACCATAGAAAATGTGCAGCATTGGCTGTGTCAGATTGTCCATCCCTCTTGTGTATGGGGTTAAGCAGTTGCTTAGGATGGAATACACATAATACCAAATCTTTGGTAGATTTTTCAATTTGAAATCTCTTGTCCTGGATAAAGGACCTTCATAACCAACAGAAATTAAAGCAGCAAACATTTCTTCATTGGACTCAAAGTCATCATAATCAGCATGTCCATTGAAGTTTGCTTCAGGTAGTCTTAAAATCCTTCTGAAGTCATCAAGATTGAACTCAAACTCATATTTTCTATCTCCTGAAGTCAACTTATATTGAAAGTAGCCTTGACGACGAAGTTCAGGAGATTTTGATTTAGCTTTGGCTCTTGGATTTGTTGGATCATAAGGTTGAACAAAGATAATTGATCTCCACATATCAAAAAGGTAGACTTCAGCTAAGTCTTGTTCAACAGTAAGTACATATGTGAGAGGATGATTGTGAAGAATTCTTGGAACTATTTGAAAACCAGGAGCTATGAAAGGATCAAACAACACTCTGTTATTTCTCATGCTACTTGTGTTTCCGGCAATGAGAATTTCTTCAATTGATTCATTTAGAGCAACCTCTTCATCATGTTCAATAATTTCTTGATGATCCATTTTTAATTTTCTGATTTAAGACATAAAACAATTTAACGCACACATAAAATAATTTGAATAGCAAATAACAAGTTTCACTCAAATGATTTATATAAAATACAAAGAGGTTCACAAAGGCGATCAACTCAGTGTATTCTTTATAAATAATTTGAAATGAGAAGATAAACTCAGAAAATAAAGAAAATTAAAAAAAATTAAAAAAAATTAAAAAAAATTAAAAAAAATTAAAAAAAATTAAAAAAAATTAAAAAAAATTAAAAAAAATTAAAAAAAATTAAAAAAAATTAAAAAAAATTAAAAAAAATTAAAAAAAATTAAAAAAAATTAAAAAAAATTAAAAAAAATTAAAAAAAATTAAAAAAAATTAAAAAAAATTAAAAAAAATTAAAAAAAATTAAAAAAAATTAAAAAAAATTAAAAAAAATTAAAAAAAATTAAAAAAAATTAAAAAAAATTAAAAAAAATTAAAAAAAATTAAAAAAAATTAAAAAAAATTAAAAAAAATTAAAAAATATTGAAAAAAGGTTAAGAAAGGAAAAAGAAACAATCTTGTTCAAGATCGTCTTATCTATGATTATTGGAAAAAATTGTTAAGTATGGAAAAACTGAACATGGGACGATCTTGTTCAAGATCGTCTTAACTATGATTATTGGAAAAAATTGTTAAGTATGGAAAATGAGACGATCTTGTACAAGATCGTCTTAAGGTTTTATTTCCAAAAAAAATTTTGAAGTGAAGGAAAAAGGGACGATCTTGTAGAAGATCGTTTTAAAAACAAGTGTTAAAAATACTTCACTTCAATTTTCATTTAAAGAAAAATTCTAACACTTTAAAATATAAAGTGAAATCATCTCAATGATTTCCCTTTAAATTTAAAAGTATTAGTTTTGAGCAAACCGATCTCTTACGAGTTCAGTTACCCATTCATTTGTTTTTCAAATCAATTCTTCTACCACACAGCGTACAGACCCTAGAACGATCTTGACAAGATCGTCCTGGTCTTGGTCTCAAGGGTTACAAGGCAAATAAATGAGAAAGTGGAACTAAGACGGTCTTGGCAAGATCGTCTTATTTCCAAGTCGTTCTGGAACCAAGACGGTCTTGGGCAAGATCGTCTTAGGAACAAAATTACTTGAAAATAATACGACTTTGCCAAAATCGTTTTATTTCCAACCAGGTTTTGCTTAACACAAATATGATTCATTTTAACAACTAAGCATAACAAAACATTTATATGAATCACAGCAAGTAAACAATCACAACTCAATCACTAAAATCAAGACAAATAACCTAAAACAAATCGAAGATCGTCTTAGGTCATCTTCTTCACAAAGCACAATAAGTTGCAGGTTTTTGAATTTTCAAAATCACAATACTAATCATTTAAACATGTAATAAACATACACATGTAACCTAAACATGCTTCTAAATCATTCAATCATCACATAATCATCAACAGAAGCAGAAATTTTCAAGAAAAAATGGAAAAAATCTTACATTCTAAGCCGAAATATTACTTGAAGATGTGATTAGATGACAATGATGTAATGGAATGAAATGATCAGTATGAGATTACCAACAAAACCCTTATCTTGTTTCAATGATCAGCCAAAAGTTGTTTTCGAAGTGATTGAGAGTGTTTATGAGAGTGTATGGGGAACTGGGAAAGAAAAAATTGGAAAAAAAAAATGATCAGTTTCCCTCCTCCTTAAGGAAGAGAAAAACCGATTTGGTTGGGTCGGGTGGGTTTTGACCCGATTTGAAAGTCATGGTTTTTGAGTTTTGGGCTTTTAACAAAATGGGCTTATGGTAAAAGGAAATGAGATGGGCTTATGGTTTTTGTTAAAAAAAAACTTTTATTTAAACTAAACAAAACAAAACAATTGATAAAAACAATTTTTATTTTTATGATTTTTTTTTTTAATTTTATATTTGGTTTTTCTATTATAAACAATGAGTTTATTTTCAAATAGTGCAAATACACAAACTCCCCTTAGATTCATGAATTATCCTTTTTCTCCCCCTCAAACATTGCATGATATTTAAGCACATTGCACATAAGCATAGCATCAATGTTTGTCAGATAAGGAATGAAAGAGAAAGAGATGAAGGATTTGTACAGAACATGCAGAGGCAAGTAAGTGTATTGGTAATGAGCACTTATTTGAGATTGTTTCTTGAAAAGAAACTCATTCCAGGATCATGTGTTGAACAGTACCCGAGATTTGGAATACTTAACACAGACCTTTATTACCTGCAAAACACAATCAAGGTTTTCTAGGTACCCACCTTTGAATGGGTCCTTTTAGGTTAGTGGAATCATTCAAAGTATACAGATGAGGTTTTCGAACAAGAGGTTTATTTGTAAGATTCATCACAATCCCATTTGAATCAACAATCAAAGATTTGGAAATCACAGCAGAAGATTTAGAATTTCTTACAGACCATGGTTTAGCTAAATTACTCAATTTTGAATCAAATTTCCTATCAGGAACTTTCTTCTTGTAATCATTAGCTATCCAACTTCTTCTAACTGTTGATTTATCAGACACTTGTGTTTTAGCATATCTAGTAGATTTTATCAATGATGATTTAGAAATCCACTTATGGTTACTAGATAAGCTCTTCTCTCCTTTATCAGATAACTTCTTAGATTCAGTTCGAGGAGTTAAAAACACATTCTGATTTTTTCTTTGCTTGTTGGAGTTTTTGATATTCTGTTTCTTTTGAGTTGCAACAGTGAACCAACCATACTGATCTCTATAACTAGTTATACCATTAGATGTATCTTTTATTAGCAAATCTTGGCTAGTTTTAGACATCTTAGGAAAACAACTAGATTGAGAGATAGCTTTAGAAGCAGAGGTTCTAGAAACAGATGAAATATCAACTTTAAGCTTTGAGTTAGCAGAAATTGCCTTCTTACCTTTGACAGTTGGGGCATGCTGACCTTTGGGTGTATAAAATGAAGTTGGAGCAAACTTAGATTTAGATTCCTTGTTTGATTTAGGCTTTCTGGGTGAGAGTTTTTCAAGCTCTTTTTCAACTTCTGGTGCAAAAACATGATCAGTTTCCAAAAACTTATCTAATTCTTCAACAGAAAGATATGGATAAGTAAACTGTAATTCTTTTGGTTGAACTTCTGATTTTAAAACAGTTTTGTTAGTCAACTTTTCAATCAATGCTTTTGCTTTAGCCTTCAGATCAGTAGGAATCTCAATCTTTTGCTCTAAATTCAATTTATTTTGGTCAACAGGGGTGATTGAAAGAGTATCAAAAGAAAGTATTTTCTTGACAGAAGCAAGATGTTTAGCTTTCAAAGCTTGAACTTTCTCTTCAATGTGAAAGAATGATGACAACATTGAGGTGGACATATCATGTATCTCTTGAGGAGAGATGCTATCACCCTGCATGTCTTTGTTAAAATTCTCACTCCCATTGGATGAAGTGGAGCAGTCAACAGAAGTTAGATCATGTAACATTTGGGTCTTGGTGGTCTCACTTACCTTTGGTGAATAATTTTGAGTTTTCAGATGTTGAATGACTTGTTGTTGAGACTCAATTTTTTGTTTTAAACCTTCAATTTCCTTTTCCAATATGTTAGTTGGAATGTAAAATCTTTCTGAAATTTGTTTTGAACAATCTTTTTGAGACTCATTTTCAGGAATTGAAATGCTGTCTATTTCTTCTAACTCATAGATGGATCTTTTATGAGTTTTCTTGTATGTGTCATTAATAGCAACATAATCAATCTGAAATCTGTTTGGTTTTTGTCTTTCAACATCATCTGACTCAAAGTCATCCTCAGATGGTCTGATGAATTCTTGAATCATGCCAAGTCTAAGATATTTTTCATTATAAAGTGGACCAAGGTCTTCTTTTTGGATTTTTTCTAAATGTGCTGGATTCTCATAACCCAACCCAAGAAGAAGTTCTGATCTATCAATCTTTGATTTATTGTAATAAGCAGTGAAATTCAGAAAAGGATTTTGTTCAATTTTATAGATTTTTTCTTGATAGAACAAGATGTTTGCTTTCAAATCCTCAACTTGTTTTGAAGAGTCTCAATTTCAACTCCTTTGAGAAAACAAGTACTGTTTAGATCAGAAATCTGTCTTTCATGCTTTTCACAGTTAGGTCTAAAATCTTTCATTTTATTTGTGAGAAACTCAACATCAGCTTGTCTTGCATTTGCTCTTAACCATTCATTGGTTTTTCTCAAGCTTTAAAGTCTCAATGATTTGCTTGAGTGAATGGACAGTCTTTTCAAGGTCTTGACATTTGTTTGTCAAATGAGCATTGGGTGAAACAACTTGAGAACTGTTACTTGACAAATGCATTTCTTTTAAGGAATCATAGTTCACTTTGAGAGCTTCATGAGCTATTGAGAGTTCTGAAAAATCTTCATTAATTTTATCAAACTCTTGTTTAGCCATTTTCAAATTGGTTTTTAAAGTAATATTTTGCTTTGTCAAAGTATCAGCAGTTGTTTGGACAGTCAAGTAATCATCTTTGGAAATGAATTGTACCTCACTTGTTGTTGTTTGTGAAGTAGTTTGTGAATGATTGGTTGTTGAAGTGACAGATGTCATCAAGCATGTGAGATCTTCAGAATCAGCATCAATATCTCCAAATAGCCATGGTTTCATCTTTTGTTGTTTGGCTAAGAAATTCTTTCTGATTTCAAGCTCTGAAATCATCATTGTTGTCCCTGAAACGAACGAACAAAGATTTGTAATTATTTTTGTTAAAAAAATTTTGGAATTAAAACGATCTTGTAGAAGATCGTCTTAAGATTTGATTAGGACGATCTTGATTGAAGATCGTCTTAAGGGTTGGTAGAACGATCTTGATAGAAGATCGTCTTAGGAAAATTTTATGTAGAAAGGTAAGACGGTCTTGAATGTAGATCGTCTTAGGACTTGGTTAAGAAAAGGTAAGACGGTCTTGGTTGAAGATCGTCTTAAAAAATTGGTTGATTGAAAAATTTTCTAAGTATAGAAAATTCTGGAAATTTGGCCAGAATGATGTTATGATTTTAGAATTGTTGAGCAAAATCAATCTCAAAGAGATTAGTTACCCAAGGAAGTGTGTGATTCCCAATCACAACAACTTCAAATTATAAATCCACAACACACAGTTCACACAGAACCAAAATTATTAGGACGATCTTGATAGAAGATCGTCTTAGGAAAATTTTATGTAGAAAGGTAAGACGGTCTTGAATGTAGATCGTCTTAGAATCCTTATGAAGACGTCTTAAGGAAATCTGCAAGAACATCAGAAAAAGACAAAATAGTCGAAAAATTTAACAATTTTGCTTGTATTTCACTCAATTTTGAGAGTTACAACTTGATTCAAGCCCAGAAATGCTCAGAATATGATTGCGCACAACCCTAGAAACAATTCCATAGATCAAATCAACTCAAACTGAAAATTCAAAATCTCATCAACTTTCCAGAAAATTTGGATTTTGATCAATACTGTGAATTGGATTCTGAAACTCAACAGGATGATTTTAGAGGTGATTTGGAATGTATCTGTGAACAAAAACAGGAAAATTGAGTGAAAATTGAGGTTGAATTGGTGAAGATCAGTGACAGTTAAAACGGTTATGGTGATGAACACGAATTCTCAATTTTGAACAAAATTTGCACCAATCTGCTTGAAATTTGTTCTGGATCGTCAACAGATTGTTGTTTTGCTCTGATACCACTTGTTAGAACTATTAAAATTCGTGTTATAGTGCGGAAGTAAGATAATCAACAATGGTGGAAAGTGTGTGTGTTAGTGTGTGTTCTTGAGAGAGAAAGGTGTGTGTTGGAGAAGTAGGATTAATTGATTGTAATATGTGTGTAAAAAGGCTTACCAGGCTTACAAAAATATGAAGGCTTGAGGGGTATTTATACTCTAAGTATATTACAAAAGCTCCCCCTCAACCTTACATTATATACATAAAATACAATGTTTGGAAATTCAACTAAGCACTATTTTATATTTCTAACAGGTTTCGAGGATGGTTTCAATGAGCTCTTTGAGAGAAATATCCAACTCATTGGTTAAATTGAGAATCTTTGACTGCAAATGATCATTGTCTTTTTGAAGACTTTTTTTTTTTTTTTTTTTTTTTTTTTTTTTTTTTTTTTTTTTTTTTTTTTTTTTTTTTTTTTTTTTTTTTTTTTTTTTTTTTTTTTTTTTTTTTTTTTTTTTTTTTTTTTTTTTTTTTTTTTTTTTTTTTTTTTTTTTTTTTTTTTTTTTTTTTTTTTTTTTTTTTTTTTTTTTTTTTTTTTTTTTTTTTTTTTTTTTTTTTTTTTTTTTTTTTTTTTTTTTTTTTTTTTTTTTTTTTTTTTTTTTTTTTTTTTTTTTTTTTTTTTTTTTTTTTTTTTTTTTTTTTTTTTTTTTTTTTTTTTTTTTTTTTTTTTTTTTTTTTTTTTTTTTTTTTTTTTTTTTTTTTTTTTTTTTTTTTTTTTTTTTTTTTTTTTTTTTTTTTTTTTTTTTTTTTTTTTTTTTTTTTTTTTTTTTTTTTTTTTTTTTTTTTTTTTTTTTTTTTTTTTTTTTTTTTTTTTTTTTTTTTTTTTTTTTTTTTTTTTTTTTTTTTTTTTTTTTTTTTTTTTTTTTTTTTTTTTTTTTTTTTTTTTTTTTTTTTTTTTTTTTTTTTTTTTTTTTTTTTTTTTTTTTTTTTTTTTTTTTTTTTTTTTTTTTTTTTTTTTTTTTTTTTTTTTTTTTTTTTTTTTTTTTTTTTTTTTTTTTTTTTTTTTTTTTTTTTTTTTTTTTTTTTTTTTTTTTTTTTTTTTTTTTTTTTTTTTTTTTTTTTTTTTTTTTTTTTTTTTTTTTTTTTTTTTTTTTTTTTTTTTTTTTTTTTTTTTTTTTTTTTTTTTTTTTTTTTTTTTTTTTTTTTTTTTTTTTTTTTTTTTTTTTTTTTTTTTTTTTTTTTTTTTTTTTTTTTTTTTTTTTTTTTTTTTTTTTTTTTTTTTTTTTTTTTTTTTTTTTTTTTTTTTTTTTTTTTTTTTTTTTTTTTTTTTTTTTTTTTTTTTTTTTTTTTTTTTTTTTTTTTTTTTTTTTTTTTTTTTTTTTTTTTTTTTTTTTTTTTTTTTTTTTTTTTTTTTTTTTTTTTTTTTTTTTTTTTTTTTTTTTTTTTTTTTTTTTTTTTTTTTTTTTTTTTTTTTTTTTTTTTTTTTTTTTTTTTTTTTTTTTTTTTTTTTTTTTTTTTTTTTTTTTTTTTTTTTTTTTTTTTTTTTTTTTTTTTTTTTTTTTTTTTTTTTTTTTTTTTTTTTTTTTTTTTTTTTTTTTTTTTTTTTTTTTTTTTTTTTTTTTTTTTTTTTTTTTTTTTTTTTTTTTTTTTTTTTTTTTTTTTTTTTTTTTTTTTTTTTTTTTTTTTTTTTTTTTTTTTTTTTTTTTTTTTTTTTTTTTTTTTTTTTTTTTTTTTTTTTTTTTTTTTTTTTTTTTTTTTTTTTTTTTTTTTTTTTTTTTTTTTTTTTTTTTTTTTTTTTTTTTTTTTTTTTTTTTTTTTTTTTTTTTTTTTTTTTTTTTTTTTTTTTTTTTTTTTTTTTTTTTTTTTTTTTTTTTTTTTTTTTTTTTTTTTTTTTTTTTTTTTTTTTTTTTTTTTTTTTTTTTTTTTTTTTTTTTTTTTTTTTTTTTTTTTTTTTTTTTTTTTTTTTTTTTTTTTTTTTTTTTTTTTTTTTTTTTTTTTTTTTTTTTTTTTTTTTTTTTTTTTTTTTTTTTTTTTTTTTTTTTTTTTTTTTTTTTTTTTTTTTTTTTTTTTTTTTTTTTTTTTTTTTTTTTTTTTTTTTTTTTTTTTTTTTTTTTTTTTTTTTTTTTTTTTTTTTTTTTTTTTTTTTTTTTTTTTTTTTTTTTTTTTTTTTTTTTTTTTTTTTTTTTTTTTTTTTTTTTTTTTTTTTTTTTTTTTTTTTTTTTTTTTTTTTTTTTTTTTTTTTTTTTTTTTTTTTTTTTTTTTTTTTTTTTTTTTTTTTTTTTTTTTTTTTTTTTTTTTTTTTTTTTTTTTTTTTTTTTTTTTTTTTTTTTCCATTTCTCTCTCACAAACATGATTTCAAACACAAATTCAATATATCTCACAACCGATATAACCCTTGAAAAAAAATACAGTAACAATTACTAGTCTGATTTCTATCTTATAGACTCACAAGAGAGTAAAAACATAGTATATATATATATATATATATATATATATATATATATATATATATATATATATATATATATATATATATATATATATATATATATATATATATATATATATATATATATATATATATATATATATATATATATATATATATATATATATATATATATATATATATATATATATATATATATATATATATATATATATATATATATATATATATATATATATATATATATATATATATATATATATATATATATATATATATATATATATATATATATATATATATATATATATATATATATATATATATATATATATATATATATATATATATATATATATATATATATATATATATATATATATATATATATATATATATATATATATATATATATATATATATATATATATATATATATATATATATATATATATATATATATATATATATATATATATATATATATATATATATATATATATATATATATATATATATATATATATATATATATATATATATATATATATATATATATATATATATATATATATATATATATATATATATATATATATATATATATATATATATATATATATATATATATATATATATATATATATATATATATATATATATATATATATATATATATATATATATATATATATATATATATATATATATATATATATATATATATATATATATATATATATATATATATATATATATATATATATATATATATATATATATATATATATATATATATATATATATATATATATATATATATATATATATATATATATATATATATATATATATATATATATATATATATATATATATATATATATATATATATATATATATATATATATATATATATATATATATATATATATATATATATATATATATATATATATATATATATATATATATATATATATATATATATATATATATATATATATTTATATATATATATATACATGAATACACTCTTTCTGTAACACACGAAATCAAAGGTTCATTTTTCTTGTGAACACTCTCTCTTTTTACACCATTTCTCTCTCACAAACATGATTTCAAACACAAATTCAATATATCTCACAACCGATATAACCCTTGAAGAAATAACAATTACTAGTCTGATTTCTATCTTATAGACTCACAAGAGAGTAAAAACATAGTAAGAATTTCGAACAGAATGATCCAGCAAGAAATTTGAGCAACCAAGGTTCAAGATGTACGAGATAAAGAACGTGATTCAAGTCTTTGAAAAGAGATGGTGCAAGAACAAGTAAGTGTTTCCTTTGTTATTAAAGTGAAATGGGTTTTGAAAAGGAATGGATTTGGGTCGGGTAAGGGTGAGTTGAATATGAGTTTTGATGACCTAATACCGGTATTCGAACAAAAGCCGGTATTGGTGAAGAACAAAGAGGTAAAGAGCAAATACCGGTTTTTGAGATTTTAAACGGACAGAGTTTCTGCTTGAAAAATGAAGAAAAACAGTACTAATACCGGTTTTGGTGTAAACGGACAGAGTTTCTGCTTGAAAAATGAAGAAAAACAGTACTAATACCGGTTTTTGAGATTTTAAACGGACAGAGTTTCTGCTTGAAAAATGAAGAAAAACAGTACTAATACCGGTTTTTGAGATTTTAAACGGACAGAGTTTCTGCTTGAAAAATGAAGAAAAACAGTACTAATACCGGTTTTTGAGATTTTAAACGGACAGAGTTTCTGCTTGAAAAATGAAGAAAAACAGTACTAATACCGGTTTTTGAGATTGTAAACGGACAGAGTTTCTGCTTGAAAAATGAAGAAAAACAGTACTAATACCGGTTTTTGAGATTTTAAACGGACAGAGTTTCTGCTTGAAAAATGAAGAAAAACAGTACTAATACCGGTTTTTGAGATTTTAAACGGACAGAGTTTCTGCTTGAAAAATGAAGAAAAACAGTACTAATACCGGTTTTTGAGATTTTAAACGGACAGAGTTTCTGCTTGAAAAATGAAGAAAAACAGTACTAATACCGGTTTTTGAGATTGTAAACGGACAGAGTTTCTGCTTGAAAAATGAAGAAAAACAGTACTAATACCGGTTTTTGAGATTTTAAACGGACAGAGTTTCTGCTTGAAAAATGAAGAAAAACAGTACTAATACCGGTTTTTGAGATTTTAAACGGACAGAGTTTCTGCTTGAAAAATGAAGAAAAACAGTACTAATACCGGTTTTTGAGATTGTAAACGGCAGAGTTTCTGCTTGAAATCAAAAGATAAAACACTTAACTAATACCGGTTTTTGAATACCGGTAAATAAACAGTAAGAAATTTAGAAAGCCGGTATTATAACTAAATAAAACTTAAATTCACGATATCTCTTTCATTACTTCGAATCAAAACAGAAAATCAGTACGAAAATGCTTCAGAAGAAAGATCCGCACAAACCCCAACCAATTTTACGGTCAAAAGACTTCGCCGGAAAAGTGATCGCCACTGAATCTCATCGAATCAGAAGAATATGAAGAAATCAAATCGTGGAACAGGTCGGATTTATTCCCATCGGCTCTGATACCAATTGTAAACAATTAATTTGAGGTTAAATGGTGGAATTGTGAGTTTGGATCTAGTGTGTGAAAAGTGTGTTTTTGTGTGTGTGTTGAGGTAATTGAGAGAAAACCGGTAATAGTATAGAATTAGATTTTGTTATATGTAAAGTGTTAATTTACAAATGGGGTGGAAGGGGGTATTTATACATTAAGTCCTATTTTCACTAATACCCCTTCCACACTTAATAAATTACAATTCAACAACATAAATTTATAGCTGTAACACCCCAAGCCGAGGCTCGGAATATCACGGAAATCACATAGCACCAGGTGGAATTACAATAGAACAAACTAAATGCAATTAGAGGATTCAGTGAATCCATACAAAACGATAAACAAGTAACAAAATGCATAAGGCACAAGTCGTCAACAGGAATTACAACAGAGCATCAACAGAAGGTTAACGGTTCTAAGTACAATGCAAAAGAAGGCAAATGGATCCTTGATCCATATAAGTCCAAGTCCGGGTTCAACAGCAAGCTAAACAAATCAGTCAAACTCCATGCCTTGGAATAACTTGGATACCTGAAAAGTGTACTAAGCATAGTCAACACAAGGTTGGTGAGTTCGTAGTAATGGTTCGTAAAGAACCAACATCAATAATCACAATATAAGAATAGAGGCTAGGCATGACTTACAGCGAGCCTCTAAACAACACAATATCGTCTCACAACACGATTACACAAGACAAGCAAAATGTGTAAATGAATGCACGAATGATATATGAATCAATGCAAGTGCCAAATGTATGAATAAGCAAACATGCCTATCCTAAACGTGACCTTCAATCACGTATGCAACGATACCCTTCTGCCATCGCAATGGACAAGGCTGTATCTCAAAATCATCGAGATATATATGTCTATATACTCGGGGTCAAGACTACATCCAAAATGGGTGCATACATCTATGCACCAGGATGCCGGCAAATCCCCTGCCGAGGGTCCAACAGTAATGTATGCAATGCTTACAATCCAATGTAAATGCATAAATCATAAACCAACGATCGATATACGATGAATATGAATCAATAATCAATATTCGCCAATCCTGAGCCAACAATCAATACTCGTCAAACGTGAATCAATAGTCAATATACGACAAACATAAGCCAACAATCAATTTAAACCAACTATACGTACATATACTTCAGAGGATTCTACTTTCTTCGAGTTCCAGATGCTTATATATAGGGTCACCCGCAGCCTTCCCACCACATCTAAAACCCAATGAAAGCATAACCGACTTCCATGTAGGTACGTCTATCCTAATAATAATGTAATACTTAACCAAAACATAAACCAAATCAATCAACGTATGATGAACCATAAACCAATAATTCAATAGTCGTCAGTCATAAACCAATAATCAATAATCGTCAATCATAAGCCACTAACCACAATTCAAACCAACTATACGTACATATACTTCAGAGGATTCTACTTCCTTCGAGTCTCAAATGCTTATATATAGGGTCACCCGCAGCCTTCCCACCACATCTAAAACCCAATGAAGGCATAACCGACTTTCATGTATGTACATCTATCCTAATATCACTAGATACTTAACAAATATAAACTAAGTCATTCGAACGTGAAAATCATCTCAACAACTCAATACTCAAACCAATTTAACCAATCAAACGAAAGGAAACATCACACCAATCCAACATCTAAAACAATCAACCAATCAATCAATCAATAAATGCAAGTAAACACACCAGGTTTACACTTTTCAGCCCGGATCTCAAGTGAGTAGGGAGATACGAAACTCACCTCGATTGGCTAAGAAAGTTAAGATTGATATAAGGTCAAGTTATTGTCGTACAATGTCCTCCTCGCGTCCAACACCTAAATATCGATCATATACATACACATTAACACGCATGAACACATATACGTAACTTATCAATTTCCTGACAAAAACCCTAATTAGGTTTCCAAAATGCTTTCCGACGTTAAATGACTTCTACGACTCTTAATCAATGTTATACAAGATAAGAAGTGAATTAGATTAAGACTCGGCGTGTAAAACGGTCTAGAAGGTCAAACTAGGTCAAACAAGGAACATTTCAGAAAACAACTGCCGTAACTTACGGCCAACAGGGGCGTAGGTTACGGCGGTCAGAATTAAACAGGCGTAAGGTACGGTCAACAGGGGCGTAACCTACGGTCCTCTAGAAAATACATTTTTGGCGTAAAAGTTGGCGTAGACAGAAGCATTTTGGCGTAAGGTCCAATTTAAAGATGGGGATAAGCGTAAGCTACGGCCCAAATGGGCGTAGCCTACGCCCAAGGAAAAACAACTAGCGTAACCTACGGCCCCAAGGGGCGTAGGTTACGCCCCATACTGGGCAGCAGAACTACCCAGCAAGCCAAGTGCAGAAAAACGAACCCAAAACCCCCAATTTCGACCCAAACCACACCAAAACGATTTGTAACCCATTTTGAAGCATTAATAAACATCAATGACTATAAATACACATAACCCAACCCACAAATTTAACCAAAACATCACAATCACTCAAGAATCATTCAAACCCTAACCCTAACCCTAATTTCCATTTTTACCATTTTCAAGTCTTGGAATCCCATAAAAACGACTAGAAACATAAGAACAAGCATAAATAGAAGTAAATGGGATGAATTTACTTACCAAAACCTTCACCTAGTCTCTAACCCGAATTTGACCCGAAATGGCTAGAAAACTTGCACTTTGAAACCCAAATTTTTGATATGTTGTTAAGATGAGGTTGATGATGAAAACCCCAAACAAAATCTTGCTTAATTCCCAATATATGAGATAGAAATCTAGAGAGAGAGAGAGGTATGTGTTTGTGTGTTTCTTGGAGGAGAAAAGAGAGAAAGATAGAAAGATAGATAGAAAATGAGAGGGGGAGAAGGGATAAGGGGGGAGATTGGGTCTTGGGTGGCTGGTGGGTCGTGGACTACCCACGGGCCGACCCGCTTCTCTACCCAAGCCAAATTACAAACGTTAGGCATTTAAACACCGATTAAAACGTATTATCGACCTGGCGAATATACCACGTTGTCATTTAATCACACAACGACCCAACTATTTCATTAACTTAAATTGTTAGTCAAATTGCACGTAAAGTCAAATGGTCAAAATTCACGGATGTTACAATAAACTTTTAATAAAAATCATATAAATGGATTGAGTTTTGAATGTACTTTTCATCGATTATCACTTTTAATAATGGAATAGATGAAAAGACGAAAACTAGAAAAAAAAACTAACGAATATGGGCAAGTTAACGGAGGAAAGGTAACAAAAAAAAAAAAAAAAAAAAAAAAAAAAAAAAAAAAAAAAAAAAAAAAAAGTTAAAAAAAACAAAGTTCCAAAAGTGAAAAAAAGTGGCAAGTTTAGTGTATAATTTGCAATTTTTGAAGTTTAGTGACTAAAAGTGAAAAACATGCCAAGTTCAGGGACCAAAAGTGTAATTTACCCCAGCAGATATTTACCCAAATAAAGAAAATCTCAATATACTGAAAGCTTTCTATACAACAAAAATAACAAGAATTAACTAAGCTGCAAAACATGGCTGGAATATCAACTACACAAATGTTTCCAATGAGCCTAAACAAACCGATAACAGTCGTGGTTGCAAGGCCGTCGAAGAACGAAAGGGTAAATGGGGAGGAAGAACAAGAAGAAGTATTGGTGATAGAAGATATAGAAGTTAAAAAAGATGAGTATGTAAAGTTTGATGTGTTCATCAATGATGAAGATGATGTGGCAGCAAGTGTTGGAGGGGCTGGAAAACCCGAGTTTGCCGGTAGCTTTGTGAAAGTGCCACATAAGCAAAGGGAGAATCGCGAAGATGGTGATCATGGGAAGGTGATGATGAAAACTAAGTTGAGATTAGGAATAAGTGAATTGTTGGAGAGTTTGGAGTTGAAGATGATGATGAAAATGTTATGGTGAAATTGGTGCCAAAATGTGATAATGTTCATGTTATGATATAGGGGTGTTGAAAATAACCAAACCCAAATAACCCGACCCAACCCGAATGGGTTTGGGTGAAACGGGTTGGGTTATTTGGTTTGTGGGTCGTCATTTGGGTTAACCCGAATAACCCAAAGCTTAATCGGTTTGGGTTGCGGGTGAAAATTTTATAATCTGGGTCAACCGAATAACCCAAATAAGATGCATTTATATATATATACACTAATATAACACATTTAAAGTATATATTATTTGAATATTAAATTTTCATTTGTAAAAAAAATCAGAAACATACAAAGTTAAATAATAATAGATGTTTAAATATACATTAATAAAAGATGATAAAAATATGAATATAAGAAGAGTTATATATTGTCAAAATTTGTTTATTTAATATCAGTAGATTTATATTTTTATATAGTTTGTAATTTATTTGTTTTGTGTATAACTTTTATTCTAATAATACATTAATACAATCATCTTTTCATGTAAGAATTCAAAAAACGCATAATCAAATGTGTTTGAACACTTTTGGATATAAAGAACTTAATCTATGTAAGTATCACTATTATTCAAGTTTTTGAAATTAAAATTAGAGTTAATTACATTTTTCGTCCCTGTGGTTTGTACCAACTTTCACAGACCGTCCCTGAGTATCCAAAATTACACGTTTCGTCCCTATGTATGGAACTCCGTCAACGCTTTTAGTCCACTACCCAAACGGACGTTAAAAAATCCTTAATTACACTTTTGGTCCAAGGGTATATTTGTCATCAAATTTGTACATACATTTATCCATCTATCTATATCTTGATGAGGGATCAAAAGTGTAATTAATTCATCTTCTTCTTCATCATCAATTATCTAGACATAAATCCATCCATGTATATATGTATATATCAAAAATCTGTATATCCATCCATGTATATCTATATATCAAAAAATTATCCAGACATAAATCCATATCTATATCTATATATCTATATATCAAAAAATCTGTATTTATATCTATATCTATCTTCACAAATCTGTATTTACATCTATATCTATATATCAAAAATTTATCTAGACATAAATCCATCCATGTATATATGTATTTACATCTATTCCGATCAGAAACCTCAATATTCAGATCCAAAACCTCAACCACCATAACCACCCATATTCTGAATCCAATTTGAAACCCCATTGAAGACCTGAACCTCGATGCTCAATTAATTGCTCCAGTCATATACATAATTGTTATAGATCTAAAACAAGAAAGAAACAAAGTCGGTATGGTAATAGTTTTACCACGTAATAATGTACCAGAGTTTACCATGAATCTGGTAAAATAAATAAAACAAGAAAGAAACAAAGTCGGTATGGTAATAGTTTTACCACGTAATAATGTACCAGAGTTTACCATGAATCTGGTAAAATAAATAAAACAAGAAAGAAACAAAGTCGGTATGGTAATAGTTTTACCACAAAAGTCAAATACTTTTCTGCTAAAATTACAAATATACGAGTAATATGTCACAATTACATATTCGATTGATTCAATTTAGCCTCTTCCATTTCACCACCACCGCTGCCGGCGTCGGAAACTTCACCGGAAATGAAGTTACCAAAATCTAATCAATGGTTTCATTCCAAATCAAATGGATCTGCAAAACCCATCAACCAATTTCACAAACACACACAACTGACCAAGAACCACCACCACGCACCTTCGATTTCTTTGCCATCCCAGTTGTCCCTTGTTTTGCCTCTCCGAAAGCCACCACCGGTGGTTCAATACCCCGTGATTCCAGATCTAATTTTAGCTTCCTCATAGATGATGGCAATGGGGTAATGATAGTGAAGATAGAAATAAGGGTGGTAGCGGCGGCAGTTAGTATGGTGATACCAGAATTGGTTTAGGATGTTTGGATTGTGGTTGACGACGGTAGGGTAGCCGGATCTAGGATGTGATGTCGGAGGGGTGGAAAGCAATGACGACGGTAGGGCAGTAAAAAAAATGTGTATGGATTTTGGGGATGGAAGTGATGGAGTATATAGAATGGTAAGAAATCAATTAGAATAGTTACACACATATCTTGTTCGTAGATATATGTAATCGAATACTGAGTATTATTGTAACACCCCAAGCCGAGGCTCGAAATACCACGGAAATCATATAGCACAAGGTGGGATTACAATAGAACAAGCTAAATGCAATTAAAGATTCAGTGAATCCAATACTAAACGAAACAAGTAACAAAATACACCAAGAGCAAATAACCATCAAAGTTAACAAGATAACATCCAAAGATGGCAAACGATCCTAAGTATAATGCAAAAGGGAGGCCAATGAATCCTTGATTCATAAAGACCATGGTCCGGGTTCACAGCAAGCAAAGCAACTAAACTCCACGCCCTGGAAGAACCTGATTACCTGAAAAGTGTACTAAGCATAGTCAACACAAGGTTGGTGAGTTCGTAGTAATGGTTCATAAGGAACCAACGTCAAATATCACAATATACGAGTAGAGGCTAGACATGACTTACAGCGAGCCTCTAAGCAACACAATATCGTCCAACAACAAGATTACACAAGACTAGTAAATGTGTGATGAGAATGCACAAATGATATATAAATCAAAGTAAGTGCCAAATGCATGAATAAGCCAACATGCCTATCCTATGCGTGAACTCCATCACCTATGCAACGATACCCTTCTGTCATCTCAATGAACAAGGCTGTATCTCAAAATCATCAAGATATATATGTCTATATACTCGGGGTCACGTTCTACATCCAAAATGGGTGCATACATCTATGCACCAGGATGTCGGCAATCCCCTGCCGAGGGCTCATCAACGATGTATGCAATGCTTACAATCAAATGTAAATGCATAAATCATAAACCAACAATCAATATACGATGAACCTGTGCCAACAATCAATATTCGTCAAACATAAGCCAACAATCAATAATCAACAAACATAAGCCACTAATCACGATTTAAACCAACTATACATACATATACTTCAGAGGATTCTACTTTCTTCAAGTCCCAGATGCTTATATATAGGGTCACCCGCAGCCTTCCCACCACATCTAAAACCCAATGAAGGCATAACCGACTTCCATGTATGTACGTCTATCCTAACATAAAAGTAGTACCTAACTAAAACATAACCCAAGTCAATCATACGAAAAGAAACGTCACATCAATCTAACAATCAAGTCAACAATCAATATATCAATAAATGCAAGTAAACACGCCAGGTTTACACTTTTCAGCCCGAATCCCAAGCGAGTAGGGAGATACGAAACTCACCTTGTCTGGCAATGAAGCTAGTATAAGATTACACACAAGTAATGGGGTCCACACGTCCACAACCTATATTAATACATCATAATACCGTAATGTCAACTATACGATCTCACACAAGTTGATTTAGCACAATTAGGTCAAGTCACAAACCCTAAACGCCTTTACAACTTAAACGAGTAGGAACAAAACGCATTCGACTCGACCTTTTTAGAAATTACAAAAGATTCATACAAAAAGAGTGTTACTACTAGAAACTAGACTCTCTTACGATTCCAACGACAGGTCATACGACTTATTTGGACTTACGGATCAAAAGTTATTAACGTTTGAAAATCGACGCGCGTACTTTCCCAGTAACTATCCACTGCGTCGCAGTGAGCCAAAACCAAGCTCACTGCGCCGTAGTGGCTAAGTCAGACCAGGACCAGAAGTATGGCACTGCGCCGCAGTGAGCAAGGGTAGGGCTCACTGCGCCGCAGTGGCCACAACCTGCAGCCAGCACCTGCAGTTTATGCAGGAACACGAACCAAAAACCCCCAATTCCAACCCAAACCTTACCAAAACGACTTGTGAAGACTTTTAACTTGTTTTGAAGCATAAACAAACATCATTAACCATTAATACACATAACCCAACCCACAAATTCGACCGAAACATCATAATCACTCACAAATCCTTCAAACCCTAACCCTAACCCTAATTTGACCCAAAATTAGGTTTAAGCCGATTTAGGACTTGTAAATGTTCAAGATGACTAGAAATGCATAAACAAACATAAATAGGTATAAATGGGATGAAATAGACTTACCAAAACTTCTCTTTGAGCTCAAACCCAAAATTTGACCTAAATGGGTAAAAATGGTAGAACTTGACTTTGATTCTTCGATAAGGCGAAAGTGAGATAAAGGTGACTATGATTTCTATGTTATAATCGATCCAACACTAATGAAATGCAAGAAATGGTGAAGAAGATTGAAAGGGGTCTTTTACTTGAGAGCATAAGAAGGAAGATAGATAGATAGATAGATAAGAAGTGAGAGGGGAGAAAGAGATATGGGGGGGGGAATGGGTCATGGGTGGCTGGTGGGTCTTGGACTACCCACGGGCCGACCCGTTTCTCCCACAAGCCATAAAACAATCAGTTACACAACTAAATACCAACAAACTAAATAACGACTCGACTAACACACATTGTCATTTAATTCACCAAACGACCCACTTATTTCATTAAACAAGATTGTTAATCAAATTACACATAAAGTCAACGGGTCAAAATTTACGGATGTTACATTATTCCCCCGTTGAAAGAATTTCGTCCCGAAATTCAACAAAACCCTAATTATCAAATAAATGCGGATACTTAGACTTCATATGATCCTCTCGCTCCCAAGTGAACTCGGCTCCACGTCTAGCGTTCCATCTTACCTTCACAATGGTGTAGCGCTTCTTCTTGAGTTTCTTTTCTTGGCGATCCAAGATCTCTACCGGCTCTTCAACAAAGTTCAAATTCGAATCAACCCTAATTTCGTCCATAGGCACATGATGTGTAGGATCCGCCAAACACTTGCGCAAGTTACAAATATGAAACACATCATGCACACCGCTAAGCTCTTGAGGCAATTCTAGCCGATAAGCAACCTTCCCAACCCGTTCAAGAATCTTGAAAGGACCAACATACCTTGGTGCAAGTTTTCCCCGCTTCACAAAACGTACAACACCCTTCCAAGGCGATACCTTCAAAAGTACATAATCACCAACTTCAAACTCCAACGGTCTTCGCCTCACATCGGCATACTTCTTTTGACGTTCACGGGCCAATTGCAACTTCTCCTTAATTTGAGATATTACCTTGGTTGTTTCAATCACAATTTCTGGCCCGATAAGTTGACTCTCTCCAATTTCCACCCAAGCTAGAGGAGAACGACATACCCTACCATACAATGCTTTAAAGGGTGCCATTTGAATAGTAGCATGATAGCTATTGTTATATGAAAACTCAACTAGCGGCAAATGGTCTTCCCAACTTCCACCGAAATCAATTGCACACGCCCTCAACATGTCTTCAAGTGTTTGAATGGTTCTCTCGGTTTGCCCATCCGTTTGAGGGTGAAACGCCGTGCTCATGTCAAGTCGAGTACCCATGGCTTTTTGAAAGGCTTTCCAAAAATTCGATTTGAAACGGGCATCTCTATCAGAAATGATAGAAATCGGCACTTCATGCTTAGATATTACTTCCTTGATGTACAAACGAGCCAAAGTGTCAAATTTATCGGTTTCACGAATGGCTAAAAAGTGAGCCGATTTCGTCAACCGATCTACTATCACCCAAATCGTGTCACGGCCGCTTCTTGTCTTCGGTAGTTTAGTAATGAAGTCCATTGAAATATGCTCCCACTTCCAATCGGGCATCACCGGTTGTACCAACAACCCGGGTGGCTTCTTGTGATCGGCCTTGACTTGTAAGCAAGTAAGACACTCACTCACATACTTAGCCACATCACGCTTCATGCCCGGCCACCAATACAAGTCTTTCAAATCAAAGTACATCTTATCCGACCCGGGATGGACGAATAAGGCGATTGATGAGCTTCATTCATAATAAGCGCTCTTAAGTTACCGAAGATAGGAATCCAAAGTCTTTCAACCATGTATAGTCCATTATCATTCTTTCGGTCAAATAGTTGTTCCATACCGTCTAGGCTTTCGTCTCCAAAGTTTTCTGGTAGGGTGGCTTGAACTTGGGCTTCAATGATCCGATCACGAATATTTGGCCTTACCGTGAGGCTCATAGCTCTAGCCCGTCTTGGCTTCACTCTCTCCTTTCGGCTCAAGGCATCGGCTACTACATTTGCCTTGCCCGGGTGATAACGGATGTCACAATCATAATCACTAAATAGTTCTAACCAATGCCTTTGCCTCATATTCAATTCACTTTGGTTAAAGATGTGTTGGAGACTCTTGTGATCGGTATAAATCACACATTTGGTGCCATAGAGATAATGCCTCCAACACTTCAAAGCAAACACAACCGCTCTCAATTCCAAATCATGTGTCGGGTAGTTCTTCTCATGCACCTTCAATTGACGAGAGGCATAAGCAATGACTTTACCCCTTTGCATAAGAACACAACCCAACCCTTGCCCCGAAGCATCACAATAAACAACAAAATCTTCGATCCCATCCGGTAGTGTCAAAATAGGAGCATCACATAACATATCCTTAAGTGTTTGGAAGGCGTTCTCTTGTCTTTCGCTCCATTCAAAAATTCTCTCTTTTTGAGTCAATAGAGTGAGTGGTTGTGCAATACGGGAGAAATTTTCAATAAATCTTCTATAGTAACCCGCCAGTCCGAGGAATTGGCGGATTTCGGATGGCGTTTCGGGTCTTCTCCAATTCTTGACCGCTTCAATCTTGTTTGGGTCCACATGAATACCATCCTTGCTCACTACGTGACCAAGGAAGTGGACCTCTTCCAACCAAAACTCACACTTGGAAAATTTTGCGTACAATTTCTCCTTCCTTAGTAATTCAAGCACTTCACGCAAGTGCTCAACATGCTCCTCCTTCGTCTTCGAGTATACAAGTATGTCATCAATGAATACAATGACAGACTTGTCCAAGTATGGTTGACATACCCGGTTCATCAAGTCCATGAACACCGCCGGTGCATTAGTCAACCCAAAAGGCATTATGGTGAATTCAAAATGACCATACCTTGTGCGAAAAGCCGTTTTGGGGATGTCATCTCATGTACCCGGAGTTGATGATAACCCGAGCGAAGATCGATTTTTGAGAAGTGCTTAGCTCCTTGAAGTTGATCAAACAAGTCATCAATTCTTGGGAGAGGATACCGGTTCTTCACTGTGAGCTTGTTTAATTCTCGGTAGTCGATACACATTCTGAAGGACCCATCTTTCTTCTTGACGAAGAGAACAGGAGCACCCCAAGGAGATTGACTAGGGCGAATGAAACCCTTCTCTTGGAGTTCCTTGAGTTGGGCTTGTAATTCTTGCATTTCGGTTAAAGCTAGTCTATATGGGGCTTTTGCTACGGGCGCGGCTTCAGGAATAAGATTAATACGAAAATCAAGTTCACGGGTCGGAGGTAACCCCGGTAAGTCATCCGGAAAAACATCGGGAAAATCACAAACGATAGGGACGGTCTTCAATTCTACCTTTGAGATGGTAGCACTAAAGACTTTAGAATTTGAGTAATCGGAGATTTCGCCTTGAACTCTAAGAATTTTACCGTTAGCCAAAGGTACCTTAACAACTCTCTCGCCACAATCAATCGTCGCATTAACCGCCGCTAACCAATCCATACCCACTATAATATCAAAACTACCAATGTCAAGAGGCATAAGGTCAATGGAGAAGTCGACATCTTCTAAAGTCAAGACACAGTCGCGAAGTATTTGGCTAATTCTAGTTAGTGACCCATTTACCATTTCAATGTCAAGCACATAGTTTAGAGCACACGGATGCACATCAATCAAAGGAACAAAGTTAGAAGACACGAGGCTATAATCGGCCCCGGAATCAAATAGGACGGTTGCATAGAGACCATTTAAGAGAAAAGTACCTGCTACTACGTTGGGGTCATTGCGAGCTTCATTTACATTGGCCGCAAAGGCTCGGCCGCGTGGTTGCACTTGGTGGCCTTGTTGTCCCCGGTTTTGGTAGGCCCGACCATTTGGAGTTGATTGGGGTGAACGGCTACTTGAACTTGTTGTCCCACCCATCGAGGACAATTATTACGGTAGTGGTCACGGCTACCACATTTAAAACATTCGCCTCTTCTTTGGTTACCTTGAGGAGGAACGGCCCGAACAGGAGCCACATTCATTGGGCCCGCTCTTGGAGCTCTACAATCTCTGGAGAGGTGCCCGACTCGGTTACAATTATAGCATGCTTTGCATTGGGCATTGGCGGGGTGATGTTGGTTGCATCTCCCACAGAAGGGATAGGGTCCCGGGAAAGCTTTCCTAGTTGGCTCCACCGCCGCCATTATTCTACCCCTATTTACATTCTTGGGGTCAAACCTCCCCACTTTCTTCACCCCGCTCGACTCTCCCACTTCTTTCCTCTTGCTTGATGAGGATTTACTCAAAACACCACATCTCAATAAATCTTCAGTCACACTCCCGGCTTGGTTGACCGCATTAGCCAAAGAAGTAGGCATGTTGGAGTTACATAAGATCGGACTTGAGGATTCAAGCCCAATACAAACTTCTGGATGGCCTGTGACTCGGTACCCACCAAGTGAGGAATGAGGGTGGACAACTCTTGAAATCGTCTCACATAGCCCTTGTAGTCGGCTCCCTCCATGTTGAGATTTGCAAATTCAATGGTTAAGTTTTGTAGTTCATACGAGGACAAAACTTTGCTTTTACTTTGTTTTTGAAGTCAATCCACTCCAAATTTTGAGTCCGCCCCAACGTTATCTCCTGGTTCCACCAACTCAGGGCGTCATGCCTAAACATGCCGGATGCATAGGAAATCCGGTCATCATAGGTGCAATGACTCCTTTCAATCACCGCTTCAATCGCCTCAAACCATCTTATACATTCCGTGGGACCCCCTTTCCCATCGAACTCCGGTGCCCCACAACTTTTAAAATCTTTAAATATGCACCCTTGACGGTATCCCCCATATTGATTATTCATGGGCATTCCGACATTAACACCCATGGTCCCTCTTCTTCATTTTCTACATCATGGGGTTGAGCATTTTCATTATCTACGTTTTCTGGGACTTCATTGTTTTGAGCCACATTATTTTGCCCAAGACTTGCCGTGACTTGAGCAATGATGGTTGGCATGATGCCGGCGACCGTTTGAGCGATTACCTCAGCCAAGTTTGGCTCAGGAGCTCCACCACGACCCCTACCACGGCCCCTACCTCCTTGCACTTCCGGTTGAGCTTCCGGTTGCGGTTCTTCCTCTTCGTCCCTATAGTTCGTTCCGACTCTCCTTGGTCTCGCCATTTCTATAAAACAAGTGACACGTTGACCCGAGGGTTAGTCTCAAATGCTCACATGTTAGCCACACAAGTAGTCAATGCTCTCATACCGATACCACATACTCATTTCATAACGTTATGCTAAGGCAAGAGTGTTAGAATTATAAGGGATTTCCACATATCATATCATCACGTTGGATTTATTACAATACCTCACCATTAATTTAAGTAATCATGCTCAAAATATCATGCAATTAAACAACTAACACAAATGATTCAAAGTATAATCCGAATTCGATATGCTTACTAGTTATTGACCGGTATGTATACAGGGTGTACCAATGGCTAACCCTCCACCTAATCAACTTCCATTAAGCATATCGGTTCCTTATTATACTTTAAGCCACGCGTGCGCAATCCATGATGTCATGAACTTGCTATAATATCGGGTAACCATAAACGAGTTGATCGGGTTCTTTTAGGGTTGCCACAATATTATACTAAGTTAATGGCATCCTTTCATTTTGCCCTAAATCATCACATTAGCTCCAACCAATAACAACAGCAAATCATAATAACCACATTCATCACATTGAATTCAAGCTAACTACGAACTCACACGGGGATTCACATAATTCACATTGCACACGAATTTCCTAACCATGCATGCTATATGAAGAGTTTTAACTTAAGCCGTAGTCTAGGTCAAACCGCCTAATTCTCTACGACCACGCATGGGCCACCATTCTGTAACACCCCAAGCCGAGGCTCGAAATACCACGGAAATCATATAGCACAAGGTGGGATTACAATAGAACAAGCTAAATGCAATTAAAGATTCAGTGAATCCAATACTAAACGAAACAAGTAACAAAATACACCAAGAGCAAATAACCATCAAAGTTAACAAGATAACATCCAAAGATGGCAAACGATCCTAAGTATAATGCAAAAGGGAGGCCAATGAATCCTTGATTCATAAAGTCCATGGTCCGGGTTCACAGCAAGCAAAGCAACTAAACTCCACGCCCTGGAAGAACCTGATTACCTGAAAAGTGTACTAAGCATAGTCAACACAAGGTTGGTGAGTTCGTAGTAATGGTTCATAAGGAACCAACGTCAAATATCACAATACGAGTAGAGGCTAGACATGACTTACAGCGAGCCTCTAAGCAACACAATATCGTCCAACAACAAGATTACACAAGACTAGTAAATGTGTGATGAGAATGCACAAATGATATATGAATCAAAGTAAGTGCCAAATGCATGAAAAAGCAAACATGCCTATCCTATGCGTGAACTCCGTCACCTATGCAACGATACCCTTCTGTCATCAATGAACAAGGCTGTATCTCAAAATCATCGAGATATATATGTCTATATACTCGGGGTCACGTTCTACATCCAAAATGGGTGCATACATCTATGCACCAGGATGTCGGCAATCCCCTGCCGAGGGCTCATCAACGATGTATGCAATGCTCACAATCAAATATAAATGCATAAATCATAAACCAACAATCAATATACGATGAACCTGTGCCAACAATCAATATTCGTCAAACATAAGCCAACAATCAATAATCAACAAACATAAGCCACTAATCACGATTTAAACCAACTATACGTACATATACTTCAGAGGATTCTACTTTCTTCAAGTCCCAGATGCTTATATATAGGGTCACCCGCAGCCTTCCCACCACATCTAAAACCCAATGAAGGCATAACCGACTTCCATGTATGTACGTCTATCCTAACATAAAAGTAGTACCTAACTAAAACATAACCCAAGTCAATCATACGAAAAGAAACGTCACATCAATCTAACAATCAAGTCAACAATCAATATATCAATAAATGCAAGTAAACACGCCAGGTTTACACTTTTCAGCCCGAATCCCAAGCGAGTAGGGAGATACGAAACTCACCTTGATCGGCAAAGAAGCTAGAAAGGTACACAAGTAATGGGGTCCACACGTCCAAACTAGTATGGAGACAGCAGAATACCGGAAGGGGCAAACGATCTGATAGTCAACCAACGGGACGTGGAGCACCATCGGAGGGTCCAAGTCCAAACCCGAACAAGCCGGGACAACTGACCCGAGTAGGAACAAAACGCAGGGGACGCGACCCGTTTAAAGGGAAAAAAGAGGAGACAAAATGGAAGAGGAGACTACTAGAAACAGAATCGCGGACGAGGTCACAAGACAGGGCCGCAGACAAGGAGGGGAAGGCATACGACTTATTTGGACTTACGGAACAAAAGTTATTAACGTTTGAAAATCGACGCGCGTACTTTCCCAGTAACTATCCACTGCGTCGCAGTGAGCCAAAACCAAGCTCACTGCGCCGCAGTGGCTAAGTCAGACCAGGACCAGAAGTATGGCACTGCGCCGCAGTGAGCAAGGGTAGGGCTCACTGCGCCGCAGTGGCCACAACCTGCAGCCAGCACCTGCAGTTTATGCAGGAACACGAACCAAAAACCCCCAATTCCAACCCAAACCTTACCAAAACGACTTGTGAAGACTTTTAACTTGTTTTGAAGCATAAACAAACATCATTAACCATTAATACACATAACCCAACCCACAAATTCGACCGAAACATCATAATCACTCACAAATCCTTCAAACCCTAACCCTAACCCTAATTTGACCCAAAATTAGGTTTAAGCCGATTTAGGACTTGTAAATGTTCAAGATGACTAGAAATGCATAAACAAACATAAATAGGTATAAATGGGATGAAATAGACTTACCAAAACTTCTCTTTGAGCTCAAACCCAAAATTTGACCTAAATGGGTAAAAATGGTAGAACTTGACTTTGATTCTTCGATAAGGCGAAAGTGAGATAAAGGTGACTATGATTTCTATGTTATAATCGATCCAACACTAATGAAATGCAAGAAATGGTGAAGAAGATTGAAAGGGGTCTTTTACTTGAGAGCATAAGAAGGAAGATAGATAGATAGATAAGAAGTGAGAGGGGAGAAAGAGATATGGGGGGGGGAATGGGTCATGGGTGGCTGGTGGGTCTTGGACTACCCACGGGCCGACCCGTTTCTCCCACAAGCCATAAAACAATCAGTTACACAACTAAATACCAACAAACTAAATAACGACTCGACTAACACACATTGTCATTTAATTCACCAAACGACCCACTTATTTCATTAAACAAGATTGTTAATCAAATTACACATAAAGTCAACGGGTCAAAATTTACGGATGTTACAATTATGGAATACAAAAATATGAACAACAAAAAGAATATATTTCTACAAGATGATTATGAATATTGATGATGAAATATATATAAATATAAATTTGTTTGGTGGTGTGATTTGGATATGGAACTATATGCATAATCTGGAAAAATGTATGGATGTTGAATGTGGTTGAATAATTAGGGGAAAAGGATGATATAGATATAGATGTATGTATATAAATTTGGTCCCTGTGGATTTTTTCATTAACAAATAAAAAAAATACAAGTTTTACACTTTTGATCCCTGAAAAAGCGAACTGACCATTTTGCCCATGGTGTGCCTCTCACGTGACCCGCTACTTAACGGACGTTTTGGTCGTGGACCAAATTTGTTAACGGAGTTCCATACTTAGGGATGAAAGACGTAATTTCGTATACTCAGGGATGATCCTTGAAAGTGGGGCAAACCACAGGGACGAAAAATGTAATTAACTCTTAAAATTATATTGTTGCAATGTTGCGTAACTAATGCACGTAAATTCAATCACATTTTATTTGGGTTACCCAAAACCCGATCCAAACAACCCAAACCCGAATAACTCAAATCTTATTTGGTTTGGGTTACGGGTTAATTTATAATTCTTCGAAACCCGAATAACCCGAACCAAATAACCCGAAACCCAATTAACCCGACCCATCAACACCCCTATTATGATAGGTGGTATAAAGATTGAGATTGAGTGATTAGTTATTTAATTAGTTTTGATGTTTGTTTTTTTTTCGTTAAGTAGTTTAATTATTTTATTTTCTAATGGTTTCAAGATAAGCGTTATGCTTTGATATTGGTTTGAAGGTAATGTGCTTACAGAATATAGAAGAAAATCATATAATCCAATATATTTTATTTATATAAACAAAGCTAATGTAAGAAAGGGATTCTTATTTGTATTTTTAAGAATATAGAATTGAAATGACGTAAAGCAATCAAACTACATATATATATATACTAGACACTTTGTATTTATTAACAGGTATATATTTTCTAACTCAGTGGTTGAGCACCAGCTTTACATGTTGGAGGTCTTAAGTTCGAGACATGAAAAAGAGATTTAAAGGATTTTCACAAATAAAGTCGTGCCTTCGGACGGGTTTAGCTGGGGGTTTCTCCTTCTACTAGGTATTGAGGGTGAAGGGACTCTCTATCGCGGACCCGGTTAAGACAATCTAAGCTAGATCCCCTGTTGCGAGCAAATAATCCACACATTTCAAAAAAAATATATTCTTTCTAGTTTGATCAAAATGACTAATTATAATTCCAACATACAATCAAGTGGGACTCTGTCAAAAAGACACACGAAAGGCAACGATATCACTAATATTATCTATGAACTAGAATTTTAACCCCGGGCGTTGCCCCGGATTGCCGTCGCATCATGCAAACATACATATAGCATTATCCAAAAGTTTGGACACTTAAAGTTTACTATAAGGGGTAGAAAGTTAAAATATTGGGCTACCAAAGTTGGAAAAAGCAAGAGTTCGACGGCAAAAGTTAAAAACCTTATAATAAGTGATAAAAAGTAAAAAATAAAGATTTGATGATTAAAGTTAAAAAACTTTTGTAGAAGTAAATTATACTTACAACTTTGTAAAAGTAAATAAAGTACATTTTGGACTAAAGTCAAAAACCAAAAAGTTTAGTGGTAAAAATACGAAACTCAAAAAGTATACTATCGTAAAAAAAAATCGGAAAAGGACAAAATAGCTGACGTCAGCGCGGTACTGTAGCCGCTACAGTACCAGAGGCCACGGGAAATGTATATATATAATTTTCCGATCGTTACAATAATATTTGCAGCAGGGTTCAACAAAGAATATGAAATTTCTATTCATATGTGTTACCAATTAAGAAGTAATAATCATTAACTTGAATTTGCACCAAAATTTTCATAATAACATGAATAGGTTTAATAGATATGTACGGAATGTTCATGATATGATTGAATTGAGCCATATGATTTTGATCATTATGTATGCAACTAGAATACCAAAATTATTAATCCACACACTATTACACTAGAATACCAAAAGCTTATGCCTTAATTATACCATGGCAACATGATTTCCTACTATGCATTCTACACTACTCATGACACCATGCTTTCTTATGCTGTTTCAAGTGCCTTAATTATATGTTTTTTATATTTCGCTATATAAGTTTATAAACCATTAGATTAAATGGTTAAAATTCAAAGGTAATCTTTAAATCTTGACCCTTGATTTTGATCAAAGAGTTAAGATGTATCTAACATGACTAGTCATGTTATAATTAACTTGAGGGAATCCCCTCCCGAAAGATATATAGACACCGATCCATGTTGTGTTTTGTGTATGTAGACAGAATTATGAGTAATCTCCTACATTTACTTCTTTTACATAAAATGACATACTATTAATTTATGATCAACTTTAAAACAAAATTAATTAAAAGTTATTAAAAGTTATGATCAACTATTAATTAAAGTCAAAATTGAAAACAAAAGTCAACTTTAAGAAATTGAGAGCTGTGATTGGTCGATAATTTATTAGAGCAACAGTGTTTTAGTATAATAAAAAATAAATACTTGACTTATTCGTTTGCAACCCGCCCGCTAGACGTTTTTCTTCAAGGCACATGGTATTAAGGCAGATGAGCGGCCGGCATATATGGTACCAATGCGGTACACGGGATTAAGGTGTTCCCACCCAAATACACTTTTGACACAAGGTTCGTTATTTGTTGGGCCTTGAATTTTTTGTAGATAGTTAGCCCAATCTTTATGTTTGCTTTTCGTCCATTGTCTTATAGAATTGTTTGAGGCTTTGAGGATCCATTAAGACAGAGTACTAGTAGGCTAGTAGCTTAGTCTAGTGATTATTCTAGCTAGACGTGGGCAGAAGTCGGTTCCAGGTGGAACCGGAACCGGTTCTGGTCAACAAAAGTCGGATCGGTTTTGACCAGAACCGGAACCGGTTCGGAACCGATTCTTGAGGGAAAATACCCGAACCGGTAGGAACCGAAAATATAGGTTCAGAATCGGTTCGGTTCCGATTAGGAACTATAGATATGCATATGGTGTAGATATGGACATGGGTACTTGTGATTGTAGAATGTGGGATTTGAGTGGTATACCATGTGTTCATGCTATGCAAGCAATGTATAAGATGAACAGGAATCCTGAGGAATTCTTAGCCATTTGGTTCAGGAAGTCTCACTTTATGTATGCATATGAGCACTACTTGAATCCTGTAGGGGGAATGGACACATGGTTATCATTCCCAGATTCAATTGCCACTGCCACCCAGGCCAAGAACTATGCCTGGAAGACCAAAAAAGAAAAGGATTAGGGCAGCTCATGAGCCTAGAGTGTATGGTTCAAGGGTAACAAAACATGGGGTAGAGATGAGTTGTTCAAACTGTTTGCAGAAGGGCCACAATGCCAGAGGTTGTAAGAATGAAAAAGTTAAAAAACCAGTGGTTAAAAAGACCAAAGGGAGGCCACCAAAGCAGAAACCTAGTGAAACCATGAGTAGTGGTAGTGCTGCTCCAAGTCAGAGACCAAGTGCACAAGTAATGAGTGAGGGCAACCAGGTTCAACCTAGCCAGGGACCACAACCTCAGGGTACTAGTTACACTGGTGTTCCACAAAATGAAAGTCAAACTTCTAGTGTGAAAAAGAGACTGTTTCAAGAGAGTCAGAATCAACCAACTCATCAAAGTCAATCAAACAGTTGGGTGGGTACATCTGAGGAAGGGGTGGACCAAGAGTTGCATTTGGAAGTACAATGTCATGGTTAAGTAGTGGGGTGGGTACATCTGAGAAAGTCACATTTTCTACAATAAGGAGAAAAATGCAACCAAAAAGGCAAGTTTCTGCACCAAACATGATGGCTGAACCACAACTGGGAACACAAGAGTCAGTGAATGAAGGCACAAGGAAAAAAGAACAACCACCATTGCAGAGAAGGACACCAAGCCAGAGGATCATGGAGAAGAAACTGTGCAGGAAGGAGAATGATGATCGCCCTGGACTCACTGAAGATGATGCTATTACTATATTGTAATTTGGTTCTAAATTATGTAACTTTGTACTTTGTACTCTAATATGTAGGTCTAGATGGATGGTTTGGGCAGTTTGTTACCATTTTGTGTAACTTCTCTTTTGTGTATCTAGTAACAAACTGTCTTGGTATTTCTGCATATCTGCAGGTAACAAAAACACTGAATTGTTGGGTTTTATGTACCTAACATGTGACAACACTAATCTTTTGTATATCATGGTTTGATGAACCCATGATATGTAATGCAGTTGCAGTTAGTAGCTAATTTGCATGTGTTTGCCTCTATTTATGTTTATTTTCTCTTTGTTTGCTTAAACTGCTGCCATTATATTGCATTCAAAATGTCAAATTTTATGGATATACTCATAACACAATCAAACACTTTGTTTCAACTTATAATTCAATCAAGCATAAAGATAACCAAAACAGATACCTTCCATTATTTAATCAGAGCCCATTACAACACAAAACTAGATAAAATACATGCATTACTTTGACAATTTCACATGACCATTATTCTTAGTTCATCAAAACAAAAGCTAGTACAAGGAAAAACATGGCCAGAAATCCGGTACAAACATACACAAATTTTTCAAAGAAACCAAACGTTGATTTCACTGAAGACACCTCCTCCTCTTCCAACAAAACAGATTCCACCTTCATTCGATTCTGTGAGCGAAGATCAAACAATAAATCTTTGTAGTACTCACTAGGAAGCTCATCGTCAATGAATCTGAAGGTGGTACAGTATCGGGTTTTAACCTGAAATAAAAACCATGGTAAGAATGAATTAAACCAACCTTTATATGATGAACCCTAAAAAAAATCGAAAACTTACATTAGGGCATCGAACAAAACGCCTCCCCGGGTTTCTGTTGGTCCAAGATGTCATCAGTTTCATCTTTTGTCCACAATGACATACTATATATCTATCTCCTCGATTTGTAGCAGCAGATGATGATGATGAAGAAGATGCCATGGTGGTGGTGGGTAAAGGTTCAGAGCGGGAGAGGGAGAAATAGGGAGAAAGAAAGAAGGGCGGGAAAAAAAGGGGAGGGAAAAAGATTATGTGGAAAACGGGGGGAAAATGGGTATTTATACTCAAAGCAGCGCACATGTCATCAAAACCAGGCCCACATCAGCCATTACCCGGTTTCGTGATACAAAAGAAAGTTAGCAGGGTTCATGCATACAATAGAGGTTCTGTAAGTTCTGGCACACAATAACTTTTCGGCCATAGTTAGTTACATTCTCATGCACTTAACCCTCAAATAAAAGTCTTCAATCTTCATTTTCTTCAAATGGTCTTCAAAATTGTCTTCAAATTGTCTTCAAATTGTCTTCATTTGTCTTGATTGGTCTTCAAATGGTCTTCTTGAAACAAATACAAAGTCTTGAAACAAATACAAAGTCTTGCAACAAATACAAAGTCTTGAAACAAATACAAACTTTTCAATCAAATAAAAGTCTTCATCTTCAATCGGAGTCTAGTTGGGTTACTTGTTGTTGAGCTTGAGCTTGAACTTCATCAAGTTGAATTTCTTCATCGGAAAGTGATATGGATGTACCTTCCTCAACTTCTTCATTGTGAATATGTTCTTCAAGGTCCAAAGTATCTTCAAGGCTTGATACGTTTTGTCTACGCTCCATGGCGTCCAAGTGGTCTTTGTAGCAAATACACATCTCCAATGATGCCGGTGTAAGTTTTGTTCTTCTTATGGACAAAACTCTTCCACTAGTTGAAAATGTGGATTCACTAGCCACCGTTGAAGCTTGGGCGCTTAGTAAATCACGTGCCATGATAGATAGAATGGGAAATTGACTTTACCTTTCCCTCCACCAATTCAATACATCCACATTCATGAAAGCATCAACTCCAAGGCTTGTCAGAAAGTATATACTAGTACTAACTCCTTTTCATTATTCATATCACCCATTTAAAGTTTACGTCATCATTAAGTTAAAAAAATCATATGTTTCAAGAAAATAACTTTAATAGATTTATGTTATGTTATACTTTACCGCTATAATAGTTAATATACTTTTAAATTATGCTATAATCTCAGAATCTAGCTAGATATAGATTTTTAAAGAAACACGTCCAACAGGTTCATACATCTCGTATGGTGTATTAAAATGCTTAAGTGCTATGCAATAAACCGGTTTTTACACAAGTCAAACATCTCTTATTATTTTTTGAAATATTAATTATAACTATACTAAAAAGGTATATGAATTTAAAAGTGTTTTATGCGTGGAATGTATAAGTATGTATAGCACATAATAATTTTATCAATTTTCATTTTAACCCCTTAAGTTTTTATTTTTTAACTTTTGTCCCACATCAAAGTTTTCATTTTTATTTTAATGACACTAAATTTTTGGGTTCTCATGTTTTTATCGAACAACTTGCACATAGTTGCGTTTTTACTTTCACACATTTGGTTTTGATTATTTTCATCCGTCTTTTTATATATATAACATTTTTAATATATAAAAAATTTCATTATCGTTACTTCTTACGTTCATTAACATTTAAAACATTAAAATAGTTATTGTTTATGGTTTAATACAAAAAGCCTATACAAATTTAGAAGTTATTTATGCATAGAATGTACAAGTTCTTATAGCACATAATAGTTTTTATCAATTTTCATTTCAACCCTAAAGTTTTTATCGATCTTTTAACTTTTGTCCAACATCAAAGTTTTCGTATTTTCTTGACAGTAAACTTTTGGGTTTTTATCAAACAACTTTCACACAGTTACAGTTTTACTTTTAAACATTTAGTTTTGATTATTCTCATCTGTCTTCTTATATAAATAACGTTTTTAGTATATAATCACTTTCATCATCATTATGTCTTACGTTCTTGTAATATTTAAAGCATTAATTTAGTTATTCTTTATGTTCTTATACATCTTATTATTTTTTTATATTTTTTTATTGTTATTGTTACATGTTTAGTTGTCCTTTTAAAATTTGGGTTCGAATATTTGACTTAAATTTAGGTCCAAAACTTTGTCATGTAAAAAGCGTATTTTGTGGCAACGCGCAAGGACAGTAACTAGTAATATACTACTTTTAAGGATTAAAAACACTTTGAGAACATGTGTATAACATAGCCCATTACCCACGGACGGAAGACATTTGGATTTTACTCATTAAGTCGGGGGTTCAAATCCTGGCCCGACATCCTTGCCAAAGATTTCTTCATATTACCGAGTACATACTGTAAGTTCAGGACCCATGTAACTTTGTATCATGGATTTGCTGCCGGCTGCTTAGTACTAAAAAGCAACTTTGGTTTGAGAGTGGGGAGTACTGTAGCTAAAAGCACTCCCCTCATTGCATAAGGTACAAGTTGTTATTGCACTAACTAAAAAACTAACAGACTTAACGGCCGTTAAGTGTTGTTTCGCAAACTAACGGTAGTTACAAAACGATATTTAACGGAGTTTGTTTTCAAGTTACGTTTTTTAACTTTTGCCACCAAAGTTTTACTTTAGTTTCTTTTTGCCACATAACTTTTGGTTTTTAAGCTTTTCACATCAAAAGTTTATTTCTTCTTATTTTTATCACATAATTTTTACTTTTTAAAATTTCGTCACGAAAACTTTTTATATTTACATTTTCGCTTTTACTTTTTGTCACATAACTTTTGTTTTTTAAACTTTCGCCAGATAAACTTTGTTTTCAAGTATAAATTTCTTAACTTTTGTACTTTTTTCCACAACTTTGTTTTTTAAAGTTTCACTCCGAAAATTTCTTTTATTTGCTTTTACGACATAACTTTTGGTTTCTAATATTTGTTACCAAAGTTTCATTTTCTTTACTTTTGACCACAACTTTTATTTTCTCAATTTTTGCCACGCAAATTTTGTTTTTCGACTTAATGTTTTTTAACTTTTGTCAATAGAGTTTTGTTTTTCTCCCGGGGCAACGCCAGGGTAAAAAAACTTGTATAAATTAAAAGGTAAGTTTTTTATACTTTTAATCATAAATGTGGGTGATTTTTAACGTGCGGATTATTTAACATGTAAGAACTTTTTAAATATAGCTCAAAGTTTATGTTTATCATTTCTTTTAAGTTTATAAATACTTATCTTATTATTTGTTTGCACAACCCACCTGCTAGTCGTTTTTCTATTTGTTGGGCCTTAGCCCAATCTTTAAGTTTATCATTGGTCCAGTGTTTTATAAAAATTGTTTTGAGGCTTTGAGGACCAATTAAGACTATGTAGTACTACTAGTAACTACTAGTAAGTACTAACTCCTTTTCATTTTTTATATCACCCGTTTAAAGTTTACGTCATAATCATTAATTAAAAAAAGTCATATGTTTCATGAAAATAACTTTAATAGATTTATGTTATCTTATACTTTGGCAAAATAGTAGTTAATATACTTTTAAATTATGCTATAATTTCAGATTATTGATTTAGTACCGTATGTCAGTATGTCACACGAGTGTATTTAAAGTTATGACAATAATAAAAAAACGTTTATATGTTTCGGTGTTGAGTGTAACGTGAGATCATGAAATCAAATGATAAGGGCATAAGGCATAGATATTTCAGATTATTGATTTAGTACCGTATGTCACACGAATGTATTTAAAGTTATGACAAAACGTTTATATGTTTCGGTGTTGAGTCATGAGTAATACGTGAGATCATGAAATCATATAATAAGGCATACTGGCATAGAGATCATGATAAGAAAGGTGAATGTAGTTTTGTAAAGTTAAATGCGAACAGTGAAACTTGTATAAACCATTACGAATAAATGCGACTTTTTTCTTCTCTTTCTCGTTTTCAAAAACCTATTTTATTTTATTTTCTTTTTTTCTTCTTTTAAAAACCTATTACTACGTCCAATTTTTTCCTCTCTACCGATTTAGCAAAATGCAAAACTCACACCAGATCTTTTGCCAATGTCGTCATCTTAAAAAAAAGATATATAATATTAACGTAAATTAACCATTCTATAATATTAATTACACTACTTAATACTTTAATGTAACAATTTAGATTATATTATCACCCCTAAAAAATTAAAGTTTTTTTTCTCTGAATAATTGTAACGGCTCATGGTAACATCTCGTTTGTCTAGGGTAGACGTGCAAGGTTTCACCATTATACGGTGAGGTTTTCCTGATGTCGTATCTCGATTAAATGCTCGGGGAAAAAAAAATTATATCAAAAAATATTCATCATCTATCACCATTACTATATTTTTTTCAGATAAAATGTTATTTAGCCAATAGGTTAACCTCAATAAAAAAAGCAAGGAAGACTTTTAATTAAGTGCATCACATTTGTTACCCGTTGGGTCTTGTGGAAGACTAGAAACGGAAAGGTTTTTAACCTAACGACGAGTATGGTTGACAATGTCTTTTAGAGGTTAGAGCCATTATCTTCTTATTAAGAGTAGACTGAAACTACTTAGGTAGCTCTTGAGCTTCCTATTGATTTTGGAATATAACATCATAGTTCGGGAAAAAAAAGAGTAGACTGAAACATGGTAGTATTAGATGGAAAAATTCGATCTTGTTCAATGTAATGTAACTCTCTTGTATTCGTTGGATGCTACTCCGTAATTGCGGAGTAATTTGATATGTATGAATGATACTTACTTTTCATAAATAAAAAAAAAAAAGTTGATAAGTAATATACCTCACATATATATAAAATCAGAAAATTCTCGATACACTACAAATAATGTTGCATTTGTTCACACTTTTAGTTAGCGTGAACAAATTAAAAATTTTGTCACGCTTTTATGTGTGTAAAAATATGTAGAACTAAAAGTGTGTACAAATTTATCCACACTAAAAAGTGTGTAGAACTAAAAAGTGTGAACTTTTAGAATAGCACAATTTTTATTGTGGAGAAATGTTTGAACACTTTTAGTTCTACATACTTTTACACAAATAAAAGCGTGACAAAATTTTTGTTCACGCTAACTAAAAGTGTGAACAAATGCATCATTATTTGTAGTGATAGTGTTCAAATACTTACAAAAACCATTTAAAATGACATCATGTATTAGAATGGAATGTTAGCTTGATTATAAGTCAAATGGAATCAAGGAAAGTCAATATAAGTCATTTCCATGATAACTAAAATGTACTTGAAGGTACTTTCTTGCCGAATACTCATAATTCTGAAATTCCAAAAAGTAAAATTCAAAACCAATTATTTATAATTTCTCGTAACATGACAATTTCAACTCTTAACTTTATTTTGAACTAGTCAATTCTTTGAGATTTCACTTGCATGTAATATTTTATTTACTCAAATTAAACATGCATATTGCATAATCGACGCGCGGTAGAGTTGTAAATGAAAGTAAGCATACGACAAGTTATATATACGGTTCTTAAAGTCTTTGACCTTGGGGGATCCACCTGGGTTCGAGTCTCACTTCCTACATTTGTAGGGGTGAATTAATATGGATTTTTTGAGAGTCCTGGATTTCATCCCAAGTATGCGGCTAATTTAGAAGTAGAAGTAGGTTAGAATACCGTTCTATTAAAAAAAAAACATGGGAAAATATGTCCACCTTTATTTATTAATTAAAATATGTCCACCTAATATCCATATAATACTCTTAATAAAATTATTTACAAAAGATACATCCTTTAACCATAAAATAACTACACTATCATTTACATCAATTACTTTAAGATTAATAATAACCACATCGTTACCACCACTACCCGTTGCCGCCACCACCGTCGCATTATGCGGGTACCCATCTCGTCACTTCAATGTGTATTCACTTTTACTTTTGGTAGTAGGAGGGAAAAACAAAATTCTATCTACTATAAACGAGTTTATTAGCTTATATATACTTGCTAATAACTTACCCTCTTCCTTCCTTAGTGACCATGAATTTTTCATCCGAATGGAGTGATACATGCCTTTCACCTGATCGATCGATCACTCTTGATAGAAAAATGTTATGAAAAGTTTAAAAGAAGCAAATCTCTTGCAGCATTTATATACAGTATATAGTTGTCATGCGAGAATCTTAATTATATATAAGTTGATTGGCATAGGCTTGTCTGATGTCTCTATCTATTTACAGTAATTATTTTTCCGAAAGCATAATTTATTAATAATTATGATTATTCTCAAAGGAATTTTTCTTTTGCATGTTTTGCATGATCATGGTCATGGCACCGACATACAACCACAAATAAACAAATCATACCAGCAGCTTTAACATAAGTAGATGATGTACACAGAAGTGTATATAGATGTATATATAAATTTCTTGATTAATTACATGCTGACAATGATCCAGTCAAAGATTTCTATTCGTATTCAGTAATACGAGAGTAAGTACCCGCGCGTTGCGGCGGTGAGATGGTGGGGGTGATAGGTCATAAAGTGTGATAGGTCATAGAGTGTGATAGCCAAATGTCTTAGTCGTACGGGTTCCGCCCTCGGATTTAAAAATTCGTCGAAAGTATATCGAATGACATCTCTAATGAAAGAGCATGAAATTTTAAGAACACTCATATAATTTTTATAATTTATCGATGTACGGTTTTTGATATAAAAGATTTTGAATGAATTAGAGGAATAAAATGATTTATGGAGGAGAGAGAAAAAATGAGTGGTTGAGATTTGAGAAGAGAGATGAAAATGAAAGTTGAAAGTTGTGTGACATTGATGTATGGTACATCATGCATTATCATGTGTACATTGTTGAAATTAAAAGTTGAAAGTTGAAACCTTATTTGCTTTATAATATATAGTATAGATAGGTGGGCCTTTAGGCATGATATATAATGTAATAAAATTGTAACTTATGTGAGACACTTATTTTTGATTTTTATAATCTAGCTAGCTTTGGTCTTTGCCTCTTTGCAAGTGACGGCACATATATATATATATATATTATATATATATATTATATATATATATATATTATATATATATATATATAATATATATATATATGATTTCTATCTCTATTTCTCTAAACTACATTATAAAACAATTAATTTGTTTCTTTCCAATTTAGCTCCAATACGTACTTAGCTGGTTTTAATGTTTATTCCGACGGATTGAGGCCCACGTACAACTATACAATAATATAAATTAAATAATGAAATCAATTTAGCTCAGTAACAAACACGTACTTCGACATTTTATTGAATTGAAGATGTATTACAAAAGAAACAAAAGAATTACAACTTTGAATCAAGGAAAAAGGATCAAACCAAAACAAGACTTTGAATTTGAATTTTCAAATTGAAGTCTTGTGTGGAGATTACAAAAAATAAATTAAATGAATCAATTAGGTTTTATTTTTACTATATCCAAATTAAACTTGAGATGAATTAGTAGTTTTTATTTAAATTGTACAAATGAATGGTTATTTTATTTGTCAATATTTGCATTTAGTTAAGAGCTGATTAATTTTTGTAGCCCTTGCTCTTTGATCTCTTTCTCTTCTTCTTCAACCTCTATTAAGTTTTGGATGATCGCTTCGGCCGCTGTTGTCAAAAATTCTGGCCAGTTCCTGCATTTATGGAATAAATTAAACCTAGCTTAGTTAGTAAAAATTGTTATGAGAGCCATCAACATTATTATACAGAAGTTAAGAAATATAGGATATTGATTATACTATGTTATTATTATATTATACATTAACTAATAATATATTTCTGATTTGTATTAAAGTCTAGTTAGGTTTACATATTTCTACAAATGCATGCATGGTAACTTGCTATTTAAAATTATATATGGTTTTCATGCATTTCCTTGATAACTCAAGTTAAACATCATTCTCTTTGTAATGTACATGTACTAGCTAGACTACAAGTCTTATAAACCATATTCATGTATATTGTTTATATATATATATATATATATAGCGAGGAATGAGAATATGTGACCGTTAGACACCTAAGCTTGGATGTAGAACCCAATTAAACATGTCAAAAGCATGAAGATGTAATTACTAATTAAACATGTCAAATACTATATATTTGCAGTGGGTGTTTAATTAGTACTTACCCGTTAGATGAATTGAAGGATAGCCCAACTGTATATTTAGCCTCCTCTAGAGCGGATTGAAACCGATCTAGTTCACGCGGCGTGCACCTCCAAAGGTCTCTAACATTAAGTTCAGATGGTTTAACATCACAAAAAACCGGTATAACCCTCTTTTTAGCCTCCATAATACGAGCTAATTCATGCAAACAAAAATAAGACTGACAATACCGCGGTGAAAAAACGGCAACCCCAACTTTACATCCACTAATTGCAGTGTCAATTTTATCAAACAATTTATCTCCAGGTTTCATGTTTTTGCTATCTAAAAAAGGCCTTAATCTTAAACTCATTAGATGATTATATAAAAGCCCGGAAATATTCTTCTTTGTATCGATCCCACGGTGGTTAATGAACACGTCACATGGGGGTCGTTCTTGGCGCGTTACAATGGCGGCATTGGTTGGTAGTTTATGGTATTGAAGGAGGTTGCGGTAGACATTTTTGGCTGAAGAAACTGAACGTTGCATGGATGTAAAAATTGATGAATTATAGAATTATTTGTACTTTTTGCTTAATTTTAATTAAGAGTTGGACTAATCTTTGTTTGTTTGTTTGTATGTGATTATGTGAGTGTGTATTAATTTGTTTTCGATCGATATGGGAAAATGAAATGAGTATATATAGATTTTAAGAAAATAAGCAAAATTTGAATATTGAATTTTCGAAGACAAAATCATACGTATCTACTTGGACCGTGAAGAAAAGAAAGTAATAGTATGAGTAAAAGGGTTGAAAATTCTGACTCTTATATGGTATAACGGAGTGTTAATCAAAGAACCTTCAACCACGGTTCATAAAATAATACTATCAAACAAAAACATAGAATAATTATGAAACTACTCGATCGTACAATTTATAATAATCTCATATGTATTGCTTGTATATATATAAATAAATAAAAAATATATATTATACGAGTATCATTAATTAAAACAACCGCTTTGTACTTTTAAGTTATTTAAACACAACGTTTCTTTGCTAATATTTCTTATAATACAAATAATTAAGCCATTATAAGGATAATGTATACTCCTTTTATTCGTTGTGATATCAATTTTCTAAATTACTTAATAAGCTGGCCAGATTCCAAGTTTTGGCCGCGACTTATTAAGTAATTTACATCTATTATTATTTATTTTATATGTCACTACAAGAAATTTCGATTCGATTTACCGGTTTTCATATCCAACTTTCAAATATATAATCTACCTATCACGTAAATGGACTTATTTTAATCTTCACCCCTAACTCATATAGCTTTTTAATTTTCTGTCCTTCCACTTTATCAATTTGTATAGTTTATATCTTAACATAATTTTTCAACTCCCTTTCGCAACTGAAACCCCTATATTTTAAACTTTCATACTGTACCAATAAATTTATTGCAAATTATTAGTATATCAAAAATTTATATGTATCAATTTAAAGTGACCCCTGATTATTTTCTGAAATACTTTTGGTCTTCTTATTATAATTCTAAAGTTTCAACATTGGGTATAACACACTTAATTGGTTTGGTTTGATCACAGTTACCCAACTAATTTTTTTAATTTTGTTCCACGAATTTTACTTTGAGCGATTAAAAGTGCATGCTTCAATAGCGCGGATGTTGTTTGCATTTTGTAATATGGTTCATCAAATTAAGGGCCGGCATAGCAAAAAACGTAAGACTGAAAGGATATATATACCCTTCAATTCCTAGATCAAATTCACGTGCCAACTCTCAACAATGACGTTAAGGATAAGACAGGTCACTATCTTCCACTTTTGGATAATATTGCCTTATGCCAAACAATGTTGTATATATGGTAGGCACCGTGTATCCTATTCGTACTTCTTCAATTCGATAATTTTGTTACGGGAAAGAAACTTAGCCATTTCCAGGAACGCCTCCTTTTTAATATGGGTTTTCAACCATTTTCTCAAAAAGTGGTTGGTATCAACATTTTCTCAAACACTTCTATACTCCTTTATAAAACAAAGAGTTAATTGCATTTTTGGTCCCTGTGGTTTGTATGTTTTGGCAGGTTCAGGACCTTTTCAGGTTTTATTGCATTTTTGTCCCTATTTCGGAAACCTTTTGCAAATTTGGTACAAATTAACGGTGGTTGTTAAATGAAGTCGTTAAGTGCTGTTAGAATTAACAATGATGTTTAATTGTAAATTTCTAAAAATGTATGGGATATTTGTGTCAATAGTATTAGTTAAAATTTTTGTCATGTTGTCACAATTTATTCCATTTATTGTTTTTATATCCATTTATTTTATTTAAAAAAAAAAGAGTTTTTTTCTACAAACTTCCCTCTTTGATTCCGTTTTCGCGATTTGTCAAATTGATCTGAAAAACATCAGGTTTTGTTCGCGATCCGATTCCGGTCATATTCATATTTTAAGTTTTCTGATTCATCGAGATTCGTAGACAGTTACTTTTTCGGCGAATTTTCCGACAATTTTTTTTTACAGATAATAGGCTAGGGTTTGTGCGGAAAGCAAACCTGAGCATTTTGGTACCGGTTTCGTGTTTTAGTTCGTAAAAACAAAGGAGAAATCGCAAATTTAAGTTTTCCGGACACGGTTTCTGAAGTACATTTTGCCCAGGGTTTGTGCGCGGTGAAATTTTGAGTCGATTGGTATCAATTTCGAGTTTTTACTCGAAGAAAGGAGGGAGAAATCGTGAATTTCGTTTTTCCGTCGCGTTTTGAATTTTCAAGCGAACTGTTGAACATTCCGGCCGCCATTGTTTTTTACATTTAGCGAGCTAAATTACAAAACTTTCATTTATAGTGCTCGTAATTTTTTATAAATTTTTACAAAACAATCACGTGTATATCTCAGTGACAATAGAACAAACTTTTTGACAAACAATATTAACACAAATACCCTTTACACTTTTAAAAATTTACAATTAAACACCATTTTTAATTCTAACAGCACTTAACGGCTTCATTTAACAACCACCGTTAATTCGTACCAAATTTGCAAAAGGTTTCAGAAATAGGGACCAAAAATGCAATGAAACCTGAAAAGGTCCTGAACTTGCCAAAACATACAAACCACAGGGACCAAAAATGCAATTAACTCTAAAACAAAATATCCTCCCCATTTTCAACTCACACACTAAATCTACCCAAAATATCCCTAAAATATTTTCCACTTTATCTATTCAAACTATCAATCGCTCTCATTTATTCATTAATATAAATATTTTCACCTGATATACCTATAAATACTCTTAATAAAATTATTCACAACATACATCTCTTAACCTTTAAAATAACTAAAATACCCTTAACTTTCAACACATTTTCAACTCACACACTAAATCTACCCAAAATATCCCTAAAATATTTTCCACTTTATCTATTCAAACTATCAATCGCTCTCATTTATTCATTAATATAAATATTTTCACCTGATATACCTATAATACTCTTAATAAAATTATTCACAACATACATCTCTTAACCTTTAAAATAACTACACTACTTCTTTTACATCAATTACTTTTACATTAATAACTACACCGTTATCGCCACTGCCACTACCACCACCTGTCGCCGCCACCACCATCGCATTGCGCGGGTACCCTCTCGTTCTCAAGAAAGCATATAGCTTTGTCGTCATAAGAAAATGCTAGAAAACGGTGAGCAAGTTTAAGGTAGCTACTCCTAATTTATAGAAGATACATTAACAAGCTTCTAGCTTTTAGTTTTTGAATACAATCAATTTACATTAGGAAAATGCTAAATACCTGTAATTAATTAACGTGAATAAAAAACTGTATTTTTCATCAAATTACTACCCTTTAAATTTTATAATAAGTGTATATTTATTTTATACAACTTTTTTTTTTGAACGGCAGAAGTATTAATAAATATAAGACTTACTAGCAAGGTACTAGAAGTCGAATTACAACAACTAACACGAGCAACAACAAAGTACCAGACATAACATACAACCCAAACACGGTGAAACGAAAAAACATTAGAAGGCTAGGGTCGGATTTTTAATCCACTCGTCCCAATCAATGATAGTCTTCACGCGTTTATACCGAACCCAGAGGTAAGAAAAGTTGATGATGGCATCGACAATCACGGTATCCCCTTTCTTAGAGTGATTAAAGATAACATCGTTCCTAAATTTCCAAAGCTCCCACCAAGTAGCAAAAGTAATAGTTATCAAAATATCCTTTATCACCTTCCTTTTGTTCATATTTTCCACAAAGAGAAGAAAGTCGACGGGGGTCAAGTGAGTAGGAAGATCCATTTGAAGCCAGTTACATATAGAGCTCCAAACCCGTTTAGCAATGTAGCAATCTATGAGAACATGAAAAGTCGTCTCAATGTCGTTCCCGCAAATAGGACATATAAGCGAATTATTGTGCACACCTCTAAACCAAAGATTAAACCGAGTAAGAATTCGATCTTTGACCACCCTCCAAGTATGGATATTAACTTTTCTGGAAACAATTTTGTTCCAGTGGGTAGGCAGAAAATGCGAAGATAAATGAGTGTTATCAATGTGAGATCGTATCCCTTTAACAGTGAGATCAGACATACCTTCAAGGTACCATCTCCAATGATCAGCTGTAGTCGTTACAGTTACCTGCTTGATTAACTCATACAGATGATTCACTTGCGTTTCTTCATTACCTCCCCTAATATTTCTGCGCCAACTCCAGTGGACGTTAATACCATTCCATCTGTCGCCTATATTAACGTTCTTCTGTGTCTCTAAAGCATAAAGACGGGGATATTGAGATACAAGAGGAGAGTCATTCAGCCAAATATCGTGCCAAAACGAAACGTCCATACCGTTGCCAATCCTCCTTTTAATCGATGTCACTGGAATTGTACCATCAACATGTAAGTCATGTACAAGTTTCAAAATAGAATGCCAAGTACCTGTAGCTCGACACGTGACATCCATTCCAGACATACACGAAGCAGATGATTTTGGGTAAAGATTAGTTAATACTTTAACCCATAAAGTATGGGGAGAATTAAGAAATCTCCATTTCCACTTATAGAGTAGTGCCATATTGAATGCTTTTATGCTACCAAATCCCAAACCACCTTTCTCTTTACTAGCCATGGCCAAATCCCATTTAACCCAATGCATTTTATAGTTCTGAGAGTCTGCTCCCCAAAAAAACTTGGCCCGCATTCCTTCCAAGGTATTACATACAGCAGTAGGCATACGAAATAAAGACATATAATAGGTAGGAAGGGACCAAAGCACAGATGTAATAAGTACAGAACGACCTCCAATGGAAAGCATATTTGCTCTCCATTTAGACAGTCTTTTAGAGAACTTCTCGACAACCGGTTGCCAAGAACTGATCCTGTTCATGTTAGCCCCAATTGGAACACCCAAGTAAATGAACGGAAAACGATCTCCTTTACATCCGGTTAAACCTGTCAGGTTATCAACTTCTGCGGGCGGGACACCAATGCCATATATTTTGGATTTCGTGACATTAATCTCGAGCCCAGATGCGAGAAAGAAACAATTAAAGATGGCAATAGCATTTAAAAAATTATTTCTCGACCACTCCCCCATGATTATCACATCATCATCATAGATCAAGTGAGAAAGAGATAGATCACCGATATTAACACCTTTGAAGAGATTGACATCAATCGCATCTTCCACTGCCTTTTAACAAGACCCTTAACTACAACTTCTAGGACTATATCGCCTTTTAACAAGACCCTTTACATTAATACGTACCATCTTAACTCAAATCGCAACCAACTAATTCCATTATTATCTTCTTCTTTTTCCAGTACTCTTCTTTTGGTTATAAATTGAACTACTCGTTCAAATACCATAATATATCCAATAATTTTTAGCTACCAGCAGCTTTAACTACCAGTCACCAGTTATCAGCTAGTTTTAATAATATCTATAAAAAAAATAAGGACAAAATTAATTAAGCATTTTGCGAATGGAGCATATCACATTTCAGATAAACGGGTTTGCACAATGTCTTTTATGCGTTCTCAATCTAAAAGTGAAGGTGCGTGGAATATTATTGAGACGCTTAATTTTATGAGTTTTTTTCCAAACTAGTGTAATAGAAAAACTTATTTAACAATTTAGTATAGTTTTAAAAATATTTACCAAATTAGTATATTTTTTAGAACCTATCAATTGCTAAAATTCCTTTTCTTTTCATTGCATCAGATCTTATATTGGGTTGAATCTTTTCTGAAAGTTACATCAATAAACATGAGAAGGTAACATGTTTTTACATGGACATGATCTTTTTGAAGTTTTATCCCAGCAAACTTTAAAAAAAAATGGGGCATGAACCTTTTTTCAAATTTACCACAATAAACACTAAAAAGTACTAAATGTTTTTACACTGGTTATTCTTTTCTTTAGAAACTGCTACAAATCCTACAATAACATTGAAATGGACTAAGGGTATGTTTGGCACAAAAGCTTTGAGCTGGGGTTGTAGTTAGGGGCTTGGAGCTGGAGCTTGAAAATGGGGCTAGGAGCTGGGGCTTTTATTTCAACCCTTCTTACACAAGCTTTTATTTCAAAGACCTTTCGGGGCTTTTAGGAGCTTTTCGGGGCTGAGGCTTTTGATCTCAGATGCGTATCCAAACAGGGCTACCATTTTAAGAGGAGCTTCTTTTTAAAAGCTCGGGGCTTTTAGGAGCTTTTCGGGGCTGAGGCTTTTGATCTCAGATGCGTATCCAAACAGGGCTACCATTTTAAGAGGAGCTTCTTTTTAAAAGCTCGGGGCTTTTAAGTTCCTAAAAGCCCCGAGCTTTTAAAAAGAAGCTCCTCTTAAAATGGTAGCCCTGTTTGGATACGCATCTGAGATCAAAAGCCTCAGCCCCGAAAAGCTCCTAAAAGCCCCGAAAGGTCTTTGAAATAAAAGCTTGTGTAAGAAGGGTTGAAATAAAAGCCCCAGCTCCTAGCCCCATTTTCAAGCTCCAGCTCCAAGCCCCTAACTACAGCCCCAGCTCAAAGCTTTTGTGCCAAACATACCCTAAATATTTATACATTAACATGAATCTCTTTCCAGAATTAATTCAAAAACATAATTAAGATGAAAACATTTTGTAAAGAATTACACCATCAACCATAAAAAATCTAATCTTTATCATAAATATTTATCTTTTTTTTTTATCATATACTCCGTACAGCCAAAGTTGGGGTAAATGCCCCGTCCAACTAAACATTAAGAAAAGATCTCAAAATTGATGATTTTTTACATACCATGTTTGTGGGCAAATTAATATGAATGAACTCAAGTTGATGAGATCCAATTGATTAGCATTTTGATCATAAATTATAAATCTTGTGTTTGTTATTTCTTGATCTATTGATCCAATAAATGCTTTTTCTTTTGCCATTTTTTTGTTATTGTTTGTTTGAAATTTTAGATATGTAATTATACTATTTTGGTAAATATTTTTAAAACTTACTAATTTGGTAAATAAGTTTACCCATTATACTAGTTTGGGAAAAAACTCTAATTTTATGCTAGCGGGACAACAAATTAAAACCATCAAATAAAAAATTAAATCTTTAAAATGTTGTAAAATTAATTAATACACACTTCAGATTATTCGGCATAATTAAGTTCACTGTGCGGAACTCTATTTGTTGAAATCGGCAACGCTTAATTGGGTGCTATTGATGGAACATGTGTATAGTCTTCATCTTCATATAATAAAATAAAATATATAGTACTATATAAGATACGGTCTTTTCAGGATGTTCTAGTTTAATTGATCTGTCTTATATTTAGTAGGCAATGACTTGTTCAATATATATCTTGTGGCCGGGGATCAAGGCAAATGGAATGTTAAGTGTAAATAGGTAACCACTGGGTTAAACCCCAGTGGCCAGGGGTGTTTCACTAAACCTGTTATGCGGGGCCCCGGGGGAGTTTACTCCAAGGTCTCGAGTTCGAACCTTGGTAGGTTCTCCTCGACGGTATTTTCTAATTAAGGAGGTGGTATGGTGAGAAAGGCTATTTAAGATCCGCTTAGTGCGAGACCCTTTCGTTGTGCGATTAGCACACATCATACGCGTCTGAGTTAAAATTCACTTGTAAAAAAAAAAAAAAGTGTAAATAGGTGACTAATTTACATTACCACGTGATTTTAAGAGTATTGAATAATTCTCTTTGTACTTTTTAGGATACTTATTTCACTCTAATCTAATCTATATATTTGGCCCTAAAAAACAAATAAACTGTTTTAAGTGTAAATCCGTGAATACTTGTACACTATCTCATCATTTTAAGACTATTGAATATTTCTCTCCATATACTCATTCCACTCTAATCCGTAGTATATAGAGATCCCTTCAAGTTGAGGTAAAGTTGAGAAGAACTAGACTCTTAAATTAAAATCAACAGTCAAAATTAAATAACTATTTTTTAATATTGATCTTTGATTTTAATCTTATAATAATCAAGATCATTATAACTTTACCTTTAAAGTTATTTTCAACTTGAACAGATCTTCCTCCTGTATTTGGTTGGTTTATATTAAACAAGAATTGAAACATGGTACACTTTGTGATTATACATACTAAATTAAAACAGAGTAAATATGAAATTATTGGTTATACGTAATTAAGGAGGTGTTTATATTAAAGAATACTAGAGGGGTACCGGCGGCGGTAGCGGTACGGTTATTAACGTAAAAGTAATTGATGTAAAAAAGGATAATATAGTTATTTTAAGGGTTAAATGATTATATTGTAAATAATTTCATTAAGGGTAGTATAAATATATTAAGTGAAAATATTTAGATTAGATATATGAGAGAGATAGTTTGTGTAGGTAAGGTGGAAAATATTTTAGGGGTATTTTGGGTGAATGTAGTATATGGGTTGAGAAAGTTTTGAAAGTTAAAAGTATTTTAGATTTTTTTAAAGATAGAAAGTTGAAAAAAGGAAAATGATTTTATAAAGGAGTAAAAATATATGAAATTTTCTCCTTTTAAAAAACAAGTTAATTGCATATTTGTTCATGGGACTAGAAGTGTAGAACTCACAAAAGCGAGATCTGACCAAGCCAAAACTATCATGGCAATGTAGGAGTCTCATTTTAATCAGTATCCTAACGTCACTCGGATCATTTGTGGTTTGTTTTTGTATTTATGGCTTTTTTTAGTTTTTTTGGAAAGGCAAATTTCATTAATCAAACAAAAATTAACATATGATGATATACAAGTAAAAGCAGAGGAAAATCTCTACAAAAAGCAAAAGTTTTTCCAACTCTCCCATGATAGATTCAGCCTCGAAACTCGGTTTTTAACCCATAAAAAACCAAGACTTTGAATGTCTTGCACCACCTCATAAGGAGAGACCAAGTTTCCTTTGAAAAATTTTTCGTTCCTCGCCTTCCATATCCTCCAACAAGTAATCATAAAGACTGAATGCAACATACCTTTGGTTGTCGCCCCCATCTAAGAGAACGAATGTAGTTCGAGCAAGTCATTTATAGAAAACGCAAAGATTGGGGGTACCTTGCACCATTCCCCGATCCTATACCACACTTCGGTCGCCAATATACACGAGTTCATTAAATGATCAAGCGTTTCAGGGGCATCATTACACAAAGGGCACAAATTACAAACTATTGGAACATTTCTATTCGCCAAATTATCACGTGTAGGTAGTCTATTGAGTCCAGCTCTCCAGCAAAACACATTTATCTTGATAGGAACCCATTTGTTCCAATTGAACTCATATAAGACATCTCCAGACGACATGAATAAGAGATGCTTACATGAAGAAACCGTGAAAGCCTGGTCACTTCCACCTGTGTCCCAAACCATACGACTTTGATCACCATGACCAGGTTAGGGCACACGAACCATTAACTGTGCTAGCTCAATATTACGACGTGAGAAAAGATGAGTTACTTGGCATATGTTACGCCACACCCCAAAGGCACGCTTATCACAAGGCACAATGTTATTGCCTCGATCACCATGAATAGCTGCAATAACCAGCCTCCATAACTTATGCTCTTCAGTGTTAAACCGCCATAACCATTTGGCAAGAAGACTAGAGTTCATATCATGAAGAGATCCAAGACCAAGACCGCCATGCTTTTTTGGTGCAATGACCTGGTCCCACGCCACCCAGTGAATCTTACGAGCCCCATCCTTACTTCCCCAAAAGAAATTCTTCCTGATGACATCCAACTTGTTTATTACTTGCAAAGAAGCTCGGTATAGAGAAAAATAGTATAAAGGAAGACTATCAAGAACCGATTTAATTAAAGTCACCCTTCCACCTATGGACAGAGTCTTTTCCTTCCATCTCGACAGGCGATTAGCTACCATGTTTATTACCCCATCCCAGTTTTTAACCAGGTTCATATTCTCCCCAATCGGAACCCCAAGGTACTCAAAGGGCAACGAGCCAGAAGACACTTTATTTGTATCAGCAACGACTTGTAAATGAGAGGCCGAAATATCACCAATACTAAATAACTTTGACTTTGATGAATTAATTTTTAACCCCGAAATTAGATAAAAGACGCGAAGTATGCGCCTCACATTTCCAATATTTTCTTCCTCCCAGTTCCCCATAACCAACACGTCATCTGCATAGATTAAATGGGAAATAACCGGGCCATTATTTGGCGTACATATACCTCGTATGACACCTGATGAAACCGCACTTGTGAAAAAAGCCCCCAAAACTTCCATGGATAAAATGAAGATAAAAGGGGATAGAGGATCTCCTTGACGGACACCACGAGAGAAATGGAACTCAAACGTGGGAGAACCATTTACTAGAACTGAGGCACGGGCTGAAACTAGGATCCCCCTAACCCACATTCTCCACCTAGGTGCAAACCCCATCTGACAAAAAACTGAATCAATGAAATCCCAACTGATAGAGTCAAAAGCTTTTTTCAAAATCAATTTTGAACAAGAAGGCTTTTAACTTGGATCTTTTAACCCAAGCAAGAAGTTCACTGACAACTAAAGGCCCGTCAAGAATATACCGACTAGCAAGAAAGGCAGATTGTGAGTCGGAGATAAGGGAGTCCATTACCTTCTTTAGACGGGAAGCTAACACTTTGGAGATTACCTTTGAAATGCAACCAATCAGACTAATAGGCCTGAAGTCATTCAACCCAGTAGCCGAGCAAGACTTAGGAATTAAGGCAATGAAAGAAGAAGCGCACCCACGACTGATTTCCCCATTCTGAAAAACCTGTTGAAGAATGTTTATAAAGTCATTTTCAAGCTTAGACCAATATCTTTTGATGAAAAAGAAATTGAAACCATCAGGGCCCGGGGCCCGATCACTGCCACAGTCCCACACAGACGCTTTTATTTCATCCTTGGAGAAGGGTAATACCAAGTCCCTTGCTTGTGAGGCTGATAGCATCTTTAAACCGACACAAGAAAAGGATGGTCGAGTTCTAGTAGTTTCAGTGAATCGGTTTGAGAAAAACCTCCTGACCTCCCTTTTGACAATCGTGGCCTTGGATACCCACTCACCGTCTACCTCAATCCCCGTTATCCTTGACTTAGCAATGGTATTGTTGATAATTCCATGAAAAAAGTGTGAATCCAACAACCGTATGTCATTGGCAATTTCTATGCTATTTTTTTACTAAATTTTGACTTTTTTTTTCCCAACGATATTTAGGTTGTTGGTACTCCCAGTTTTTCTAAGTAATTCGGGTTTGTGACAAGCATATTGAAACCTTCGATGATCTCTTTAGCATATTTAACTAACACTATTGAGTCTTACGTTAAAAAACGGCGACCGTCCCTTAATTATTCCCAATGTCCAAGGTTTATTCAAGGAGAATTGATAAAAAAAAAAAATCATAGTTTTTGATAGATCTATCAATATTGTGCAATATTATATAGTGGTACTATTTGTTATTTCAATCATACAATATGGTACATTTATCGGGGAAAAAATAGTGATGCCTATTATTGGGTTCCCTTATTCAATGGGCTAAACTTTGAAGTGTCAAGAAGCCCTTTGCGCTCTACTTTGATGTGGTCATTCTAAGTTTCTAACAACCGTTTGATGTTGGATTCAAATTTCGAATGAAAATAAACATTGTAGCCTAATAATTATTTGGGCTGCTTGGATTTGTCAGTTTGTCACATTTCATGGATGAATATGTGGTGTTAACATTTAAATATAAATCATGTCATGTGGATATTGAAAGTATGACTAATAAGTTAGATTGCATATTTTGGTAGAGAAGATCTCGACCAAAAAGAAAAAAACCATCGTCAATGGTTTGGATTTAGTAATGGGCTTTCTTGGTTTTGACTAAGATGAATTGGTCGTTTCGTTTGTATGCACTAGTGGTCCTCAACTGGCTCAGCCATGTATTTTGTTGTATACCTTGTTGGATTTATCGATAGTATCATTGAAATCATTGAATTTATATAAATAAACAGAAATGGTAAACATATCTTCTAGACTATGCTTGTAACACGTTTACATATTAAATAGGGATAAGTGCACCGAAATATATGTAACTAAGACTAAAAAGTTATAGTGTGCACGAACTATCAGAACCTCTATTGTATGCACGAACTTAGTAAAAATGTTCAAATCATGGAACATGATATATGTGGCACCTCATATGAGCTGCCACGTGCAAATTTTTGATTGGTTGGTCATAGTTGGTTACATGATTTGAATTTTTACAAAGTTCGTGCATACAATAGAGGTTCTGATAGTCCGTGCACATTATAACTTTTTGATCTTAGTTATCTACATTTTGAAGCACTTATCGTTAGCGTGCATGATAAAATTGTATTTTCAAATCAAAAACTTACCCTTGATTTTATGATAAAAATATAATTATTTATGTGCTTTACTATCATTAGCAAAACCCTAAACATAATTAGGAGAGCTATGTTTATCAAGTCGAATCTCGTTGATCATTTAATTCCATCCTAGAAATCCAATAAATCTAGTCGAATCTGTTTTGTTTCTCTCTTTTATTTTTATTATTTTTCATCTAAAGAGTAGCACGTGTAAAATGGTAAGAGTTGATACTGTTGTACTAGTTTAAGCTTTTTTTCTCTTGTTTGCCAAGTAAGAATATTAAACGTCTATTTGTAGTTTTTTGAACACACCTTTTTTGTAGATTGCGTATTATTCAAACAACATTTCTTAATAGCCTTGTTTCCAAAACTTATGGGACGTCGTTGAACACTTGAACGTGTTGTCCACTATTCATTTTGAACTATTCAAAGGAAATCATATATTTTATTTTTCCGTTGGAGGCAACGTTTTAAAATAATAATATATTTTTTACTTATTTTTTAAACCATTTTTTAATTTTTTTTTATGTATATATGTTTCAATTGACAATAACAGATTATTATTTTTTCTTCTTTTTATGCAATACAAAAAATGATGGTAAAATTTTGTACCTAAATATAATTATGTAATACCTTTTCTTGTAAATTCGTGACAGTTTTTTTTCGATGATGTGGAAAATCTAAAAAATGATGGTAAAATTTTGTACCTAAATATAATTATGTAATACCTTTTCTTGTAAATTCGTGACAGTTTTTTTTCGATGATGTGGAAAATCTAAAAACATGTACTTTTGAGAACCCAAATTGTAAAAATCATCTACATAAGCTAAATTATGAAATAGGATATATAACTTAACAAGATTTTATATTTGGTTTTGATAATCGAGGTGCACGATGGTTAAAAAAAACAAGTTTTAAAAGTTGGTTGGTTAACTAAAACATAAAACATACGTAAAATGTTGTTCAAATAACAATAAATAAATTACACAGATGTTATCTGTGTTTTGATCGAAATTACTGGTTTTACACCTGTTAGAATATATCATATATATAAACATATAATCACGAGTAAGCGCAACGGAAGAAAAGATCAAACATATATGCAATCATATTAATCAACAAAGAATAGAATTGAGTTGTGTACCTTTTGCAAAGCTCCAATAAATTAATAATAATAAGATTATTATCAAGTAGGATTTAAAGCAAAACCCCTCTACGATCGCACACTAGACACCCCGAATAATGTATGCTAGTACCTAATCACGAACATGTAACGATTTGCTTTCTCTCCTTTTATTCGAACTAACCAAAACCCAAACACTTTGTTCTTGGTAGAATCGGCCGAAGCCAAGAAGGAGGGAGGAAGAAATTTGCCTTGTGAAAGAATATGTGTGTTTTAAAACCAAAAGGTTAACATCCATTTTATAGTACAAGTTTAGGAGTTAGAAACTTTTCCCATTCCTTCACTTAATGGCTTACTTTGGGACCAAGTTTAGGAGTTAGAAACTCTTCCCATTCCTTCATTATGGCCGGCCCCCTCTAGAACAATCTAGAGTGTTTTCATCTCCTCCGTTAAGTCCGTTAGTTAAGTACCGTTAACTATTAACATTTAACAGCCGACCGTTAGTTTTTCGTGATCAAACTAATTAATATATTACTTTAATATATCAATTAATATTATCGAGTTACCGTGTCTTTTTGTGTGACCCCGTAGGCTTAAACTATTTCCGGACATGCGATTTATAATAAAATGATCATACTCCAACAGCTCCCACTTGAGCATGTTATTATAAAGGCAATAACATTGGTTGGCGTCTAGCAACACTCCAATGCTCCCGGAAATATTTAAGAATAGTTCTTAAATTTGCCAAGTTGAAATGATTTAATCTTTAATATCCCTTTGTTCAGATACCCTTGTTAATTATGAATATGGATCAATGTCATTTCATAACTTAACGATTATGTTTCTCATTTCTACAATTAATTAAGATTACCAAATTAGTCAAGACAACTTCTTGAGTTCATTTGGGTGTGGCCACACAAACATCTTCAATTAATTAATGAGGGCGCCAAATGGTATCATACTTCAGTTGCAAATTGAAGGAACAAATCCTGTATTGACTACAAGTGTCTGGCCATGTCATTTCTTAACATTTCTGAAAATAGCCCTTTATTACTGCCTTGTTCAGGACAGTTAGAACTACAATCAAGAGATGCAATCCACACAAGCATAACTCACTTGTATCTCAAGTCAAAGGATAAATAAAGTAACCATTTCACGAATTTCATTTAATGACGCCGATCCATAAAATGATAATTCGTTCTGTGGGGTAAGTCCAATATTCACCTTTTGAATATCATGTGAGTTTGGTACGATCCACCATCTTCAAAATATTCCCTTAAATATTTTCACCAATCTCTCACAATTGTCTTACTTTAATTATATTCCCATATAATTAATCGACAATAGACATTTAGAATATTCAACTAATATTCATGGATTAAACATGCAAATATAGGACACAATTATTATAGAAATGAAACCACTTATACCGCGTATAAAAATTCATTTATTAAAAATAACAATTGTTTAACATCCCTTTATCCAAATACTAATCACAGATTTACATGATATAACTTAGCAATATTTAAGACCTAAGCCTTCTGCATGCTTATTGAGCTTTCCCTTCGACAATGCTTTTGTAAAAGGATCCGCCAAGTTATTATCTGTGTGAACTTTGAGTAAATTGATTTCACGTGATTCGATTTGCTCTCGAACATAGTGATATCTCCTTTGGTAATGTCTGGCACCTTTTTGAACCCCAGGTTCATTGGCAATGACAATTGCTCCAGAATTGTCACAGTACAGATCCATAGGTGTGTTATTTGATGGCATTACATCAAGTCCAGAAATAAACTTTCTGATCCAGACAGCTTCCATTGCTGCATCCGAAGCAGCTATATACTCAGACTCTGTAGCAGACATAGCAACGGTAGATTGCTTCTTGCTCTTCCAATCTACTGCTCCTCCATTCAAAATGAAGACATAACCTGACTGAGACTTGGTATCATCCTTATCAGTCTGAAATCCAGCATCACAGTATCCAGTGATTTTAAGCTCTTGATCCGGATTTCCTCCATACACCAAAAACAATTCTTTAGTAGCACGCATGTACTTAAGAATGTTTTTCACAGCAGTCCAATGATCCTCTCCGGGATTTGCTGATATCGGCTTACTATATTTTGCGCGAACGCAACATCAGGTCTAGTGCATCTTACCGCATACATGATAGATCCCACCGCAGAAGCATAAGGGATTCTCTTCATACGCTCCACCTCTTCAGGTGTAGAAGCACCATTCTTGTTGGATAAACTAAGTCCTTCTTGCATAGGCAAGTTCCCGCGCTTAGAATTTTCCATCTTGAATCTTTTCAAGATCTTATCTATATACGCACTTTGACTTAATCCGATCAACCGTCTACTTCTATCTCTATAGATTTTGATTCCAAGTATGAATGCTGCTTCACCCAAGTCTTTCATAGCGAAACACTTTCCAAGATAAGATTTAACGTCTTTCAACATTGGAATGTGATTTCCTATTATCAATATGTCATCAACATACAAGACAAGGAAAGTAACATTACTCCCACTAGCTTTGCGATATACACATGGCTCATCAGGATTCTGAACAAAATCAAACTTTTTGATCTCTTCATCAAACCTTTTATTCCAACTTCTTGATGCTTGCTTTAGTCCATAAATGGACCTTTGAAGTTTGCATACTTTGTTGGGATATTTAGGATCGACAAAACCTTCTGGTTGTACCATATAAACTTCCTTGTCAATAAGACCATTCAAGAAAGCGGTTTTGACATCCATTTGCCATATCTCAAAGTCATAGTACGCTGCTATGGCTAAGATGATCCTAATAGCTCTAATGTCCGCAACCGGAGAAAAGGTTTCCTCATAATCAACTCCAAAGAGTTGAGTATAACCTTTCGCCACAAGACGAGCTTTATAGGTGTGTACATTTCCATCCATGTCGGTCTTCTTCTTGAAGATCCACTTACACCCAACGGTTCTACCATTTGGTGGAAGATCAACCAAGCTCCAGACTTGATTGTCTTTCATGGATTTCATTTCCACATTCGCAGCTTCAAGCCATTTGTCAGATTCCGGATCTGATAATGCAGCATTGAAATTAGGAGGTTCATTCAAATCTCCTACTACGTGTTCTTCAGACTCAATCATAAGATTTAATCTATCACGAGCACGTATTGTCCTTGAGGACCTACGAATTGGAATCGCTTCATCTTCAACTTGTAGTTCATCTTGAGATTCATCTCTTTGAACATTTTCCCCCCCAAGTTGAAGATTTCTAGTGTCTTTAGAAGTTGACACATCTTCTTGATACTCATCAAGTTCAACAATCCTCCCACTGTCTTCTTGAGATATGAGTTTTTCTTCAAAAAACTCAGCATATCGTTTGACACTGACAGTGTTTTCCGTAGGAAAGTAGAAGTAGTAACCCATCGTTTCCTTTGGGTATCCTACAAAGATGCACTTAACAGATCTGGATTCAAGTTTGTCAGGCGTATCTCGTTTTACGAGTGCCTCACATCCCCAGACCTTTAAGTAAGACAATATGGGAACACTCCCATGCCACAATTCATGCGGTGTCTTGTCAACCTTCTTGGTTGGAACCATATTGAGAATGCGAACAGCAGTCTCGAGGGCATAATCCCAAAACGAAAAAGGAAGAGTTGTATGACTCATCATCGATCGAACCATTTCCAATAATGTTCGATTCCTCCTCTCCGAAACACCATTATGTTGAGGAGTATACGGAGGAGTAAGCTGTTGAACTATTCCACAAGCTTTCAGATAGTCTTGAAACTCCTTACTTAAGTATTCACCACCTCGATCCGAACGAAGGACCTTGATGGTTTTACTGAGTTGATTCTCCACTTCACTTTTAAACTCTTTGAATCTTTCAAAGACTTCATGTTTATGCTTAATCAAGTAAACATAACCATAACGACTGAAATCATCAGTAAAAGTGACGAAATAGCTAGCACCTCTCCTTGACACATGTCTAAATGGGCCACATACATCCGAATGTATTAGTCCAAGTAGCTCTTTAGCCCTTTCTGGTTTATTTTGAAAAGGTTTCCTTGTCATTTTGCCAGAAAAACAAGATACGCATTTTTCAAATGATTCATCATTTGTTTGTAAGACACCATCCCTTTGAAGTCTTTCAATGCGTTTCTTGCCAACATGAGCTAGTCGACAATGCCAAAGATAAGTCGAGTCCGGATTTGGCTTGACTCGTTTGCTAACATTATACATTGAATTATCCTTTGAATCACAACCACGCATATCAATTTCATAAATACCATCACAATCAATAGCATCAAAATAATGAACATTATTTCGTGAAACTGAAATACCAATATCATTAAAGACATTTACGAATCCGTTGTTTTTCAATAAAGAAACTGAAATAACACCTCTAGTAATAGAAGGTGCATAATGACAATTGTTCAAAACAATTATTAAACCACTAGGTAAAACCAAATGATAATCGCCGATCTCTTCTACAGCTGCAGGTAGGCCATTTCCCACGAACAGTTGTAAAGATCCCGGCTTCAGCTTCTTTCCCCTTCTAAGCCCCTGTAATGAATTACAGATATGAGTACCACACCCAGTGTCGTAAACCCATGAATTCCGCTTAGAAAATGAATACAATTCAATGGTGAAGAATATACCTGAAGTCCCGGACGAACCGGGCTGCTTCTTCTTCAACTCAGCGAGATACTTTGGACAATTCCGCTTCCAATGACCCACTTCATTACAATGGTAACAAGGTAGGTTCTTAGCGGGATGTTCCTTCTTCGCTGGAGGGGTCTTCTTAGGTTTAGGAGCAGCAACAACTTGCTTTCCTTTACCTTCAGCCTTGCCCTTTCCCTTCGGTTGTTTGCCTTTTTGGACCTTTCCCCCTTTGATCATGAGAACTTGGGGAGTAGCAGTTTTCTTCGGAATCTTCTTTTCATACTCATTAGCCATGGCAAGAAGTTCCGTAACGGTTTTATTCATGCTATGCATAGTATAGTTGCGTGCAAACTCTTCAAAATCCTTAGATAAGGACTTGAGAATCATACCAATTTGTACTGGCTTTGCATAAGCATAATCCAACCTATCCAACTGCTCAAAATATCCTTTCATTTTAAGGATATGAGCACTCACCGGTGTTCCTTGTTCATGTCGCAAGTCATGAAGTACATCGATAAGATCGAACAACTCCACTCCAGCTTGCTTCTCGAACATAGACTTGAGTTCAGTAAGCATATCACATGGAAATGAATGCTCAAATTGCTTTTGTAGGTCAGCATTCATGCTTCCCAACATCAGACAAGCGACCTCATTATGTCTATCATATGCAGCCGCATATTCCGCTAGTGCTTCATTAGAAGCATTAGCATCAGGAGCAACGGGTCTTGGCTCTTCAAGGACTTGGTATTTCCTTTCAGCTCTCAAAACGATCCTGAGCTGACGATACCAATCATTGAAATTTGGCCCAGAAAGCTTTTCCCTTTCCAACATCGACCTAAATGCCGATTGGTGTATGTTTTGAGTGGTATTGTTTGTTGCCATCTACAAAACAGACAAAAGTTCAATTATCAGTATTCCGATAATTACCCTTAAGAAATGTAATTTTACCCTTGTTAAATTCATCTAACAAATTACTTTCACTAAGGCTAGGATCCAACTTGACATATAATCATTTCATCAGTTGATCTGCTAGAAATGACGATATTCAAAAGGTAATCGAAAATCGATAATTGCATTCATGCAACTCCTAGATTTATGGGACTTACAACAACACTTTAAAGGGGTATTAAGTGTTTTGTAAACATGTTTTGTCCCATCTTATGCCACGGGTTAAGGTCTCACCTCTTAACTCATTTTAAGTCGCCCAATTAAGAACATGTAGATAGTCCACCGCTGTCTCACAACGAGTGGTAATCTACCTTGAAGAGATACAATTCACCTACGTCTCACGTAGAGCAAAAAGCACTGGCAAGTGTTCTTAGCAAAGTGGGTGGCATTGACTTAACTTTAAATGGGTAATGCATTTGATGTGAATCAAAAGTTTATGTTTGAAGACTCATGCATAATCTTCGAAACATAATATTTAATAAAATCATTTGTATAGTCTTACAACACAAGAGAGCTCGGTAGCTCCATTTGAACGCACAAAGAAGCGCAAGGGCAAAGGTATGCGATAAACGCGATTTAAAAACCCGCCCTTTTAGAAGGCTAGCGCACTCCGGCTTATACCTCTCTTAGAGTTTGTTCAAATGGGTGAGCCGGTGTATCTCAAGGTTGCAAGACTCCAATTTTATTAATGAAATCTCTATTTCGATAGTTCTTAGTCAAGTTTATTTCCAAAACCAATTTTTGCATCACCTTTATACAACTTATAAATAATACAAAAATTAATAAACAAGCTAATTCCGAACTTCTTAATCAAGTAACAAGTTGAGGTAGGCCACCTAAACATGGTCACTATGGTTCATGCATATGTTTAAACAATTTAATTAATAAACAATTAATCACATAAACACATAAACTTGCTGTCTGGAATTTTCCAGTAGCTTCACGACCAGTTTAAGCCTGTTTCGGGTCCGATTCAGCTTTCGACCAGAACTACAAAGTTGTAGCCTTATGAGTCGACAATCTACAGTTTAAATTTCGACTTCCAACTCATTACCGATTAAAAGATATGAATTTTTTAGTAAACTGTCGCAAACCAGAAAATTTACACGAAAAATTCACATTGTCACACAATTATCTAATAATTAATCCTACTTATTGGATCATTATTCTTTGCACAATATATCTCTTTTGTATTCAGTAAAATCATAATTAATTTTGCATGAATTTCTTGTGATTTTACTATTATTTAACAAATTTAAATAATCAAGATACACATAATCATGCAATTCATCACATAAAACATGTCAATTCACAATACAAAACTTGCTTGAGGGTTTCAATCTCCATTGAATAAGGTTAAAATTTTAATTAAACAAAAAAAAAAAACTCTTATCTTATTTTAATTAAAAAACCGATTTTAATTAATGAAAAATAAGAAAACAACAACAACCTTTAATTATTTAACGATTAATTAAAATCAACCAACCCTTAAACCCCCCTTCAAGTTTTGATTTTTGTAATTAATAGATCACATATGTGGCTCTGATACCACTGTTAGAATATATCATATATATAAACATATAATCACGAGTAAGCGCAACGGAAGAAAAATCAAACATATATGCAATCATATTAATCAACAAAGAATAGAATTGAGTTGTGTACCTTTTGCAAAGCTCCAATAAATTAATAATAATAAGATTATTATCAAGTAGGATTTAAAGCAAAACCCCTCTACGATCGCACACTAGACACCCCGAATAATGTATGCTAGTACCTAATCACGAACATGTAACGATTTGCTTTCTCTCCTTTTATTCGAACTAACCAAAACCCAAACACTTTGTTCTTGGTAGAATCGGCCGAAGCCAAGAAGGAGGGAGGAAGAAATTTGCCTTGTGAAAGAATATGTGTGTTTTAAAACCAAAAGGTTAACATCCATTTTATAGTACAAGTTTAGGAGTTAGAAACTTTTCCCATTCCTTCACTTAATGGCTTACTTTGGGACCAAGTTTAGGAGTTAAAAAACTCTTCCCATTCCTTCATTATGGCCGGCCCCCTCTAGAACAATCTAGAGTGTTTTCATCTCCTCCGTTAAGTCCGTTAGTTAAGTACCGTTAACTATTAACATTTAACAGCCGACCGTTAGTTTTTCGTGATCAAACTAATTAATATATTACTTTAATATATCAATTAATATTATCGAGTTACCGTGTCTTTTTGTGTGACCCCGTAGGCTTAAACTATTTCCGGACATGCGATTTATAATAAAATGATCATACTCCAACAACACCTACGTCTTTTTTATTATGAGGTTTACATTTTTCCCCTCAAACCATACCTCGTCAAAGAGTCCGTTAAGTAACCCCATGTCCCGTGCATTAATTCCAGGGTGTTTCTTTTTTCTTTTAATTCGTGGATAATGGATATTGTCATATAGTTGTCTCTTACAATCAGCAAGTTCTTGATTAAAAACAAGCTAGTCATATACTAGAACTTAGTTACAATTGGCATTTTTTTCGTTACATCCATACAATATTTTTGCATCATTTAATAAAAGTAAACACTATTAATTAAGATGAAGAAACTATGATCCAAACGATAAAGATCATATATTTGTATTAGTATTATAGCTTGGCTATTTTCTATAATTAGTATATTTGGAGAAACCTAATAATCAAAAAGATGCATATCACTTTTTGTAGCATAAGTTCATTATTGAGGTGATCAATTTAAGCTAATAGAGTATCTAGAGAGAGTCAAAATCTTGTTCTTTCTTTATAGTGCAACGGTTGATCACGAACAGTCTCATCTGGGCGAGTAATTTATCGATGAGAAGGAGGAGATTCTCCAAGGAGGAATGAAGTGAAGAATGCTAGTGATTCACTTGGTTTGAAAATCGGCACTGCATGACCAGCTCCTCTAAACGTCGCGAAAGTTAGCCCTTGGTATTCTTGAAGCCAGCCACTAACCTAATGAACAAAAAATAAGCAGATTAGATTATTGCAATACAAAGATTACAACCTATGTAGAACATATACATATAATGCTCGGTTCTGTGTGACGAAAATTATTGTATTGCAAATTTAATTTACTTTCTAGTAATGGAAGAAAATAAAGCAATTATATTCCTTGCTTAATGGATGGTTAGCCATTTAATTATTGATAACTAAGCTTGCCAAAAAGTTTGAAAGAAAATGTTGTAAGACTAAATCACCTGCTTTTGGTTGTACCATGGCCTCCATGCCCTTGTTATAGGCAAGCCCAGAGAGCTTAAACTATATCGAGTTGACAACACGGGTACCCTTCCATCGGTATCTCCACTGTTACACCGAAAATACAAATTAGTGTGATCTTAAGTAAGCACAAATGTTGCATAATTAACATACAAACTCGTATATAGTATATAATTCATTTAATTACCTGTACACCCATATCCTAAGTTTTGCATCAATGAGTTTCTTGTATATGGGAAGAACTGAACCTTTGGACTGTGACCAACCATTGAATATGTCCATACTGCAAAAAATAAAAGTAGTGTCATAAGCTATTGATCGGACCTTATAAATCGCGTTCTATTCAGGCCCGGTTTGTTTCATAAACGGGTCAGGGAAGTAAGCTTAAAAAGGGGTAGAAGAAAATAATATGGGCCAAACAGTAATTTTAAAAAATGTGTGTTCATTACTTGCAAATGGTCCAGTTCTTGAGCAAAAGGCCGTTGTTAACATGAAGAGCCTTTTGAACCTCGGGTTTATTGTAGTAACCTTTTGCATAATCATCTAGGCAGGGATCATAACCTCCGAGTATTCGAGGCATCTAAACAAAAGAAAGGGATAAATTTATTAGATTAGTTACAAAGATAATAGTTTTATAGTTTCCTGACCAATAAGATACTTGTATTGTGTTTTGGCAGGACATTGGTGGTGTTGATAAGGCCTAGGGACCGTTTGGTCATAAGTTCAAGTATTCACAAGGGGGTTCTATCATTTAAATGGATTTCCTCCAACTAAACTGGTGTGAGCAAAATGCTCACAGAAATGGAGACAGGGGTTTTCCCATAATGAGTTTTCTCTGGAATTGGAGTTGGGTATATGAAGAGGCATGCCGCTGAACCCAAATTTGCCGTTAAAAAAAAATATATATATATAATCAATTCGTATATCGTACGAGTATCAAGACTATTTTTATATATTTTACATTATTAATGAGATTGGTTACCATATTGGATGTGGTCTTTTTTAACATGACTTGCAATGCTTTGTTATCTGAAGAAGCTGAGTTAGCAATACAAACGGAAGTGTAGAGACTGTAGATGTCGATTTCTTTATATTGTCGGAGAACTTCATCAACAGCGTCGCTGCAGTCATTGTTGCTCCAAGTATCATTACTATTAAAATCACATGATTCTCTTATTGTTTTGTGAGTTTCATCTGATACAACAGCATGGCTCCAAGCATAGTCAACCAGGCCTTTCCAATCCTCGGCATCACTTGTTTCAGGATTACCTAACTTCGCGCAGTTGATTAGCAAAAGTAACCAGTTAGTCTCTCTTCACTGGTATAAAACATTAACAAATAGATGCATACTATTCAAGTAAGATTGAGATACCAGTATTCCTTTCAAGTTGATAAAAAGGGAAGGATCCTTATTTCGGTCGGTAATAAGGCCTGCAAGTTCTGGCACGTATTTTCCTACATAATATAATGTAAATTTGTCATCTTTTAAAACTTCAAACAAAGAAAGCCAAGTTGGTGAAGTGTCACGCAAACGTACATACCTGCGTAGCTTTCTCCAGCAATATAAAACGTTCTTGTTCGATAAGATGGATACTTTTCAAACCAGTTATGAAGGAAAATGTAAGTGTCGTTTGCTGATATACCATTACATATAAAAAATCATGAGCTACACTATAGATTATAATTAGATTAGATCGTATAGTATATGCATGCATATGTATGTATTTTTATATACATACGACATGTTATCTTATAGCATAGATGCAAGACATGTCGGTAAGACTACCAGTGAAGTCGTCTCCGAGGTTATCATAATCACTAGTTGTGTTGGAATAAGAAAAGCCAACACCAACAGGAGATTCCAAGAACAACATATTGGCTTCTGCATCATCATTAAGGAATATATGCTTATTACAAGAAAAAAGTTTAAAAAATGAATGGTGCAGTGATGATAATATATTTTTATGCGCTAATGCGTTACCTCTATTCCATGAGTAAGGATTTAACTGAAGCCCGTTTCCATCTGTACTGACGATAAATGGACCGATCTCTTGTGTAGCTCCATATCCCACAGAAGAACACCCTGGACCTAAACAACATAACTTTGTGTCACCAAAATGGACAGCAGGTAGGAGAATATAACCCCAAACTAATGACTGTCCATAACTAAGTGGTTGAATTAGATAATTATTAAACTCTGACATCCACTTATCAGGAGAATATTATCATTACAATATACAGTACTTAAAAAGCTTATATCTTGATTAGTGGGACTTAATTAAAAAAAAAAAAGAGCATCTTAACAAAAAGATATGTTTTCTTTCAACCTATCATTCTTTAATTATCAAGATTTGTCAGTTAAAAAATAGATATCTTTTATTTAAACACTGTAGTGAAAATCTGAAACCATGTATCAAGAAGAAGGTGACATCAGTTTTACGTTGAGATCAACACGACATCAAGCAGAAAGACCGTTTTTTACCTCCATTAAGCCACAACACCAATGGCTTTTCATCTGGGAGAGTACAAGCTTCATAAAACCAATAAAATAGTGCTCTCCCATTTTGTTCATTTACAGTTACATATCCAGCATAGTGTTGAAAATCTACGTTAGGTTGGCCGGGCAAATTGGTAACAAGATGATCATTGTTTTGGATGTTTGATTTCTTTTCATTGGACCATTGTCCATGCCTAGCAACTACAATAGTTCTTTCCGATAACAAAAATAAAGCAAGAACTATATTTAAAAGGGGTGCCACTTTTAGTATGAAAAAAGCCATAAGAAGCACAAAACAAGCTCAAATACAACTTTTTTCTTGCTAAAGGATATAAAGAAACAAAGACCCACATTATCTATTTATACTTGTGAAAGAAGATATAACCAGCAACCACTAATCAAAGATCAACAAGTAAGGTTTAGAATAAGATATATTAGTGAAGCGTGACACGTGGAAAACTAATTGTCTTTTTTCTAAGAGTTATAGGACCACGATCACGTGATATAATGTTAATACAGGACAATGTCACTAAAACCATTGATTTAACATACATGGAAGAGAATATATGCTTTAATATGAATCCAGAAACAAAAATAAGGCCTTTACAAGATCTTTTTTCTTGCTCTTACTTTCTAGATTGCAGTAAAAATTCGAGTAGGATATCGTATTTTATTCATCGCTGACTCTGAAAGTGCAAACATGGCATGTCATCCATTCCCTGGTGGGAGGGTGGTAGTGGGTGGGTGGGGGGTAAAGTGTGGACAGTGGTTTTATTGGGTCTGACCCAAGAGACATGTTGTATTTGATCACTTTTACTTGAATGCATTTACTATAAAATAACCTAATAAGTACATTTTAGTCATGTTTTATGTCAAAAATATTCTACATCTTTACCTTTTGTGTCATATGTTAGCCAAACAATAATCTGAATGATGGATGTGTCCCGGTAGTCAACTAGACTTCACGCTTATCAGATGGTCAGAAGTGACTTTTCTCATTTCCCATTAGGGTCTGCCATCGAATAAGCAAAACTAGTGGTTCACAGAGTATATGTTTGTCCACTAAATCAAGTAAAAGCATCGATATACAAAGTTCAGCAATTAGTTTGGCTGTAGCTGGTAGATTATGCTTTAACAGGACTAGAAAGGTAAATGAAAACTTCAGAGATCAACTCAAGAAACGATTAGTTATAAGAAACAAACAACAGCGTGCAACATGTGCATAAAACTGAAAAACTAATATGCAGCAGTGCTTATTGTGATAAAATTTATAAGTTTTGTTGCTAATAAAGTAGAAACCACAACGGTCTTGCATGTCCATCATAACACATCAAGTGGTTAAGCATGTCAATGGGTCAGATTTGGATCGGGTTGATTAACTATTACAACCATTAGCTAAATAGCTAATAGCATATCCTGACTACATGACCCACTGCACCAAATCCAAATGGATGGGTCATGACCCAAATCGACCCATTAATTTTAACCTCTGAAAGTCCAAATAGTTGGAACATATGACTGCCCCAAAAAATCCCACAAAGACACTAACCTATTGACTGGCATAAGTTTTTTAGCGTTGGGTCAATAATCCCAAATTGTTCAAAACTGGACCTTTATGAATTACGATCCTATTCTGGAGCACGAAAATTTTGTTTACCCACATTGACAAATCTGTACTTTATAATACCTTTCTTGGCAATTTTCCATTTTTTAAAATAAAACTAAAGCTAAAAGTTTCCTTTAAGTGTTACTGTGAGAGGTGATATAGCAGTTTAAGATCATAGAAATAGAAAAGAAAGTTTTGGTTATATAAGTATATAACCTAAGGATTGACCCAAATGGATCATAGATCATGGGTCACATATACAAGTGAACAAAGTGGTATCTACATCAAGACCGAACACATTGACACGCTTAGGCCTACTTAATTATCAAACTTAAAACCCATTCAACCCAATCACAAACCATGATTTTACAACCTAGGTGACATATGCCAAATACCATTCAAACTAGTTGATTGCGATATGGAGTCGTTAACACAATCATGTTTCATACCCTCCTTTTATTCTTCAAATGCACTTTTCACCCATACTATTGGCTTGTACATATCTATAGACAGACCCACTTGATCAGCTGAGGTTTGACACTTCACTGGTGGGAATAGAAGCTTGATATATTGCTGATAAGGATTGATGGCCCTCTCCTCTAAAATTATTCTTTTGAAGACGTTTACATGTATACACACTTACGTCAAATCTGAATTCTTTTCTGATCATCATGGTACTGTGAGAAGGTCAAAACAACTGTGAAATATTACAGGTAAGGAAGAAAAGACTAGACATTCTTAATCGTGGCAAATCGAGTATGTTCTACTTGAGTGCCACAGGTAAAGAAAAGATGGTATAGTCCAAGCAAGTGACGTTTACCGAAAAGAAAATATATTCCATGGAATATCATCATCAAGTAATAGAAATTATATCATTTTGTGCCGGGTACTGTAGGTTTACGCTGTTCACTCTTAAACTAAGTCCATTAAAGAAGATGACATGCAATTAATCAATTACTATCAAGTTAATTGAATTATGACTTGGAGGCAACTTAATTAGTTTAGTTGAACAGTGAGATGCATTATGTTATTCATTATTTAGTCTCTTTGCTATATTAAACTTGGACTGGATGTATATCTACTCGTCTTTTCATCATGACTAGTGTAACGTAATGCTAATGACATTTATATTTTTAGATCTTAGCATGTTGTGGATGTATATATTTTAGGTCATCTACGTTCTAGATTAGCGACAAGTAAGTGTGATAGGAAAAGTGAAGTGTAAATCTATGCAAGGATAGCGATGTTATGGGTCATAATCGATTATACTTTTCTATTATAGGTTCCTGGAATCATGTAAACTGCATCTTAAAATAAACAGATGATGTTGACACAATGCACCTTGTGTCGCCTTTTAAGCAAATAGAGTGATGCACTATAGTTAAAAGTAATTAGTTATGGACATTTAGTTGAACTCTTACATCAAATGACATATAATCTGATATGCTGATCTTTCCTTAACATGCTCATAATTATCCAACCAATTCAAAAGCCTCACTTTCATCTCATTAGGTAATTAATTGTCGATTATGATTAACCAAAAAGTAAATTAACAAACAGAAACTCACACATTCACAGGGACAATTTAGATACTAAATATTCCTTAGGCCTGATTCAGTGGATACTAATATAAAATGTTAGTGTAAATCTTATCTTCTAAACTAATAATGAACAATTGAGTTTGTATTTCGTTGGAGTCATTATGAAAAGGTTTGATAGTTATCATTGTAGCTTTTGGTGGTCAGTATAATTCTTCAATCTACATCAGTCAGGTATACTTTCAAGTCACTAGCTAGACATGTTTTTAAATCAATGGTTGACGTTGGAACAAGGTGGCCAACCAAGAGCGGTTGGCTGCAATCGAACATGCAAGGTAATTGATTTCAGCCATTGATGCAATATCAGAATCATGACACAGATGATTGGAAAGTATAAATTACAAAGCAATAAACAGAAACGCCAAATTTAAACGTATGTAAGGTAGTGATAGATGTATAATCCTTCCCCACAGAAAAAGAAAAATTTATCTGTAATAAGAATAGGCATGTGACAAAAAGAAGTATAGAAACCATGATCTCACATCACTAACTTATTGATGGGCCAAAGGCCACTATATGCTAAGTCAAATTCAGCCCTTAACTTCCATTTAGAAGTTTGAAGATTACTATTTACTATACCCCCAAAATAGATCAAATTACTACTAGAGTCTAATGTAAATTTTACCAGATCAAGAATCAACTGTCCATCATAGCATACACCATAAGTGGTCAATGGAAACAAGTTCAGTCATCATTACGAATGTAGGCCAGTGACCGCACATTATCAGCTCCAACTAAAAGGAATTCCACTGTCTTAAAGGTTGAAAATTCTATACAGCATTAGTCTTCGCCTATATTACAGGCAAACTAATTAATAAGTAATCATGAAGCCAATGAGTTTGGTGAACCATTGGTAAGGTCTTTTGACTTTGGGGTATTGCACCAGGGTTCGAGTCACACTTCCTACATTTGTAGGAGTGGAGTATTGGTGGTTTTTCGAAAGTCATGGGTTTCATCCCAAGCATTCGTGTGATTTAAGAGTAGAAGTAGCATAGTTGGCTGTTCTAAAAAAAGAATAAGTAATCATGAAATTCCTTACAAAGTAGAGAGGCATAAATTCGATCGGTAAGTGATACACGAATAGATTTATCATAGTATGCAAACCCTTTGCTTTATCTGAAATCTTTAGCATCTATCAGGTTCTAGTTTGAATGATTAAGATTAAAGAAACCTCTTTTGATAGTGGAGTTTATTTTTCCTAAAGTTTTTGATAATTTAAGCTAGTTATGGTAGCCCAAATGTTTTCTATAATCTTTCTTCAGAGCCGATGGCTCACTTGTCTATCTTAAAGCTCTCAAACATCATAATTTACATAGATCAACATCAGAAATTATCAAACATAATTGACGCAAGGCCTTTGGCATAGCGGTGTTCAAGGTGTGCCCATGGTGTCCCATCAACCAAGTGGTTGTGGGTTCAAGCCCCAATTGGCACAAAGGTTTACGGTGAGTGAGTTGTCCACAAACGATGAAAAACATTCCTAACATAAATGCTCATCTTTTGTCTCAATGGAATGAAAACTATAACTGAACTATATCGAATTACTAATTACAAACCTCAAAAAAAAAAAAAAATTGCTAATGAATTGGTAAAAATAATCATATCAGGTGCATCCGTTTAGTCCAAATTAGGTGCAATCACATAAAACAAAATGCTCAATAGTGCTCCGAAGATGGGACAGGGCAAAAGTTTAGATTAGTATTCTGAAAATGAAAAAGTCTAGTCGAACTAGAAGAATTTTTCTAGCCGACAGCTCATGTATTAATGTAGACAACTTGATTCTTCTACCGAATCAAGAACAATACCAAATGCTTAAAAATCTCTACCCTAAAGCATGTTGCATGCAGAAAATGGACTGTGACGTTAATGCGTTGGTATACAACCATGGCATTGGTCATAATTTCGAAATTGGGGCAAAAGAGATAGCACTAGCTAAATGCCATTTCTTTTTAAGATATAACTACTTGATGGATTAATACTTATCAGATTCAGATAAGGTGCATATATACATACATGTTTTCTAGATAAGCAACCAAATGATAACATTTTTGACCCAAAAGTTGATAGTAATAATTTGGTCTTCAAGTACATCTGATAAGTGTGCATATATGATGTCTAATTAATATGCTGACTACAAGAGTAAAGGCTGATAATTGATATTATGTAGAACATAATTACTTGTATATATATATTCTAAAATTGAGAAATGGACCTGCAAACTCATAACGAGTTCATGTCTTTATGTATGATCCGTTTGTTATCAAAGGTTAACATCAGAACAATTCCACAGATTAGATATGATGAGATCATACTATTCCAAAGTACAAAAAAAGGTATCAAAGATAGCCTAATTTGACTCATCCAATATTCTACTTTTTATATACGCGGGTGGTTTTTCGCTTCTCAAACACTTTGTTGAATCGTCATGATGCCCTGAAGGAATGTGAATTGTATGCCTTTATCTTTATCTTTAGAGATAACTTTATCCTTTATGACTTTACTTGCTTAAACTTTGACACAAACACTAACGAACATTATCTATTTACATCTCCCTTTCTAGAAGTGATTCCTCTTCACTTTATTCCTGTTCTTGTATTGCTTAACCCAAGATAGTTTAATAGCACTTGTGATTTTTTCATACAATATATCAAATGTTGATTGATATGATCTTGTTTTTCATAGATGTTAGCTTTAAAATATAGTTAGTGCTTGTTTGTATTAATGTAAATAGAATTGTCCTTGTGTCTAATCTTGTTTATGTGTAAGGTTGTTAGTGTAATTAGACAAGGACTAGTGTGTAATTAGGGAGGGGTTTAATGCAAATGTCAAGCCTATATAAACCCCCTCACCTCTCATTTGTAAAAAACCCTTGAAATAGAATTTCCCTTTCTCCCATTCTCTCTCTAATTCTCTCTCTCACACACATAATCTTGAATCACGATTTAGCCATTGTTTACATTTGGTATCAGAGCAAAATCACAACTTGTGTTAGATCCATGGCTTGATTTTGTTCAATTTTGGGCTAAATTGTGTTTTTCCAACTTTACCGAAAAATCCAATCTTTACCCTCCTAACATGTTAAAGTTTCTTCCTTTTTAGTTTATTCCACTCATTACCTTCCTATAATCATCCTCAAGAAGTTTCAAATCCCAATTCAAAACCAATTGGCTTGAAATTGAAATTTTAGCTTTCTGATCTGAAATCCGGTTTTCATTTCCGGTTTTCATTTCCTTTGAATTTCTGTTGTAAAACCGGCTTTCCTTCCGGTTTTTCTTCCGGTTTTCCTACCGGTATTCCTTCCGGTTTTCATTTTGATAAAATTTTCAATTTTCGTTGTTATATTCTAACATATCTGGTTTACACCAAAACCGATATTTGTACTAAATTTCTTCATTTTCCAACTCGTGATAATAACCAATTTTTCCCACGAAAACCGGATTTAGTATAGTATTTCATGAATCCCGGTTTTTGTGAAGACTTTTCTGAAAACCGGATTTAGTGAAGTTTTGTGACTTAAAGTTATATTGTGTGTGAAAATACCTGGTTTACACCAAAACCGGTATTTGTTCTTAATTTCTTCATTTCTCAAGTCGAAATTCTGCCCATTGTTTCCCTCGAAAACCGGATTTTCTATACATTTTACCAATACCGGTATTTGTATAGAATTTCTCCTCAAAACCGGCTTTACTATATTTTAATACCTGGTTTACCCCAAAACCGGTATTAGTTCTTAATTTCTTTAACTTTGTGAAAAGTTACTCTGTCCAAGTTTCGAGACGAATACCGGATTTTGTACTCATTTTCTGAAAACCGGGTTTTGTATACATTTTCTGAAAACCGGATTTAGTACACATTTACTGAAAACCGGTTTTTTCCTCACATTTCTCTCAGAATGTCGATTTCTGACTCCTTGATTCTTGGTTCCGATTCAAGACCTCCTGTTTTATATCGTGGGTCATATCCACAATGGAAAAAACGGTTTTTGGATTGGATTGAAAGACAACCTCTTGGAGACGACATCAAAGCTTCTTATGAAGAAGGCCCGGCTGTTCATACAAACCCTGTAACCAAAGAACTTATTCCAAAAGAAAGTTGGAGCACCGCTCAAAAGAACCGCACTCAGGCTGATAATCTTGCAAGATCTCATCTCTACATGGCTCTTCCCAACGATATTTATTCCAATGTTGACTCATATGAGACTGGGAAAGAGATTTGGGATGAAATTGAAAAGCAACTGCAAGGTTCAGAGGTGTCTTCAACAATAAGATTATCCAATGTTCTTGATATGTATGAATCATTCAAACAAGAGAAAAGTGAAATGTTAGAAGAAGCGTATACACGTTTCTGTAACGTGATCAATGAACTCAGAAAGAATGCCATCAAAAAGACTGACTTGGAACTAAACATCAAATTTCTGAGAAATCTTCATGAAGAATGGCAGGTCTTTGGTGCTCAACTCAACCAGCAAGATGAATTTGGCAAACTCTCTATCCATACCTTGTATGAGAAGTTGAAGATAAACCTGCGTGCTGTTCAAAAGCAACAAATGAAGACTGATGGAAGTTCCTCATCAGACCCACTTGCTCTTGTTGCTGATAAAAAGCCATCCAGATCGTCAAGGAAGAATGTTGTTGAAACTGCTGATGCTGATGAATCAAGTGACACCAGTGACCCAGACATGGATGACAAGGAAAAAGAAATGTACAAAGACTTAGCCTACTTCACAAGAGCCTTCAAGAAAAAATTCTTCACAAAGAAACCAACCAACAACCAACTTCGCACTTCATCAGTGTCTTCCTATGTCAAGAACTCACAAGCTCCAAAGTTTGACAATCACTACAACAATACTGGTGGTGAAAGGAAGTATGAAGCTCCAAAGAAGTTTGAGAAGAGGGTTCTTGAGAAAAAGACCGAAGACAAGAAATGTTACAACTGTGGTCTTACTGGTCACTTTGCTATCCATTGCACCAAACCTCGTCAGAAGAATTCCACCTACTACCAGAACAAGCTCTTGCTTGTGAAACAACAAGAAAGTGGTATTGCTCTTCTTGCTGAAAACGACGAATGGTTGCACCTTTCTGATGAAGAGACTGAAGAGCTTGCTGCAAATGTTTGTTTCATGACGAAGATTAAGCGGTCCAAGGAACTTGATGAAGGTGGTATCAGTTCTGAATCTGAAGATGATGAGGTTTGTACTATTCCTAAACGTGAACTCGATGAATACATGAATAAAGCTGTCAAAACAAATAAATCTTTGAAAACTGAGGTTTCTAACTTAACTGAATCTTTACAAGAGAAAGAAAAACTTTTGTTTGATTTTCAAACCTTACATGAAAAACTTCAAAAAGATTTTGATGAATTGACAGCTAATCAGACTTCTGTTTCCTTTACCTCTTCTTCTGTGCTGCAACTTGCAAATCAAGAACTTGAAACCAAAGTTTTTGAATTAACCAAGACCATAAAAGAAGTACAAATTGCAAAAGTCCAATGAAACGCTTAGAGCAAATGCTTTGGCTGAAGATATTGAGTCCTTGAAACTTAAGTTAAAAGAGTCCAACCCGGCTTTGAAAGAATTAGAAAACAAAATTTCTGATTTAAACTATGCTTGCTATATAAAAGATTCAAATAATCAACAACTTGATAAGAAAATTGATCAACTCAAGGAAGAAATCAAATTTTATCAAGAAAAGGTTTACAGGATCGATCGATCTAATAAACAAATCTTTTTAAACAAGCCTAAAGATTTTGAATATGGGTTGACTCAAGGGTTAGGTTTTGAGAACCCAAAGAATTTGCTCAAAGCACAGCAGGAAGTCCCATCTCTGTATGACGCCAATTTAATGAGGTATGGCATGACCACCCAATTTGTGAGACCAAGTTATGGAGATATTGAGACAGATTATTATCTAGCAAAATGTGCTATTCAATGCAATTATGATCAAATTAATGAGTCAAATGATCTTTTTAATCTACCACTTGTTCCTAAAAGAAAAACTCACTCTGTTACTATTGTTGAACTTGATGAAAACTCGAGTGACCAACAACTTGTGGTTCTTTCTAATGAGTCTAAACAAGTAGAAGAAAGTTCTGTTCCAAAACCTGCTTCTGGTAGACCATACATTCCACAAAGTGTTTTGGAAAAACAAATTGAAGATTTAAAAAGAACACTTGATGAACAACAAATTTTGCTAGATAATCTAATGCCTCAAAATCACTGTCCCAAAGTTGTGCCAGTCGTTCCTACCACACCATTTGGTGTTGTTTATGATTGTGCTGAACCTAATTGCTCTGCATGTGAAGATATCATGTCTTCGTCTTCTCTCTCCTATATTTCTGCATGTGAATTTGTTGATGCTGATGTACAAACTGACTGGGATTCTGTTAAGACATATAATGTTTCGATCCAAACAGACCTTGACATTCCCACCGATGTGAACCCAATTGACCCCCAGATTTACTTGGATGAGATTACTGCATTAAAACTTGATTTAGAAAAGGAACGGTGTCTCAATAACGAAATTTTTGAAAATGTTCATGCTTCTGCTCAAACAGATTGTGAACACGAAATTGAAAAAGAACATTTCTTTCCAAACATTTTTGATACTGAACATTTCAAGTTTTCTGAGGAAACCCAAACTTACTTGAATGATTTTGATACTTTGTCTAAAAAGTTTGAAAACGAAAGAGAACAAAGATTGATAGTACTCGCTGAACTTAATAAAATTAAGATGGAAGTGGCGTACAAAAATATTGTTCTTCAAGCTTTCGCAGATAATAAGATTGAAAAAGCGTCAAATTTACTCAAGGGAAGTCATTCTCCGGTCAAATTCAGTGAATTAAGTCACTCAAGGTTGTCAAATGAAACCAATGTGTCAATTCCATCCAATGAAAGTCCTTGTCCCAAAGACCCAAATGTCCAAAGTGTGAATTTGGAATCCAAATCTAAAGTCAAATATGCCAAAATGAAGTTTTCAAATCTTCCTAATCTAAATAACTTTTTAGAAGAAGATCATTCGTATGATCCTGATTTTGAAAAACAGTTTGTCCCAAAGGAAGAAAAGGTTGAATTTTCATTAAAAAGGATTCCAAAATCACACCACAGTCCATGAGAAGTTTCAGAGACCAAAGACCAATCAAGTACCCAAAACTTCTTCAGCACCGAAGACTCCTACCCCAAAACCCAACCTCAATAAGATGAAACATCATACTGGTGATAATCATGCCTCTGCACAACCTAGATATCACAGGTATTCTAGCTCTCCTAAGCAATCTACAACTACACCTAAGAATGTCCTAAAGGTATTTAGAGATGATGCTGTTGGAATAGTTAGATATCAAGATCAGTATGGTTGGTTTTCTCCCACTTACAAAAAGCAAACACCACCTGCCAAAAAGACCATCAAGAAGAAACCTGTCAAGAACACACAGTCTTCCACTAACCTTAAAAATGTTCATGTTTCAGGTCACTTGTGCTTAAATTGTCAAAGTAAATGGCTTCCTAAGGATAGATACTTGCATGCTTCTAGGAAAGTCAAGCTTGATGGGAAATCAACTTCTGTAAAACAAGAATGGATAGTTCGTAGACCCAATGCTCTAGCTAGATCAAATGCTTCTAGGACTAGTCCATCTTTTTCTCAAACTTTGTAATAACTGCTTTGTTCTGTAATTCGTACCATTACTTTTGAACTATGGTTGTGTCTTTACTTGCTTTCAATAAAATTCCATGTTGAATTGTATGTTTGTTCAGTTGTCTGTTTAATTTTTGATGTTTATCTTATGTCTTTGTTCGTCTTTCTCCTTTTATTTACTTGTCATGTGATTGAATCCCTAACCTCTCATGGACCCAGTCTAAGTGGGTACCTAAAAACTTACTCCCTGATTTTTCAGGAATTTCTCATATGTGTCTGGTATGTCGATTCTGGATGCTCTAGACACATGACTGGTGATAAATCCTTGCTTAAGAACTTTGTTGAATGTTTCATGGGAACGGTTAGATTTGGAAATGATCATCTTGCTCCCATTCTTGGCTATGGAAATATTGTTCAAAATGGCATCACTATAAAACGTGTGTCATATGTTGAAGGTTTGGGCCATAATCTTTTCAGTGTTGGTCAATTTTGTGACAATGATCTTCAAGTCCTCTTTAGAAGATATGAGTGTAAAGTTCAAACCGAAGATGGTGTCGATATTCTTACTGGCTCACGAGATAACAACTTGTTCACCATTGATCTCAACAATATTCCATCTCCATCTTCAAATATTTGTCTTATGTCTAAAGCTTCAGCCCAACAATCTTGGCTATGGCATCGTCGTCTCTCTCATCTTAATTTCCATACAATTAATACCCTTGTTGACAAACAACTGGTCGATGGTCTACCTGATTTCAAGTATGACACAAACCATGTTTGTTCTGCATGTTCAATTGGAAAACTCAAGAGAGCGCCCCATAGACCAAAGAAGCATTTAAGCACTGATGCTCCCCTTCATCTTCTTCACATGGATTTGTGTGGCCCTATGCATGTCCAAAGCATTCATGCTAAATGATACATTCTTGTCATTGTTGATGATTACTCTCGCTATACTTGGGTCTATTTTCTTCGTGAAAAGAGTGAGGCTCCCCAAGTAATCATTGATTTCATCAAAAGGACACAAGTAAATCTTCAAACCTCTGTTCGGATTGTACGTTCTGATAATGGTACCGAATTCAAGAACGCTACTCTTGGATCATACTTCTCTTCTATCGGTATCTCTCATCAATTTTCAGCTGCACGAACACCTCAACAAAATGGAGTCGTTGAAAGAAGAAATCGAACTCTTGTTGAAGCTGCTCGTACTATGCTTGCCCATTCTAGATTACCACCAAATCTATGGGCTGAAGCCATTGCAACTGCCTGCTTTACTCAAAACAGATCTATAATCAACAAAAGGTTTGACATTACTCCTTATGAAGTCATCAACAAGAGAAGACCAAATGTGAACTATTTCCACATTTTTGGGTGCGTCTGCTATGTCTTGAATGATAGAGACAATCTTGGAAAATTTGAACCAAAAGGTGACGAGGGTTATTTTGTCGGTTATTCAAGAGAATCCATTGCTTATCGTGTCTATAACCGTAGAACCAAACAAATTGTAGAGAGTATGAATGTTAAATTTGATGAACTCTCTGGGATGGTTCTTGAACAACACGGTTCAAGACCCGATCTTCAATGTCCACAAGCTTCCGCTACACAGAACAGAACTTCTGATAAACAGATTTTCTCCAAACCAACCGCTAAGGAGTTAGACATTTTGTTTGAAGAATTTTATCATGATCGTCCTCCTACTTTGGTCCAACCCTTGGATTCACCTGAACAATCGTTTTCCAATCCATCTCAACCTGAGAGCTCATCAGCTGATCAACAAAGTTCATCTTCTGCCACCTCATCTAATGGATCATCTTCTCCACCTTCGGTCAATTCTTCGTCTTCAAATGTATCTTCCCCTGACTCTTCTAACTTGTCTCCAGCACCACAGGACTCTACATTATTGCCTGCTCAGCAATACTCTCCAGGATCCAATCAATCAACTGATGCTGATTCTGATGAAGCAGAATTTGTCCTACCAGAAGAACCAAGCTTTGAGCAAGTCGCTGAACAACATTCTCCAGGCTTTATCAATCCTGATGAAAATAATGAACCTGCTGATCCACTTCCTCACTCAAGGAAATGGTCTCGCTCCATGCTTCCTCATCCTCCCACTCAGATCATTGGGATCCAAACGCTGGCCCAACCACACGTGCTGCCTCTGCAAATGAATGTTTATTCGTCAACTTCTTGAGCATGGTTGAACCCAGTAATGTCAATGAGGCTCTTCATGATCCGGATTGGATAAAAGCCATGCAAGAAGAGCTATCTCAGTTTGAGCGCCTTGAAGTATGGAAACTTGTTCCTAATCCATATACTCATAAAGAACCAATCAAGACAAAGTGGATATTCAAAAACAAGAAAGATGAGAATGGTGTTGTTGTTCGAAACAAGGCTAGATTGGTTGCCAAAGGTTTTTCTCAGCAAGATGGTGTTGATTTGATGAACTCTCTGGATGGTTCTTGAACAACACGGTTCAAGACCCGATCTTCAATGTCCACAAGCTTCCGCTACACAGAACAGAACTTCTGATAAACAGAGTTTCTCCAAACCAACCGCTAAGGAGTTAGACATTTTGTTTGAAGAATTTTATCATGATCGTCCTCCTACTTTGGTCCAACCCTTGGATTCACCTGAACAATCGTTTTCCAATCCATCTCAACCTGAGAGCTCATCAGCTGATCAACAAAGTTCATCTTCTGCCACCTCATCTAATGGATCATCTTCTCCACCTTCGGTCAATTCTTCGTCTTCAAATGTATCTTCCCCTGACTCTTCTAACTTGTCTCCAGCACCACAGGACTCTACATTATTGCCTGCTCAGCAATACTCTCCAGGATCCAATCAATCAACTGATGCTGACTCTGATGAAGCAGAATTTGTCCTACCAGATGAACCAAGCTTTGAGCAAGTAGCTGAACAACATTCTCCAGGCTTTATCAATCCTGATGAAAATAATGCACCTGCTGATCCACTTCCTCACTCAAGGAAATGGTCTCGCTCCATGCTTCCTCATCCTCCCACTCAGATCATTGGGGATCCAAACGCTGGCCCAACCACGTGCTGCCTCTGCAAATGAATGTTTATTCGTCAATCTTCTTGAGCATGGTTGAACCCAGTAATGTCAATGAGGCTCTTCATGATCCGGATTGGGTAAAAGCCATGCAAGAAGAGCTATCTCAGTTTGAGCGCCTTGAAGTATGAAAACTTGTTCCTAATCCATATACTCATAAAGAACCAATCAAGACAAAGTGGATATTCAAAAACAAGAAAGATGAGAATGGTGTTGTTATTCGAAACAAGGCTAGATTGGTTGCCAAGGTTTTTCTCAGCAAGATGGTGTTGATTATGATGAGACGTTTGCTCCTGTTGCTCGCATTGAAGCCATTCGAATCTTCCTGGCTTATACAGCATTCAAAAACTTCACGGTTTATCAAATGGATGTCAAGTCGGCTTTTCTAAATGGAGTACTTAAAGAAGAAGTCTATGTTGGTCAACCCGAGGGCTTTGTGGATCCTAAGCGTCCAAATCATGTCTACAGGTTAGACAAGGCTTTGTATGGCCTCAAACAGGCTCCTCGAGCGTGGTATGATGCTTTGTCTGCCTATCTATTACAATCTGGATTCAGTAAAGGTACAATCGACACTACTTTGTTCATCAAACGTCAAGGTAGTGACATTCTTTTAATCCAAATTTATGTAGATGACATAATTTTCGGGTCCACAAATCCTAAGTACTGCAAAAACGTTTCTGCATTAATGGTCAAACATTTTGAAATGAGTATGATGGGAGAATTAAACTTTTTTCTAGGTCTTCAAGTCAAACAAATGTCAAATGGTATTTTTATCTGCCAAAATAAATACATCTCTGACATGTTGAAAAAGTTTGATATGTTTAATTGTCAACCAATTGGTACTCCCATGGAATCTCGAACTAAAATAATGCTGACCTTAATGGCAAACCTTTCAATCAAAAACTTTATCGCAGTATGATAGGATCCCTCATGTACTTAACTGCCAGTAGACCGGACATTATGTTTGCTACATTCATGTGCGCTAGATTTCAGGCAAACCCTATGGAGAGTCATGCTCAATCGGTTAAGCGTATTTTTCGGTATCTTAAGGGAACTATCAACCTTGGTTTATGGTATCCGAAAGATACCGGTTTCGAACTAACCGCCTACTCAGATGCTGACCATGCAGGGTGTAAGTTGGATCGCAAAAGTACTTCAGGTAGTGTGCAGTTTCTTGGAGACAAGTTGGTTGTCTTCAATACATCTGATAAGTGTGCATATATGATGTCTAATTAATATGCTGACTACAAGAGTAAAGGCTGATAATTGATATTATGTAGAACATAATTACTTGTATATATATATTCTAAAATTGAGAAATGGACCTGCAAACTCATAACGAGTTCATGTCTTTATGTATGATCCGTTTGTTATCAAAGGTTAACATCAGAACAATTCCACAGATTAGATATGATGAGATCATACTATTCCAAAGTACAAAAAAAGGTATCAAAGATAGCCTAATTTGACTCATCCAATATTCTACTTTTTATATACGCGGGTGGTTTTTCGCTTCTCAAACACTTTGTTGAATCGTCATGATGCCCTGAAGGAATGTGAATTGTATGCCTTTATCTTTATCTTTAGAGATAACTTTATCCTTTATGACTTTACTTGCTTAAACTTTGACACAAACACTAACGAACATTATCTATTTACATCTCCCTTTCTAGAAGTGATTCCTCTTCACTTTATTCCTGTTCTTGTATTGCTTAACCCAAGATAGTTTAATAGCACTTGTGATTTTTTCATACAATATATCAAATGTTGATTGATATGATCTTGTTTTTCAGAGATGTTAGCTTTAAAATATAGTTAGTGCTTGTTTGTATTAATGTAAATAGAATTGTCCTTGTGTCTAATCTTGTTTATGTGTAAGGTTGTTAGTGTAATTAGACAAGGACTAGTGTGTAATTAGGGAGGGGTTTAATGCAAATGTCAAGCCTATATAAACCCCCTCACCTCTCATTTGTAAAAAACCCTTGAAATAGAATTTCCCTTTCTCCCATTCTCTCTCTAATTCTCTCTCTCACACACATAATCACTATTCACGATTTAGCCATTGTTTACATTTGGTATCAGAGCAAAATCACAACTTGTGTTAGATCCATGGCTTGATTTTGTTCAATTTTGGGCTAAATTGTGTTTTTCCAACTTTACCGAAAAATCCAATCTTTACCCTCCTAACATGTTAAAGTTTCTTCCTTTTTAGTTTTATTCCACTCATTACCTTCCTATAATCATCCTCAAGAAGTTTCAAATCCAATTCAAAACCAATTGGCTTGAAATTGAAATTTTAGCTTTCTGATCTAAAATCCGGTTTTCATTTCCGGTTTTCATTTCCTTTGAATTTCTGTTGTAAAACCGGCTTTCCTTCCGGTTTTCCTTCCGGTTTTCCTACCGGTATTCCTTCGGTTTTCATTTATAAAATTTTCAATTTTCATTGTTATATTCTAACATATCTGGTTACACCAAAACCGATATTTGTACAAATTTCTTCATTTTCCAACTCGTGATAATAACCAATTTTTCCCACGAAAACCGGATTTAGTATAGTATTTCATGAATCCCGGTTTTTGTGAAGACTTTTCTGAAAACCGGATTTAGTGAAGTTTTGTGACTTAAAGTTATATTGTGTGTGAAAATACCTGGTTTACACCAAAACCGGTATTTGTTCTTAATTTCTTCATTTCTCAAGTCGAAATTCTGCCCATTGTTTCCCTCGAAAACCGGATTTTCTATACATTTTACCAATACCGGTATTTGTATAGAATTTCTCCTCAAAACCGGCTTTACTATATTTTAATACCTGGTTTACCCCAAAACCGGTATTAGTTCTTAATTTCTTTAACTTTGTGAAAAGTTACTCTGTCCAAGTTTCGAGACGAATACCGGATTTTGTACTCATTTTCTGAGTTTTGTATACATTTTCTGAAAACCGGATTTAGTACACATTTACTGAAAACCGGTTTTTCCCTCACATTTCTCTAGAATGTCGATTTCTGACTCCTTGATTCTTGGTTCTGATTCAAGACCTCCTGTTTTATATCGTGGGTCATATCCACAATGGAAAAAACGGTTTTTGGATTGGATTGAAAGACAACCTCTTGGAGACGACATCAAAGCTTCTTATGAAGAAGGCCCGGCTGTTCATACAAACCCTGTAACCAAAGAACTTATTCCAAAAGAAAGTTGGAGCACCGCTCAAAAGAACCGCACTCAGGCTGATAATCTTGCAAGATCTCATCTCTACATGGCTCTTCCCAACGATATTTATTCCAATGTTGACTCATATGAGACTGGGAAAGAGATATGGGATGAAATTGAAAAGCAACTGCAAGGTTCAGAGGTGTCTTCAACGATCAGATATCCAATGTTCTTGATATGTATGAATCATTCAAACAAGAGAAAAGTGAAATGTTAGAAGAAGCGTATACACGTTTCTGTAACGTGATCAATGAACTCAGAAAGAATGCCATCAAAAAGACTGACTTGGAACTAAACATCAAATTTCTGAGAAATCTTCATGAAGAATGGCAGGTCTTTGGTGCTCAACTCAACCAGCAAGATGAATTTGGCAAACTCTCTATCCATACCTTGTATGAGAAGTTGAAGATAAACCTGCGAGCTGTTCAAAAGCAACAAATGAAGACTGATGGAAGTTCCTCATCAGACCCACTTGCTCTTGTTGCTGATAGAAAGCCATCCAGATCGTCAAGGAAATGTTGTTGAAACTGCTGATGATGATGAATCAAGTGACACCAGTGACCCAGACATGGATGACAAGGAAAAAGAAATGTACAAAGACTTAGCCTACTTCACAAGAGCCTTCAAGAAAAAATTCTTCACAAAGAAACCAACCAACAACCAACTTCGCACTTCATCAGTGTCTTCCTATGTCAAGAACTCACAAGCTCCAAAGTTTGACAATCACTACAACAATACTGGTGGTGAAAGGAAGTATGAAGCTCCAAAGAAGTTTGAGAAGAGGGTTCTTGAGAAAAAGACCGAAGACAAGAAATGTTACAACTGTGGTCTTACTGGTCACTTTGCTATCCATTGCACCAAACCTCGTCAGAAGAATTCCACCTACTACCAGAACAAGCTCTTGCTTGTGAAACAACAAGAAAGTGGTATTGCTCTTCTTGCTGAAAACGACGAATGGTTGCACCTTTCTGATGAAGAGACTGAAGAGCTTGCTGCAAATGTTTGTTTCATGACGAAGATTAAGCGGTCCAAGGAACTTGATGAAGGTGGTATCAGTTCTGAATCTGAAGATGATGAGGTTTGTACTATTCCTAAACGTGAACTCGATGAATACATGAATAAAGCTGTCAAAACAAATAAATCTTTGAAAACTGAGGTTTCTAACTTAACTGAATCTTTACAAGAGAAAGAAAAACTTTTGTTTGATTTTCAAACCTTACATGAAAAACTTCAAAAAGATTTTGATGAATTGACAGCTAATCAGACTTCTGTTTCCTTTACCTCTTCTTCTGTGCTGCAACTTGCAAATCAAGAACTTGAAACCAAAGTTTTTGAATTAACCAAGACCATAAAAGAAGTACAAATTGCAAAAGTCCAATGAAACGCTTAGAGCAAATGCTTTGGCTGAAGATATTGAGTCCTTGAAACTTAAGTTAAAAGAGTCCAACCCGGCTTTGAAAGAATTAGAAAACAAAATTTCTGATTTAAACTATGCTTGCTATATAAAAGATTCAAATAATCAACAACTTGATAAGAAAATTGATCAACTCAAGGAAGAAATCAAATTTTATCAAGAAAAGGTTTACAGGATCGATCGATCTAATAAACAAATCTTTTTAAACAAGCCTAAAGATTTTGAATATGGGTTGACTCAAGGGTTAGGTTTTGAGAACCCAAAGAATTTGCTCAAAGCACAGCAGGAAGTCCCATCTCTGTATGACGCCAATTTAATGAGGTATGGCATGACCACCCAATTTGTGAGACCAAGTTATGGAGATATTGAGACAGATTATTATCTAGCAAAATGTGCTATTCAATGCAATTATGATCAAATTAATGAGTCAAATGATCTTTTTAATCTACCACTTGTTCCTAAAAGAAAAACTCACTCTGTTACTATTGTTGAACTTGATGAAAACTCGAGTGACCAACAACTTGTGGTTCTTTCTGATGAGTCTAAACAAGTAGAAGAAAGTTCTGTTCCAAAACCTGCTTCTGGTAGACCATACATTCCACAAAGTGTTTTGGAAAAACAAATTGAAGATTTAAAAAGAACACTTGATGAACAACAAATTTTGCTAGATAATCTAATGCCTCAAAATCACTGTCCCAAAGTTGTGCCAGTCGTTCCTACCACACCATTTGGTGTTGTTTATGATTGTGCTGAACCTAATTGCTCTGCATGTGAAGATATCATGTCTTCGTCTTCTCTCTCCTATATTTCTGCATGTGAATTTGTTGATGCTGCTGTACAAACTGACTGGGATTCTGTTAAGACATATAATGTTTCGATCCAAACAGACCTTGACATTCCCACCGATGTGAACCCAATTGACCCCCAGATTTACTTGGATGAGATTACTGCATTAAAACTTGATTTAGAAAAGGAACGGTGTCTCAATAAGGAAATTTTTGAAAATGTTCATGTTTCTGCTCAAACAGATTGTGAACACGAAATTGAAAAAGAACATTTCTTTCCAAACATTTTTGATACTGAACATTTCAAGTTTTCTGAGGAAACCCAAACTTACTTGAATGATTTTGATACTTTGTCTAAAAAGTTTGAAAACGAAAGAGAACAAAGATTGATAGTACTCGCTGAACTTAATAAAATTAAGATGGAAGTGGCGTACAAAAATATTGTTCTTCAAGCTTTCGCAGATAATAAGATTGAAAAAGCGTCAAATTTACTCAAGGGAAGTCATTCTCCGGTCAAATTCAGTGAATTAAGTCACTCAAGGTTGTCAAATGAAACCAATGTGTCAATTCCATCCAATGAAAGTCCTTGTCCCAAAGACCCAAATGTCCAAAGTGTGAATTTGGAATCCAAATCTAAAGTCAAATATGCCAAAATGAAGTTTTCAAATCTTCCTAATCTAAATAACTTTTTAGAAGAAGATCATTCGTATGATCCTGATTTTGAAAAACAGTTTGTCCCAAAGGAAGAAAAGGTTGAATTTTCATTAAAAAGGATTCCAAAATCACACCACAGTCCATGAGAAGTTTCAGAGACCAAAGACCAATCAAGTACCCAAAACTTCTTCAGCACCGAAGACTCCTACCCCAAAACCCAACCTCAATAAGATGAAACATCATACTGGTGATAATCATGCCTCTGCACAACCTAGATATCACAGGTATTCTAGCTCTCCTAAGCAATCTACAGCTACACCTAAGAACGTCCTAAAGGTATTTAGAGATGATGCTGTTGGAATAGTTAGATATCAAGATCAGTATGGTTGGTTTTCTCCCACTTACAAAAAGCAAACACCACCTGCCAAAAAGACCATCAAGAAGAAACCTGTCAAGAACACACAGTCTTCCACTAACCTTAAAAATGTTCATGTTTCAGGTCACTTGTGCTTAAATTGTCAAAGTAAATGGCTTCCTAAGGATAGATACTTGCATGCTTCTAGGAAAGTCAAGCTTGATGGGAAATCAACTTCTGTAAAACAAGAATGGATAGTTCGTAGACCCAATGCTCTAGCTAGATCAAATGCTTCTAGGACTAGTCCATCTTTTTCTCAAACTTTGTAATAACTGCTTTGTTCTGTAATTCGTACCATTACTTTTGAACTATGGTTGTGTCTTTACTTGCTTTCAATAAAATTCCATGTTGAATTGTATGTTTGTTCAGTTGTCTGTTTAATTTTTGATGTTTATCTTATGTCTTTGTTCGTCTTTCTCCTTTTATTTACTTGTCATGTGATTGAATCCCTAACCTCTCATGGACCCAGTCTAAGTGGGTACCTAAAAACTTACTCCCTGATTTTTCAGGAATTTCTCATCTGTGTCTGGTATGTCGATTCTGGATGCTCTAGACACATGACTGGTGATAAATCCTTGCTTAAGAACTTTGTTGAACGTTTCATGGGAACGGTTAGATTTGGAAATGATCATCTTGCTCCCATTCTTGGCTATGGAGATATTGTTCAAAATGGCATCACTATAAAACGTGTGTCATATGTTGAAGGTTTGGGCCATAATCTTTTCAGTGTTGGTCAATTTTGTGACAATGATCTTCAAGTCCTCTTTAGAAGATATGAGTGTAAAGTTCAAACCGAAGATGGTGTCGATATTCTTACTGGCTCACGAGATAACAACTTGTTCACCATTGATCTCAACAATATTCCATCTCCATCTTCAAATATTTGTCTTCTGTCTAAAGCTTCAGCCCAACAATCTTGGCTATGGCATCGTCGTCTCTCTCATCTTAATTTCCATACAATTAATACCCTTGTTGACAAACAACTGGTCGATGGTCTACCTGATTTCAAGTATGACACAAACCATGTTTGTTCTGCATGTTCAATTGGAAAACTCAAGAGAGCGCCCCATAGACCAAAGAAGCATTTAAGCACTGATGCTCCCCTTCATCTTCTTCACATGGATTTGTGTGGCCCTATGCGTGTCCAAAGCATTCATGCTAAACGATACATTCTTGTCATTGTTGATGATTACTCTCGCTATACTTGGGTCTATTTTCTTCGTGAAAAGAGTGAGGCTCCCCAAGTAATCATTGATTTCATCAAAAGGACACAAGTAAATCTTCAAACCTCTGTTCGGATTGTACGTTCTGATAATGGTACCGAATTCAAGAACGCTACTCTTGGATCATACTTCTCTTCTATCGGTATCTCTCATCAATTTTCAGCTGCACGAACACCTCAACAAAATGGAGTCGTTGAAAGAAGAAATCGAACTCTTGTTGAAGCTGCTCGTACTATGCTTGCCCATTCTAGATTACCACCAAATCTATGGGCTGAAGCCATTGCAACTGCCTGCTTTACTCAAAACAGATCTATAATCAACAAGAGGTTTGACATTACTCCTTATGAAGTCATCAACAAGAGAAGACCAAATGTGAACTATTTCCACATTTTTGGGTGCGTCTGCTATGTCTTGAATGATAGAGACAATCTTGGAAAATTTGAACCAAAAGGTGACGAGGGTTATTTTGTCGGTTATTCAAGAGAATCCATTGCTTATCGTGTCTATAACCGTAGAACCAAACAAATTGTAGAGAGTATGAATGTTAAATTTGATGAACTCTCTGGAATGGTTCTTGAACAACACGGTTCAAGACCCGATCTTCAATGTCCACAAGCTTCCGCTACACAGAACAGAACTTCTGATAAACAGATTTTCTCCAAACCAACCGCTAAGGAGTTAGACATTTTGTTTGAAGAATTTTATCATGATCGTCCTCCTACTTTGGTCCAACCCTTGGATTCACCTGAACAATCGTTTTCCAATCCATCTCAACCTGAGAGCTCATCAGCTGATCAACAAAGTTCATCTTCTGCCACCTCATCTAATGGATCATCTTCTCCACCTTCGGTCAATTCTTCGTCTTCAAATGTATCTTCCCCTGACTCTTCTAACTTGTC
>CM067170.1:38872371-38932371 GCA_034093135.1 Erigeron breviscapus | reverse complement strand
CATGTGGGTTGTTCAGGCATTGGACAAATAATAATGGGCCTTGTTGGACTTTTGGCCTGTTTTGTGGTTTCATACTTAATCAACCTAGTCCAGTTCTTATTAGCCATCCTACATTCCTACCTTAACAAATTCTATGTCAAACCAAAGGATTCCACAGGAATGTGCATACCATTATTAGTATGAATAATTACCCTGTAAATAGGTATAAAACTATTCAAGTCCTTTGGAACTTTTATTATATTCTGATAACTTTCATGGTTGTTAGTTAAGTATTTGGATTTGAAATTTGTAAAACAACGGTAAAAAGAAGGCATCGCCGGGCGGGCTATCCGGTGAAATTTGAGCATTTGGCTCTATTGTGCAGAGTCTATCTAGTATTCGTACGATAATTCTTTAGACTTTTTTCCCTGACCATCATTTCTGAAGTTCGAACTTAAGTCTTCTAAAACAGGATATTGCCTCTAGGCCATTTTGAAAATGGTTACATATAACAATAATCATAGGTATTTCAAATGACATATTAAAAAAGCTCATATAGAAAAATAGATTTGTTTGGATAAATAAAATGAAGTATAAAGTACAAACAAACAAGAAATTGGCATCTAGTAGTGTGTGTGGTAGGTAATCAAAGTTTATACAAAATTCATGGTACAAAGTCTTCAAATGTGTGCTGCACCACATATATATGTTGACCTTACTCTTAGAATAATCCCTAACAAAAAATGTTCCCTCTTTCCATAGTAATTAACTCTAATGGTAGTTTAATAAACTTTCTGTCATTAGTCAAAAATACAAAACCTACCTATCTAGAATGATAAATGTAAACAATCATGTGGGTTAAAGTTGATTGTATAAATTAGACATTAGAATAAAATTAGAAAAAGGTTGTGCATGTATACAACTTTCTTAAAGAATCTTCTAATTCTCAAATTTAATTTAATCTAATTACAATTAATCAAAGAAAGCAGGATGAATAGTCCAAACAATAGAACAAAATATCAAAAATCACATGCTAAATGAATTGAATAAATTGCTAATTGGACAATTATTGGACCCGCGCATGTAATATTTGGATTATGTACACATAAAAGCATCGAACTTTCCAATTTCATTAAGGTCATGAAACAATTTTTACATTACAGTTCGTTAAGACATGAATTTTGTTCGCACACGACACAATTTTTAACAGATTTCTTAATGGGTTTTAACAGATCAATTGTGTCTTAATATAAGGGGTTTTAATGGGTTACACAATAAGACACACATTTTTATCGGGTATTATCGTATAATTTGTTAGGATAGGAATTTTTAACATGTTGGTTTTCCAAATACGAACACAACACTAATTCTATTAAGATTAAACATGAAACATGTTAACTTCATATGTGTCGTGCTAACAACTTTCGTATCAAAATTACCTCCTCTAATTTTAATTATTCTTCATCCCAAATGGTTTTGAGCTTTCACACCCCTTTAATAAATTACCCATCCAAATGATGTTTTCTTTTTCCTTTTGCTAACAATTTAACACACAATTTTTAACTTTTAGCACATAAAAAGGTTCCATGTCCCCTTCAATAATTTACCCAACTCAAGAGTCCACATCCCATGACCAAAATAGACTTAATAAATAGATAACACCAAATAACACATTTATCAACAACAACAAAGACCCGATCCCTAGACGGGGTACGGGGAGGTGAGCTGTAGACAGTCTTACCCTTACCTAAAGGTAGAGAGACTGCTTCCACAAGGACCTCTGACCACAAAGAGGTGAAAGTCAAAAGTGTAAAGAGTTTAGTTATCATACTTGTCGGTCGCCGATAGCAAAGAAGGAAATACCTATCTGTTAGCGTGGGAGAGTAGCAAGCATGCAACCTAACATAGTTTAGCACAGGTTCGACAATACATATACACCAGCCAACATGGGATAAGGAAACAACAATGCATACCTGCATATAAAAATGGAACCAACCAGATAACAAAAGAAAGAAAAACTCTCACCTCAAAAAACCAATGGAAAACCAACAAGAACAATCTCCCCAAAAGAGAAAATACTATTGGGGAGACACACCAGATGAGCAAGAATACTACAAACTTCACAACATCAAATCCACATCTTCTATCTTCAAATCACCAAGAGGCTTATCACTCTTTACTAGATCATGGCTTCCTTTAACCCCAACCCCACCACGTGGCATCATCTGTATGGTCCACGGTTATGGCAATGACATCAGTTGGACTTTTCAAGCCACACCCATCTTTCTTGCTAGCCATGGCTACGCTTGTTTTGCACTTGATATGGAGTCACATGGCCGGTCTGAAGGCCTTAAGGCTTTTGTCCCAAATGTAGATTTTGTTGTTGATGATTTTTTTGCTTATTTTGTATCTGTTATTAAAATGACCCAAAAAGATTATCGAAATGACAATATTCCTAAGTACTTGTTTGGTGAATCCATGGGCGGGGCGATTTGTTTGTTATTACAGTTCAAACAAATCGCGTTTTTTAATGGGGCGATTTTGATCGCCCCAATGTGTAAAATATCTGATAAGGTAAGGCCAAAGTGGCCTATACCTGAGCTATTAATGTTTTTGTCCAAATTTGCACCCACGTTGGCAATAGTGCCAACGGCGGATTTAGTTGATAAGTCGGTTAAAGTACCTGAAAAACGGATAATAGGTGGAATGAATCCAATGAGGTATACAGGGAAACCGAGGTTAGGGACTGTGATGGAGTTGTTAAGAGTGACGGATTATTTGAGTAGTAGATTGAGTGATGTGGAGATACCGTTTATTGTGTTACATGGGAATGCCGATGTTGTTACTGATCCTGCAGTGAGTCAAGAGTTGTATGAGAAAGCGAAAAGTAAGGATAAGAGTTTGAAGATATATGATGGGATGATGCATTCGTTGTTGTTTGGTGAGACGGATGAGAATGTTGAGACTGTTCGTGGTGATATTTTGGCGTGGTTGAATGATCGTTGTTGAAGCATTTTGTAGAAATTTGGTTTCGGATTTTGTTGTTGATGATTTTTTTGCTTATTTTGTATCTGTTATTAAAATGACCCAAAAAGATTATCGAAATGACAATATTCCTAAGTACTTGTTTGGTGAATCCATGGGCGGGGCGATTTGTTTGTTATTACAGTTCAAACAAATCGCGTTTTTTAATGGGGCGATTTTGATCGCCCCAATGTGTAAAATATCTGATAAGGTAAGGCCAAAGTGGCCTATACCTGAGCTATTAATGTTTTTGTCCAAATTTGCACCCACGTTGGCAATAGTGCCAACGGCGGATTTAGTTGATAAGTCGGTTAAAGTACCTGAAAAACGGATAATAGGTGGAATGAATCCAATGAGGTATACAGGGAAACCGAGGTTAGGGACTGTGATGGAGTTGTTAAGAGTGACGGATTATTTGAGTAGTAGATTGAGTGATGTGGAGATACCGTTTATTGTGTTACATGGGAATGCCGATGTTGTTACTGATCCTGCAGTGAGTCAAGAGTTGTATGAGAAAGCGAAAAGTAAGGATAAGAGTTTGAAGATATATGATGGGATGATGCATTCGTTGTTGTTTGGTGAGACGGATGAGAATGTTGAGACTGTTCGTGGTGATATTTTGGCGTGGTTGAATGATCGTTGTTGAAGCATTTTGTAGAAATTTGGTTTCGGATTTTGTTGTTTTCAGAATGATGCTTTTTAGTAGATGTGTACTGAAATTGTTTGTTTATCAACTGTTTGATGAAAATGTTTAGTGAAATTGGTCTGTTGTGTAAGATTCGGCTACTGTTCTTATCGAGTTAGTCCATCCTTGTAACACCCATGTGCTGTTAGATAGTTATATCGCAAACACCATAAGGCATTTAGTAAATATCATTCTTTTCTGTATGAGTGCACAAGTTGGTTTGGCAATCACAAGTACTTCAAATATAAAGTTCAAGAATAATGGAGTGCAAAAAACAACCTCGTGAGCTACAAATAATGGCCGACGCCTGCCTCTTTATATAAACAGATCACATATGTAATTGAAAGACGTTAAAAGAGCCATAAACAAATAGAGGATCAACATGTTCATGTAAAAAAACCTCTATATATTCACCTTATATGTCAATTGACTTCATATATATCCCTGTACTATACAATGAGTGAACACTCATTAAGCCTAATCTATAAACCATCTGACGAATAGCTACCGAGACAAAAAAGTACATATATGTATATAAATCTTTTCAGCTGTAGAATGTACCCCTTTTGTTACCATTCGATACAGTAATTGTACCATATTATACTGATGACATGATAAAGTCGTTATATGATATATTGACTCAATGTATCAGCTAGAACCATCTAAGAACCTGTATTAGAAATGGAACAGGTATCTCAAATCGTCAACTGTAAGGCAAGTCCTAATTGTACCAGTCTCATCTTCCCCTAATGCAGATGCGACCATAGATCTCTCCTTTTGCTGCATAAACATAGAAACTTCTAATTTCAGTAATTTCAAAATGATAATAAAGAAATACTGAAATTGTACACCTAAACCAAAAAGGTAGGAAGCGTATTTATTCAGAAGCACACAAATATCAACGCTTAAATTTGCAATGATTTCTAGGGGTCTCGTGATTTTTCAAGCTAAAACAACTTGCTTGTGGATTATTTGTTACACAAATGTTCAGCGTATCGCACACTATAGTATCAAAAAAGATCCACCCATAAACAGAGTCATAGAATTCAAGACTTCAATTTGATGCATATGATGTATGGTTCAGTCGTAATAATTTGAACAATATTATAAATGTCGTGAACAATGCAAATAAATGTTATCTTGGAAGTTATTCCAGTATTTCCTTGTAAAGCGGTGAACAGAAAATTGGCAAGACCGGTCGTCACAATCATTCCTCGATGTTCATAGGTGTTTGATATTCATATACTAAAGAGAGAAAAAGAAGCAGATAGTACGTAGTATTCGGATATTATTTGATTTCTTCAACAGAGCTAGATTAGAAATATTATGAACTAGAACGAAAAATAAAGCCTAACAGGGTCACTAGTCACTACCATTTTGGGAGAGGGTGAATTTTGTAAAATGGCGAAAAAAAACAAAGGATCATAGACTCAAGGAACAAAATAATACCTGGAGTGCCAAAATACGATCTTCAACAGTATCTTTAACAGTAAACCGCAAAACCGAAACAGGACGAGTCTGCATCCTATGAGCTCTATCAATTGCTTGATCTTCGGTTGTGGGGTTCCACCACAGGTCCAGAAGAAGAACGTGACAAGCAGCAACCATGTTCAACCCAAGACTAGCAGCTTTCAAAGACATGATCATAACAGTAACCTACAAGAGTGACCCATCTTAGATAGAAAAATCGAATTGTTTGAAAGGATTTCTAGAGAACAGTAAATAATACCTAAGAAATGGCTGGGATTCTGGGATACACTCTTTGCCAAATATAAGTAGAATAACCATATTAATCCAATAATAGTCGGGTTTCAAGAAAGACCTCTGACACATCCCTCTTAAAGTAACCTTTATGTATTTTAGACATAGACCCATTGGAGATAAAAATGATAATTAATACGGATATGGTCGCAATAGCCACCTTTAATAACACATAATATATGGACAAGATTCCAACGAACCTCTGGATGAGTGTTGAAATCTTTCACTGCTTTATCTCGATCTTGAATAGACATTGTTCCATCAAGTCTCCGGTATTCAATGGACAAATCCTCCAAGCAAGCTTCAAGCAAATCCAGCATCCTCGTCCACTGTGAGAATACAATCGCTTTCTCTCTCACTAGTATCACGCTACCATCCTTCTCATCTGTTGCTATTTCCTGGGGTTTAACAACAGACTGTAAGACTTCAACGGCTGCCTTGATTTTGGATGAATCAAGCGCCTCAGATTTCACTTCTGCTTTCACCTCTTTCACTTTGGCAGAAGAATCAAGACAATTACTAGGTTGGCCACGAAGTGAAATCCTGAGTGTGGATGTCGAGAATACTGATGAAGTGCTCAACATAGCTTTGCAATTTGGAAATGGACAACTTTCATCACTGCAAAGATGTTCAAGGATGCACTGATTGCAGAAGACATGCCCACAAGTTGTCACGACAGCATCTTCAGATGGATCCTGTGGAATAACCGTAATGAATATCTTGAAGAAAATACCAAATGATAATATAATCAACTACTCAATAAAAAATGTTCAACATACACTGCATATGCTACAAATAGATAGAGATGCTTCTACACAATTTAAGAGATGAGTTCGTTTTTCAGGAGGAAGCTTTTTTGCCTTCTCCAGAGATGAAATCCACTCAGACTGTGAGTTACGTCCTCTAGCAACAAGTAGAGGATGATCACAAGCTTGTCTTAGGCGTAACAGAATCAACAGTATGTGAACATAATTTTGTTCAACTGTACCAGCTTCTTCATATGCCTGACACAGTGAAATATACATTCATCTCAAAATTGTAAAATATGATAAAAGATATTTATAAAAACATTGGATAACACAACTAACTATTATGTAACTCAAAAAAACTTACTTTGAATTGAGCTTTAGATTCAGCCTCCAGCTTAGAGTAGAACTCGCGCTCCTCAGCAGTGAAATCATTTTGCTTCAGGCTAATGGTCTTGGGTGGCAAAGAGATTATTGGTTCTCCATCAAGAAGTGTAGCTGAAGTAAATATATACCGAGAAACATATTAATATCTAACAAGCTAGGATCTTAACAGTTGTACACTGATGTCTCCAATTTGGGTTTTGTTTTATCTCTACCCAGGTCAAATGGGTCAAAACTCATATTAATAGATGGAACCCAAAAATACCTAGATTAATATGGCAATAATATAGTTGTGTATAGCACAAGAATCATCTATAAACACTTGAAATATTTTGGCCAGGCCAACCCATTTTGATCTGTATTTAGCCAGTTACATAACCCGTCCAAACTGCCCGTTTTGCCACCTCTAAAAACAAAGTATTTCTCACCTTTGGTTTCAAGACAACCTGTAACTTCTTATACCCAGTCGCAGGACTCTTTTGAATAGGGACCTTTATGGTAGAGCAGAATGATTTATATACAGCATAAGGTTCATATCTCAAGAATCTGAAATAGCTATAAAGATCATCAATGGCATTTTGGATGGGGGTCCCCGACAAGCACAACCTACGTTCAGCTTTGAGACCCCAACAAGCCCTGGCTACCTGTGTTCTGTGATTCTTAATCGTCTGTGCCTCATCCAGTACAACCCTAAACCATCTCACCTTGGCAAGAGGACGAGCAAGATCTTCGAATACCATTCCCCTTTTCTTCGAAACCTTATTGGATTTAGGAGGATATTTCCTTTTTTTTGCAGGTGTGAAAAATCCCTTATGCTTTCTGTTTCATCTTCATCTTCGTCAACAAGTTGCTGTTTTGAAACCTCCATCTGCACAAGTGAGTATGTCGTCAAGACGACATCATACTTGGCTAGCTCAGATGGTTCCTTGGTTCGGTTTGCACCATGATACATTAAAACGGAAAGCCTAGCTTTGCTGCTTACTTTGTTCTGCAACTCATCGTTCCATTGACGAAGAACACTAGTAGGGCATACAATAAGAGTCCCTGCAGCTGGTCTACTTTTTGTATTCGCAGAACTGGTTCTTTTCTCGACTGAGCTTTCATTAGTTTCCGTAACACAGAAATTGGCTTTATGCTTATCATCATCATCCAAATTGGAAGTCTCTCTTTTCACTTCAGTAGTAGGAACACTAGATGATGGTGACCTTTCTGTCAGCATCAGAGCAATTGTTGATATTGTTTTACCCAAACCCTACAAGAGTTATAACCATCATCATCATCCATGTATGTTATATCATCAATGAACACATAACTAAACCATAAGGTAATGGCAAAGCTTTAACCTATAAAAGGATAATAAGGGAAGGCTACCTGGTCATCAGCAAGAATTCCTCCAAAGCAGTGCATGTTTTTGGTCTCTTTCTGCACCATCCATGACAAAGCAATCCGCTGCCACAGATTTCATTATAATGTCAGAATCACATTATTTAACTTGCAAAACATACATTAAATCAAAACTTGAGCACAGCTCTCGACCTGGTGTTTCATAAGTGGGACCTTCAATGAACCCTCAGGGGCACATGCCTCTGATTTTGGCTGGGAAATATCCTGCAGTGGAGCAACATCAAAATCATAATACTAATTCTCAAAGAAGAACTTTAAGGTGGCATGATCCTGAAATATTAGACTCGCCTGCAATGCAGCTCGATAAACGATGCGTTCATCATTTTCATTGACACTTGGATGAACTGGAGGAGTACCAGGTGCAGACCTTTGTGCAGCACTAATAGGTGTTTTCCTGGCTACATGAGGATGATTTCTATTTGGTAACATGGAAGTAATATGACTTCTATTTGTAGACCCCTTATTAGGAGGAGTGTTGATAGATCTTCCACTGCCTGGCAAATTGCCTTTCATACCGAAAGTTGGTCTAGTTGGTCTGGCATGATGCTGCTTCAATGCAATCTTATCTTTAAATAGCAATCCATTATTGTGAATAGTGTGACGACCAGGATTAAACGAACCATTTCTGTTTATAACAAATGGTACAGAAGATTTATCCTCCAGATCAGAATATCCACTCATACCGGTAAACGGGGCTTTGGATGTTCCAACATATACTCTATCAGCATTACCATCATCTCTAAAACCAAAAGTCCCACCTCTAGTAGAGTTCTCTAAGTTAGTATTTCTAGTGTCATAGTGGCTAGATGATGAAAAATCTTCCCTGGAGTCAGAGTGGCTAGATGATACTACATTAGTCACAGTCACACCAGCGGTCCAAGGGTCGACATGTGTGGAAGAAACATCTGGCGAAGTCCCAACCTTTGTCAACCCATAACCAACTGTCTGCCTCTCACAATCGGTTGAACCACTTGAACAAACAGTTTTAGAAACTGAAGCTTCCAAATGATCTGAAGTGATATATACAAGTACTTTAAAAACCGCATGAAACAAATTAATTTGTTGATATGAAGTAAATATTACCATCAAGCGGTTGGTAAACTTACTGCATCACGAGAAAAAAACATCATTAAAGTATAAGTTACAAATGTGGCCAATCTACCAACAAATTGGTCGAATTAAGTAGTATTTTCTTCAGCCAATCACTTACAAAGTTTTTGCTAAAAAGAAACATTTCGGACGTGTAAATCATTGCACTAAATGTATTTATTTTTCATCAAGTGACTTCATTGAAAATTTTAAACGAATGCTGTAAGAATGTAGTTTCGTAATCATCTTTAAAAGGACCAATTATAACATTTGAGTAAATTAAAAAAGAAGTAATTACAGGTCCACAACCCAAACTGTACTGAAAACTTATCTAACTAGACGTGTTATCCAACCCACCTATTTTGCAACGCGAACTACAAACCTACACAAAACAAAGAAGAAAGTTCCTATACTAACGATGATTTATGCCACTCAGGCTCATTACTGTCATTTTGAAATATGCGGGTAACCAGAGGCAGACGATGATAAAAGTGCACGATTTCTCCATTTCCATAAAACAACTCTGTACTACAGTACTATAGAAATATAATCAAAACAGCTCTGTACTAAAGTAATACTGAGAATATCAAACAGCGTTGGATAATTTCCCCTAAGTAGTTGATGGCTTATTCCCTCTAGTTTCTTGAACTCCGTACTAGTAAGGCTAAGAAGAAAAACGTTACGAAGAAAAACGTTACGCTACCTGCTAGTACTGCAAGTGCGTTCTCATGACGGACAAAAACATCACTCATAAGGCTCAAACAGACTTCCATTGCCTCATTTGAAATATCTACGTCCATTTCAGTTATTGAGGCTGCTGGATAGTTGATCATCTCCATATCATTTGCTGTCCACTCATTTGTGTTAGACAAATGCATTGCATTTAGCGAACTCGTGATGTCGTTGATGGTCGTCATATCCCTGCGATAAAGAAAACTGCAGAAAGCTAACAAACAGTGATGTTTCCTTTGACTTTGCTAGGAGTTCTGCTGGTAGTGGTCTTGTTAAATTTTTTCCGGAAAAGTTGCTGTATTATAAAAAAATGAAACCAATGTGCATTAGACTACAGGCGTAAATGTCCAATTGGTAATCAGAAAACGTAAACCCTCTACAATTTAAAAATCATCTACATGATAAGTAATTCAGTATGACTAAAAACATAAGAAACAGTTTATATAACAATTAAGCAAACGGTTCGGAAAATGGGCCAAGTCTCTATTGCCTATCCCAATAATTTGATCATAAATGTATGACTCGCTCCTACTTACAAATACTAGGTCAGCAAATGGATAAGTTGCATACCTCTAACAATTTTTTTCCTATTCTACTTTGCGGCTAAAACACAACTCTCGAATGTAATTCTCATTTGCATAAAAGATGAGTGTATCATGTTGGAACCACGTTAGTGTGACCGTCACTGATCATCTATCCTTCCTGATATGATAATTGACGATAACTGAAATCCCTATGTCTAGTAAATATTCGATGGACGTATTTACTCTTAAAGACGTATTATAGGGTTTCCCATTAGGTGATTGGAACTAAGAGGACTAATGAGGCACGAATTAAACACCAGAGGGACTAAATGTGAAAATACTCTCCTTATATATATAGAGAGTAATTAACCCTAATTTAAAGGTTAATCAACACACATAATCACAGCCTCCCTCATATCTAATTTCGTTCTCCTTCCTCTGTTGAATTCATCAAAACCGAATTCATCATTCCATCCTAATTCAATCATCTTATTTTGGGAACCCGAATCAATGGCATCAATGTTTAATGCCCTCACAGGTTCCTCAGGATCAACCGGTACGTTATTAAATGGATCGAATCATGTTTTATTCCAACATGTGGTATCAGAGCGTGGTTAAATCGATTCCCTTGATTTGATTCGTTTTTCGTACCCTAATTCGCGAACTGAAAAATGCAGAAGCTTAAGTTCGTATGCTTCTTACGAACTTAAAATTCGTTTGAACTCTAAATTCGTTTGAACTCTAAGTTCGTAAGAACATTCTAAGTTCGTAAGGCTTAACTGTGTACGAAACTTCTGCTCATCTTCGCACTTACTTCCTCACGAACTTACCTTATTTTCGTAAGCTATCTTCGTTGCTTATGTTCGTAAGCTATCTTCGTTGCCTATTTTCGTAAGCTATCTTCGTTGCTTATGTTCGTAAGCTATCTTCGTAAGTTACTTACGAAGATAGTTAACTACTTACAAAGTTACTTTTATTACGAAGTTAATTACTACTTACGAAGTTAATTACTACTTACGAAGTTAATTACTACTTACGAAGTTACTTTTATTACGAAGTTAATTACTACTTACGAAGTTAATCACTACTTACGAAGTTAATCCTTATTACGAACTTAACTATCTTCGTACCGTGCTTATTTTTCATGGATTACTGATTAACTTAGTTGATTATCAAGTTCGTGCTTATGTTTTACCTTAAAGTTTAAATGGAAAAAAAAATGACCCTTATTTTCGGAAAATAATTTTTTCTGAGGCGTTTTTACCACAGCTCGACCCCAGCCAGGGGCTCTGCCCCTTGGACCCCGCCAGGGGCTGCCGCCCCTTGGACCCCGCTTTCCAGGGGCGCTGCCCCCGGACCCCCGTAATGTGTGGGGGCTTCGCACTAATGTACATGGTTTCATCATTTGCGCCCAAAGGTCAAATGTGATTCTCATGTTGCGCTCTTTTCTCTTTTGCATAATTAACACTTAGTATATTAATTCTGCCCAAAGGTGATTTAATATGTTTTGTGTAGCAAAGGGATTCTTTTCATGCCTAATATACACGATTCTTAATTTTGTGCCCAAAGATCAAAAGATAAGCGTTGTGTTGCATGACCCTAATGCTCATGTGTACTTAGATATTAGTTATTTCTGCCCAAAGGTGATGTAACATCTAAGTAGAGCCTTACTTTAGCTTATTGTTTTGGTGTTTATAATAGGCTTACTTATCACTAGCTTCATTACTATAATGGTCATAGTCTTATTACTCTAAGGAACAGTACTAATAGGCCTACTTATTTTAGTCATTACTTTAGTTCCATTACTCTAGAGACATTACTTAGGCTGCCTTAATATAACTTATCATCTCTCTATTACTATTGAGCCTACTTATTTTAGGCATTACTTTAGGAGAGATTACCTTGTCTGCATAATACAGCTGATAATGTCACTATTACTATTGGGCCTACTTATTTTAGGCATTACTATAATAATCTTCTATCGCTTATGCCCTAAATGTACATCCTTCTTATTTCCACAGTAGTACCTAACCTTGGCCTTATGACGCTCAATGGTACGAACTATGCTTCATGGAAAAGTCACTTAGATCTGACTTTGGGAATGTATGACCTTGACTGCGCTATTCGTCATGATGAACCCGCTGCCCTTACTGCTGAATCCACTGCTGATCAGAAGGCGAACTTTGAAAAGTGGGAGAAGTCGAATCGCCTGTCGCTAATGTTAGTCAAGAATTCCATTGATCTGACTATTAGAGGAGCCATCCCTGACTCTGAAAAAGTCAAGGATTACCTCAAATCTGTTGAGGACCACTTCAAGGGATCGTCTAAAGCGCATGCAAGTGGCTTGATGTTGCAGATGCTTACATTGAAGTATGAAGGAACTAGCGGTGTCCGTGAGCATATTATGAAGATGACGGACATGGCCAATAAGCTTAAGACTCTAGAGATGGAAGTCTCCGATAACTTTCTGGTGCACTTCATCATGACCTCCCTGCCTGCTCGTTTTGACACCTTCAAGGTTAACTACAATGCTTTGAAGGATAAATGGTCAATGAGTGAACTTATTGGGCACTGTGTTAATGAGGAGGAGCGTCTTAAGCTGGCTCAACCTGAAGCTGTTCACCTGACCACCACCGCTAACTCCAAGAAGAGGAAGGGAAACAACGGTAAACAAACTGCGAACAAAGTCCAAAAGACTAATCATGGTGCAGTTGCCTCTGGCTCTAATTCCTCGACTGGCAAACTTAAATGCAACTTCTGTCGTGACAAAGGACACCGTCAGAAGGATTGCCCTAAGTTCAAGGAGTGGCTAGCTAAGAAAGGTAACGTACTTTATGTAATATTTGATTCCTTTACTACTGATGTACCTGTTAATACATGGTGGGGTGACTCTGGTTCTATGGTTCATGTGACCAACTCATTACAGGGGTTCCTTACAATCCAGAAGCTACCAAAGGGCCAAAGAAAGCTTAGAGTTGGAAGTGGTGATCTCTTAAATGTCGAAGCCATTGGAACTTATGTTTTACATATGAGCACCGGAAAAGGCATTAGACTAATAGATACCTTATTTGTACCGAGAATTACTCGGAACCTTGTATCTATTTCTAGACTAGACCTTGAAGGTTATGTAACGATTCATGGTTTCGGCAAGATTGCCATAACTCGTAATAATGAATTGCTTGGTCGTGGTTTTTTGGATGGATTGCTGTATAAGTTAGAACTAGATCATAATTTCTCACATTCTTTGTTATCTCTTAATGTTGATGATATAACTAAAACAAAGACAAAATCACCTAAACGAGAGAATTCCTCCATGTTGTGGCATAAACGTCTTGGCCACATCTCACGAGATCGCATGACACGACTCGTAAAGGATGGAATCTTACCCTCTCTTGATTTTAGTGATTTTGAAACATGTATACAGTGCCTCAAAGGGAAGATGGCTAAAGGGAATAAGAAAGGAGCCACAAGAAGTTCCAACTTGTTGGAAATAATTCATACTGACATAAGTGGCCCCTATCCCGCATCCATCACGGGACATACATCATTTATTACATTCATTGACGATTATTCTCGTTACATGCACCTGTATTTGATCAAAGAAAAATCTGAATCCTTACAAACTTTTGCTGATTTTAAAAACTTTGGTTGAAAACCAACTTAATCGTAAAATAAAAGTTGTGAGATCAGATAGAGGAGGTGAGTATTATGGTAGACATACTGACATTGGTCAAGCTCCTGGTCCTTTCCATAATTTTTGTAAGGAACATGGCATTATTAACCAATACACCATGCCTGGTTCTCCTCAACAAAATGGTGTTGCTGAAAGGAGAAACCGAACCTTAATGGATATGGTGAGAAGTATGCTTGCCAACACTAACCTACCTACCTTTCTTTGGACTGAGGCCTTAAAAACAGCCGTTCATATACTCAATAGGGTTCCATCAAAATCTGTCCCTAAAACTCCTCATGAGATCTGGACAGGTAAGAAACCGAGTCTAAAATATATGAAAGTATGGGGCTGCCCTGCCGAAGCAAAAGTCTATAACCCTAACTTAAAGAAACTGGATCCTAAAACGATTTCATGTTCCTTTATCGGTTATCCTGATAACTCAAAAGGTTATCGGTTTTACTGTCCTTCCCATACTACTACCATCGTTGACACGCAGCATGCGACGTTTCTCGAGAACTCAGAGATCAGTGGGAGCACAACAAATCCTAATTTCGATTTGCATGAAGCACAAGAAGCAGGGGGGAACCACTCGTCGATCACTATTCCTCCGATAATTCCTCTTGTACACGATGTTGCTCCTGATGTCACTGATCCAAATCCTCCTAATCAAAACCATGAAGAACCTCAAAACCAAGAAGCACCTCATGTTGCCGAGCCTCACGTTGCTCAACTCAGGAGATCATCAAGGGAACGCAGGGCCACTAATTTTGATGATTTCATAACTTATCTGACTGAAGTTGAGGACATTGGAAAGCTTGTTGATCCCACCTCTTATCGAGAAGCCATTAATAGTGATCAGGCCACTCAATGGAATGAGGCTATGATTGAGGAGCTAAATTCCATGCAGCATAATGACGTTTGGGAATTGGTTGAACTTCCTGAAGGATCCACAACTGTCGGTTGTAAATGGGTCTTCAAAACCAAATTAGACCCAAAAGGAAACGTCGAACGCTATAAGGCCAGATTGGTTGCGAAGGGCTATACTCAAAAGGCTGGAATTGATTATCAAGAGACCTTTTCTCCTGTCTCTCGTAAAGATTCCCTAAGGATTGTTATGGCACTTGTAGCTCACTTTGATCTTGAGTTACATCAGATGGATGTCAAAACTGCTTTCTTAAATGGAGACTTGCAAGAAGACGTATACATGCGGCAACCTGAAGGATTCATTCCTAAAGGTAAAGAGCACATGGTCTGCAAGTTGAAGAATCCATATATGGGTTGAAGCAAGCCTCACGGCAATGGTACCTTAAGTTTGATGAAGTCATGAAAGAACAAGACTTCTTAAAGAATCAAGTGGATCAATGCACCTATCTCAAGATCAGTGGGAGTAACTTATAATCCTTGTTTTGTATGTGGATGACATTCTGCTTGCAAGTAACAACTTGGATATGCTGCATGAGTCGAAGCGAATGTTTTCGCAGAATTTTGACATGAAAGATCTCGGTGATGCCTCTTATGTCATAGGTATCGAAATACACCGGGATAGGCGTAATGGTGTTCTGGGTCTTTCTCAAAGGGCCTACATTGACCGCATCTTAGAACGCTATAAAATGCAATCATGCGCACCCACTGTAGCTCCAGTAGTTAAAGGAGACGTGTTTGGTACTTTCCAAAGTCCAAGCACTGAAGTTGAGAAGGAGCAAATGAGGATGATACCTTACTCGTCTGTAGTTGGGAGCATTATGTACGCTCAGGTCTGTACTCGACCAGATATCGCTTATATCGCCGGTATGCTTGGGCGTTACTTATCTAACCCAGGATTAGCACACTGGAAAGCGGCTAAAAAGGTTCTACGATATCTGCAAGGGACCAAAGACTACAAACTAACGTATAGAAGAAGTGACAATCTAGAAGTAGTAGGTTACTCTGATTCCGACTTTGCTAAAAGCAAGGAAGATAAGAAATCTACTTCTGGGTATATTTTTTATGTTAGCTGGCGGACCTATCTCTTGGCGGAGTCATAAGCAGAAACTGACTGCAACGTCCACCATGATGGCTGAATATATTGCTGTTTACAATGCCACTTGTCATGGGATGTTGATAAGGAACCTGGTCGGTGGACTCAAAATCGTCAACTCTATTTCTAGACCATTGAAGCTTTACTGTGATAACTCAGCTGCCGTAACTTTCTCGAACAGTAACAGTTCGACTGGCGCTGGTCTGTATCTCGATACAAAGTATCTGTTTGTACGCGAACGAGTTGAGGAAAATGTTCTTTGTATTGAGTACATAAGTACAAATGATATGCTAGCGGATCCAATGACCAAAGGTCTTCCTCCTAATGTCTTCGTAGGACACGTGTCGAAGATGGGGCTTACTAAGGACTTAATTTAATAGCATATTGTACTTTTACTGGTCATTATTATTATTATTATGTTAATGAAAATTTTCCTCCTTATTCAGATTTTGTTTGTCTATTAGTTACACTTTGAGCTCATAATAGTGTAAAGACGTTATAACAAAATTTGTCTTAGTCAATTGATCATTGCTTATTAGTTTTAAATTTGAGTCATAGTTTGACTAGTGGGGGTCCTGAGTTGATGTTCTTCTCTACGACTGTACTTATTGGCTATGATTTCGGTTTAAAACGAAATGAGTATTATCCCGGCCGGACTTATTAAATACTCATAGATAAATGATCGCTCGGTCAAGTGGGAGAATGTTGGAACCACGTTAGTGTGACCGTCACTGATCATCTATCCTTCCTGATATGATAATTGACGATAACTGAAATCCCTATGTCTAGTAAATATTCGATGGACGTATTTACTCTTAAAGACGTATTATAGGGTTTCCCATTAGGTGATTGGAACTAAGAGGACTAATGAGGCACGAATTAAACACCAGAGGGACTAAATGTGAAAATACTCTCCTTATATATATAGAGAGTAATTAACCCTAATTTAAGGTTAATAACACACATAATCACAGCCTCCCTCATATCTAATTTCGTTCTCCTTCCTCTGTTGAATTCATCAAAACCGAATTCATCATTCCATCCTAATTCAATCATCTTATTTTGGGAACCCGAATCAATGGCATCAATGTTTAATGCCCTCACAGGTTCCTCAGGATCAACCGGTACGTTATTAAATGGATCGAATCATGTTTTATTCCAACATATCATCCTACCTATAAATGACTTTGAGATAATATCAATTTACTACTCGAAGTCGATTTACGAAATATGTAGTTACATAAAAGAATGATTTAGATAATATTGCTGCTAATTAAGGTGATATTTCAAAAATCATAAGCATAATACAAATGTATGTTTGCATAGTCAAACTCACTACAATATATAATTTATCTCAATTGAGAAGAAAAAAAAAACATACAACAAAAATAAAAGATATTACCTGCCGGAATGTGAATCGTCGCCGAGCATTACCAACAAAATCTGGAACGGAAACAAATTAGTGAGAAAGAATTTTGGTTTTATAATTCTAAATTTAGGGAAAAAGTGAGTGAGGTCGGGAGGGAAATATAAGAACGAGTTTTTGAATTGAAATTTTAAAGTGAAATACTTTTGATATTAAAAATTTTGGCACAAATTTACATCGCATATCAAGACCTGGCAATCTTGACCCAAAGTGTTGAAAACGGGTTAATTTGGGTAAGTCATTAAACCTGTTTGGGTAAATTTGGGAAACCTCAAAATCAGAATGCGGGTCTAATGGGTAACTTGGAATATCTGAACAATTTTTAGAACGGGTCGAGCGGGTATGTCAACCACTCACCCGTTGTCACACCGAAGGGAAAACAATATACTGGCGGGTATAGTCTTTTTGGAAGAAACATGAAGAAAGGGATGGAGACAGAGAGATGGCAGGCTGGATATAATTTCTAAATGTGGTACTATAAAGTGTAAACATGATGTGCTTCAAAGAGTTACAAGTTGTGAATTAAGGATTATTTAGTTGAGGTATTGGTGAACAAGAATTGGAAATATCACTTTTTTTTATAAAGACTGATATCTAAAGACGGTGTTGCCCGGAAGACAGAACAATACTTAAAACATAGAAGAAGGTACTACACGAACAATAAAAACAGATGTAAGAAATTATTTAAAAGTAATTGTAATTTAGTTGTAGCGGAAACACTACACAATTATCTAGCCGTTGGTCGGTGATTACCCGGCTGTTAGGAGCATTTAAAAGAAACAATAAGGAAAAAATGAAATATAAAAAATATAGCAATTTTAGATAAATTAAAAAAGGGTTAAAAACTAACCCTCTTGTTATAGCGGAAACAGTATATTATACTGTGATGGTTACATGGCTATTGACCAGGGTAACAAATATCATATTTTTTTTCTTATTTAAAAGTGGTTTTTTTTAATAAAAACAAAAAGGAAAAACATTATTAAAGCTTATTAAAAAAAGTGTTTTTTAAAATAAAAAAAAAAATTATTAAAGCTAATATTATTAAGGTTTATAAAAAAATATCAGGGAGACTAAACGATGGCTAAATGAACTATTAGTTACGATCGGGGTTAAGAACTTTAATATATCAATAGTTACGACCATAACACAGTACATAAATGGCTAAATATATACTATAAATTTTAAAAGCTAATATTATTAAAGTTTATAAAAAACAAAGAAAAATATTCAAAATGGAAAAAGAAAAATGAGTGGAAAAAATTAGTCAATAAGATAGTGGGTGGAAAAAAAAATAGGAAGTGGGCTTATGCCCTTTTGTTTGTGTCGTGGACTTAGCCCAAAAAGAAGAGAAAAGAGGCGGCCCAAAAAGAAGAAAAAAGAGGCGGCTTCCTCTTGCAATAAAAAAATAATTTTTTTCTACATGAATCGCTACAGTGAAAATAGAGGGGGCGCCGACTTTTGTGAATTGTTATTATTATAATGGGGACATGTGTATATGTATTTTCTAGCATTTAGTTTATTTTGCTGTATCTTTCTCCAAGTTACAAAATAATTTGTAATCTCAATAATATTAATAATTTATTTTCTCAAATAACTTTAATATATCATTTGTAAAAACATATTATAATATTGGTTTTTGATTTGTTGAATGCAAAATATTTATCTTAATAAAATGTGATTAATAAACTTAAAAATGAAACATATTGCGGGTCGACCCGCACCCGACCCGCACCCAACCCGCTTTGACCCGCACCCATTTGACCCGCATTTTTGAAATGACCCGCTTGGACCCGCACCCGTTTCGACCCGCACCCGTTTTGACCCGTTACCCAAACCCGCCCGACCCGCCCATTTTGCCACTGCGTGTATGAGTCGGGATCCTGTTTTACTTAGTGGCTATCCAATACTAGGGACTCATCCCTTAAGGACTAGTCCCACTCAGCGCCACATCAGCAAAAAATACTCCAAGGACTAATCCCCCCAAAACTATCAAATACACTCATCCCTCAAGGACTAGTCCTAGTCAGCTTTGGACCCACCAATTATTTAATTTTACACATTCAAAATTAATATTAATAATAATAATAATAATAATAAAAGTGTTGTTTTTATAAAAAAATAAATAAATAAAAAGAAAATAATAATAATAATAATAGCTGATATCGGGCTTAGTGGAGAAAGAGACACACGCTTACGTCCTGCCGACATGTTGTTGTACTCGTGGGACAGGGGTCTTGATGTATGTGTTGATTTGACAGGTGATGCGTGAAATCGAGTTTGTAAAATTTATAAATAAGTACCCACTAAAAACCGACTACTACACACTTTCAGGCAGTGGACCTGATCGCATATAGTATAGTAAGTAGTAAGTCCGAGATCGTTCGCGGGGATTGGTTTTGAAATAATTGTTTACTAAAGTGGTTTTAGAATAAGGATGGAACCGTAGCCAAATCGCTACCTCACTTTGACAATTTGAAATTAAAGAAATTTAAATAACAAGACAATTGAAAGTAAAGAAAGTTCAAACAATATAAATAAAGATCATCCACTTCGAATTCACTTGACTTCAGTTATGATTGCACACGTTAAAGATCAAATTATTTAGAGTTGACAAGATAATCGTGAAAGGATAAAATGCTCGCGTGGTACCACCAACCGCTCGCAAATCACCCCAACACCTAAGTTGCTAGTTGAATTACCCAAGCCGGTACCACCAATGCCTAGAAAATCTCCCCAATAATTAGTTTGCTTGATTATCTAATTACCAATTATGCCTATGTGAATGAAAACGTGGTACCACCAACCGTTTCTAAACACGTTTACCGATTAATTCCTATTATAGATTTGACATTCACCGTCATATCATGAACCGGTGACAAACGACCATAGACAATCGAATTGCAACGATAAACATATTCACCTAGTACCACTAACGATGAACACATACACCATCAACATCAAAAGAATAAATCACAAGGAATTAATTGATAAAGATCACGACACAACGATAATTTAATCAACTCTTGAATTAAAATATTGCAATCATATCATTCGTCAAGTTTCATCAAAGTGGATGATTGGAAATCTAGCCACTCATGCTAAATTGAAAATAACAAACGAAATAGAAAGAGAACATATTGTACCAATGATTGTTGAATGTAAATTGCAAGAAAGAAAATTAGATACGATCTAGATGGGTGTTCTTGAATCTTCAATGAATCCAATGATGAAATCTGAGATGATTCTTCGAAGAATTCGCGGTAGAACAGCTCCTAGAAAGAAAATTTGATGATTGGGAAAATAGGGTTTTTTTCTTTTTATACCTCCCAAAAATCTGATGCAAAGAGGCTGTAACCCTGATTTCCCCGAGCACTCACTGCGGCGCAGTGAGCATGGTGCGCTCCCACTGCGGCGCAGTGGCAGGTCCCTGGAATTCTGTCCTTATGGTGACTGCGGCGCAGTGGGGTGTGAATACTCCCACTGCGGCGCAGTGGTAATCCACTGGAAATATTTTATTCTTGATCCAATTGCGACTGCGGCGCAGTGGGGCAGCATCCCTCCCACTGCGGCAGCATCCCTCCCACTGCGGCGCAATGAAAAGTCCCTGGAAATAATGTGTCTTCTTCATCAATGGCTGCGGCGCAGTGGGGCAGCATTCCTCCCACTGCGGCGCAGTCAAATCTTGCTGAAATCTTTGTTCTTCTTTATCAACATCTCTCGAACACTCGGATCAACATCTTGGCCTAAAATCGTCAGAAAATGTACCAAATGACGCACAACCTGCTAAGAACCTGAAAGCACTAACAAACACCATAAACGCGCCAAATGCATACAAAATTGACTCAAAACATATACGGAAAAGGCCAATAATGATGTGGGCGATCTATATAAATTGGTCACATCAACAGGCTCATCTCCTTTGACGCAAACTGGTATGATTGATTTTGTGCCTGGTCGTGCAGTAACTGAAGCCGCGCAACGTAAGCGTGTTAAGTATGAGGCTAAGTGTACTGACATTGGATATGGGTTTCTCCCCTTCTCTTTCTCTTCCTTCGGAGAACTTGAGAAGGATGCGGTAGCCTTACTGAAACGGATCCGAAAGTTCTCCGTGACTCAAGATATTGGGGCACGTGCTTCTATTTCCGCCGACCCTTCCTGGTACCCTACCGTTCTTGCCCTACTTCCGGTTCCTTAGCCGCCTCCCCTTACTTGCGCTTTCGCCTCCCACTCTTCGACCATACTGTTAGCCATCCATTGTACCGGCTTCCCGCCCTCCACCTCCTCCACTCTTCTCCCTTCGCCCGTAATTTTGCGCTTATCTTTTACTCCTAACCATTCTTTGCTTTTTCTTGTTTCCCCGCTGTGTGCCCGTCTTTCTTCACGAGCACCCTCCTGCTTTGCTTACCTCCCATTCTAAGAAGACAACAAGTGGATGAGATTGAGGCAATGGCAGAGAGCCCAGTTGACATTCTAGTCAGTTACAAACTGGAGACCATCAGTGGAAAGCCTTACAAAGCTTTACACTGATTACGAGGAATTGACTTGTATACTTTATGTACTGATGTGCTAAATCGAGTTTAAAATTTAAAACTAGAAGTACCTCGAAACTAACTACTACACACTATCGGGCAGTGGACCCGATCGTATGCAATATAGTTAAAAAGTAAGTCCAGGTTCGTTCACGGGGATTGGTTTGAATCAATTGTCTAATAAAGTAGTTTGGAAAATAGGGTGTTGCTTCAAATCTCTCTTTGACAATTAAATTAAAATAACTTTAAAGACAAAACGCATAAAAGTAAAGGTAAGCTTCAAACAATAATAGTAAAGATCATCCACCTTGACTTCGCTAGACTTCAAACATGATTGCATTTAATTAAGACCAAATTCATTTAGAGTTGACAAGATAATCGTGAAAGGATAAAATGCTCGCGTGGTACCACCAACCGCTCACAGAATCACCCAAACACCTAAGTTGCTAGTTTAATTACCCAAGCCGGTACCACCAATGCCTAGACAACCTTACCAACAATTAGTTGCTTGACTATCAAATTACCAATTGTGCCTATGTGAAAATAACGTGGTACCACCAACCGTTACAAACACGTTGACAAAATGATTCCTTTTATTAAAATGACATTCACTATCATACCATGAACTAGTGATAATCGCTCATAGACAAGCAACCGTTTGAAAATCACATATGTATTCAACTAGTACCACTAACGAAGAACACACATGCCACCAATATCATAATAATAAATATAAAGGAATTAAATCATCAAGATTTCGACACAACGATAATTGAAATCAACTCTTTGAATTAAAACATATAGCAATCACATCATTCGTCTAGTTTCATCAAGGTGGATGATTAGAAGATTAGCCACTCATGATTAAATTGAAATAACAATCAAAATAAAGGAAGAACATGATGTACCAATCTTTTGAGAAATAGAAATTGCAAGACAATAAAGTAGATACGATCTAGATGGGTGCACGTGAATCTTCAACGAATCGGAAGATGATGAAATCTTGATTTGATCCTTGAAGGGTTTCCTTGTAGTGCAGCTCCTAGAAAGAAGACTTCATCCTCTGGGAATTAGGTCATGTTTTCTATTTATACCTCCCTTTAATCTGATGCAAAAGCTGCCCAAAACCTTTCAGCACCGTACCCTCACTGCGGCGCAGTGGGCGAGTGATGCCCCCACTGCGGCGCAGTGCTTATACACTGCCTTTGGTGCTCGTTTGTCAAGGCTGACTGCGGCGCAGTGGGTACACGCACATCCCACTGCGGCGCAGTGTAAATATACTGGTTGAATTCTCCTTTTTCCACTAGCTGACTGCGGCGCAGTGGACCTGTTCACCACCACTGCGTCGCAGTAAAAATATACTGGTCTCGATGCTCTTGTCCACATAGATGACTGCGGCGCAGTGGACTTGTTCACCACCACTGCGTCGCAGTATAAATACTGAACCGAAGGCCACACATCAACTTATGAAGACTTGCATATTTTCTATCTCTTTTCACCTTAATAACTCTCGAACTCTCCAATCAACTTCATGGCCTCAAAATTACTCGAAATTGCACCAAACGGAAACGTCACCTGTTTAGAACCTGAAACCACTAACAAAAACCATAAACGCGCCAAATGCCAACAAAATCGACTAAAAACATATAATAAAAAGGCCAATAACGATGTGGGCAATGGGTATAAGTTGGTCACATCAGTACTTTGATAATAAGCTTATCATTTGTAATGTAAAACATATAGCAATCACATCATTTGTCTAGTTTCATCAAGGTGGATGATTAAAGAATTAGCCACTCATGATTAAATTGAAATAAATCAAAATCAAGGAAGAACATGATGTACCAATTGTTTGAGAATAGAAATTGCAAGACAATAAGATAGATACGATCTAGATGGGTGCACGTGAATCTTCAATGAATCGGAAGATGGTGAAATCTTGATTTGATCCTTGAAGGATTTCCTTGTAGTGCAGCTCCTAGAAAGAAAACTTGATTTTTGGGAATTAGGTTATGTTTTCTATTTATACCTCCCTTTAATCTGAAGCAAAAGCTGCCCAAAACCTTTCAGCCCCGTACTCTCACTGCGGCGCAGTGGGCGAGTGATGCCCCCACTGCGGCGCAGTGCTTATACACTGCCTTTGGTGCTCGTTTGTCAAGGCTGACTGCGGCGCAGTGGGTACACGCACATCCCACTGCGGCGCAGTGTAATATTACTGGTTGAATTCTCCTTTTTCCACTAGCTGACTGCGGCGCAGTGGGCCTGTTCACCACCACTGCGTCGCAGTATAAATATACTGGTCTCGATGCTCTTTCCATAGATGACTGCGGCGCAGTGGACTTGTTCACCACCACTGCGTCGCAGTATAAATATACTGAACCGAAGGCCACACATCAACTTATGAAGACTTGCATAGTTTCTATCTCTTTTCATCTTAACAACTCTCGAACACTCCAATCAACTTCAGGGCCTCAAAATTACTCGAAATTGCACCAAACGGACACGTCTCCTGTTTAGAACCTGAAACCACTAACAAAACCCATAAACGCGCCAAATGCCAGCAAAATCGACTAAAAACATATAATAAAAAAGCCAATAACGATGTGGGCGATGGGTATAAATTGTACATCAGTACCTTTACCCGGATAATAAGCCTTATCTTATTATTTAAGTATTAAAGGGTACATAAAGGTGGTTATGTAAAGTCACTTTAACATGCGACTTTACACTGCTTTTTTAAGGAATTAAATGTTATTCCTTAAATGCTCTCAACCACATTTGTACGGCAAAGTTAACATCCCAATGTTAACTTTGCCTATAAATACAAGTCATTGCACAACCAAGAATATTACTTCTTCGAATACTCTTCGATAGAATTCACACTTTGCAAACCTGCAATATTCTTGGTGAACTTGTGCAATATTCTCTCAATCGCTAAAAGGAACATTTCACAACTTTAAGTGTTTCGATTGTCTTGAGAAATTCCGAGTGTAGATCAATTGTATTTCATAGGTTGTTAGGATATTTACATTCTTTGTATTATCTTGGTTCCGCAACAACCTTGTAATTTGTTTAACATCAATAAATAAATTACACATTGAAAATACATATTGTCTCATCAAGTTATCTTACAAGTTATTTGTATTATTGCATTGTTCTTTACTTATTGTCTTTTATATAAGTAATCTATCTAGAACTTGGTATATACACACTGCAACTGGTCGTCTCCAGTTCAGTGCATATATTGCAAAGTAACTCCACCATCGACATAGAGGTGTCTTCAGTAGTACCATCTATCAAGTTGGGACTTACAATATTGTTGTATATTTTTGTATGCGAGGTTGTATCCCATACATCGCGGCGCTCCCCATTAATTTCTTGTAATATAATAATTTAATAAATGATGTTTTAAAAATAAAAATAAAAAAATAATAATAATAATAATAATAATAATAATAATAATAATAATAATAGAAAGTATATTTATTTAGAGAAAAAAAAAGTTTATTTATTTTAGGGTTATCTTTAAACTAACATTAAAATGCAGGGTACAAAATGAAAAATGTATAATAAGAACAAAAGACCAAAATATTGAAAAAACAAACCTTTCCCCAACGTCCCTTCCTTCTTCTTCCCTGGGAGAACGAACGCCACGAACAAGTGTAAGGAACGAGAGGGGGACGAGTCCCACCCAATGGTGTGGACTCGTCTGTCCCTTGCAACCGAGCGGAGGACGAACCCATTGGGTAGCCTCTTAGAAAAGACTCACAGTTATCCCAGGGCCGTAAACAAATACAAACAGGACTTTGTTCATGTTCATTTGTTTAATTTAATAAACGGTTCATGAACGGATAAACGAACATAATGTTGTGTTAATGAACGGATAAACGAACATAATGGCTTGTTCATATTCGTTTGTTTGTTTTCATGAACGAATGTTCACGAACACAAACGAACACCAATAAACAAACATAAACTTAAAAGTATTAGACTTCAAATTCAAAATTACAAAATATCCATTGGGTAGAAAGTTTTTGGCTCTCAGTGATATCATAATTATTTTTTTACATTATTTTATTTAATTAATAAAAAAATAAAATAAATAAAAAAAAAAACACATATGTTTAATTTGGATCAATACAATATCCTATTTAGATAAATATAAGCCTAGACATCCATCTAGGGCTGTCAATTTCGACCCAACCCGAAACCCAACCCGAAAAAAATCAGGTTAGGGTTGAGTATTTTCGACCCACCAACCCACCAACCTGATTTTTTTTGGGTTGGGTCGGGTTGGGTTGTTGGGTTGTCAGGTCGACCCGCCAACCCGATATCTTTAAAATAATTTAATTATATATAATAGCTCATACTCCACATTAAACTAATCCATACGCCCCATTCTCATTTTTCTATATTTCTAACCTAAAGTAACTTCAAATCTGAAATAAGAGGAAGATTTAAAATTTTGTTGATGGTCATTGATGTGCTAAATCGAGCTTTAAAAATATAAACAAGAATCACCTAAGAACTCGCTACTACACACTATCGGGCAGTGTACCCGACCGTTTGTAATATAGTTAAAAGGCAAGACCGTGTTCGTTCTCGGGGATTGGATCGAGCTAGTTGTTTAGTAAAATGGTTTGGAAAACGGGTGTTGCTTCGAAAATCCTTTTTGACAATAAATGAGAATAAATTTCAGACAATATAGATAAAAGTCATCCACCTTGAATTCACTCGACTTCAAATGTGATTGCGTATAGTTAAGACCAAATTCATTTGAGTTTAAAGATAGTCGTGAAAAGAATAATGTGCTCACGTGGTACCACCAACCGTGAACAAATCACCACTTCACCTAATTTACTAGTTAAACTACCCAAGCCGGTACCACCAAAGCTTTAGACAACTTTTCCAATAATTAGTTTAATTGACTATCAAATTACCAATTATTCCTATATAAAAATAACGTGGTACCACCAACCGTTATAAATTACGTTGACAAAATTACTCTTTTTATTAAAATAATATTCACTATCATACCATGAACTAGTGATAATTGCTTATAGACAAACAACCATTTCAAAATCACACATACATTCAACTGGTACCACCAACGAAGAATTTATATGCAACCAATATTATAATAATTATTAAAAAGAATTAAATCATCAAGATCACAGAACAACGATAATTAAATAAACTCATTGAATTAAAATATATTGCAATCACATCATTCGTCTCGTTTCATCAAGGTGGATGATAAATAATTTAGCCACTCATGCTAAATTGAAAATAACAAACGAAATAGAAAGAGAACATATTGTACCAATGATTGTTGAATGTAAATTGCAAGACAGAAAATTAGATACGATCTAGATGGGTGTTCTTGAATCTTCAATGAATCAATGATGAAATTTGAGATGATCCTTCGAAGAATTCGCCTAGAACAGCTCCTAGAAAGAAAGCTTGATAAGTTGGGAAATGGGGGGGGGGGCGGGGGAGACCGCATCCAAAAGCGGAGGGGGGCAAAGGAGGCGGGGGAACCCGGAGGGCCACGAGCAATGCAACCAAGCCCCAACAACCCATCACTGCGGCGCAGTGAGCATGGTGCGCTCCCACTGCGGCGCAGTGGCAGGTCCCTGGAATTCTGTCCTTATGGTGACTGCGGCGCAGTGGGGGAATACTCCCACTGCGGCGCAGTGTTAAACCACTGGAAAATATATTATTCTTGATCGACCAAGGACTGCGGCGCAGTGGGGCAACATTCCTCCCACTGCGGCGCAGTGTAACCTGAAATGTGTTTCTTCACTCCATTGACTGCGGCGCAGTGGGGCATCATCCTTCCCACTGCGGCGCAGTCAAATCTTGCTGAAATCTTTGTTCTTCTTTATCAACATCTCTCGAACACTCGGATCAACATCTTGGCCTAAAATCGTCAGAAAATGTACCAAATGGACGCGCAACCTGCTAAGAACCTGAAAGCACTAACAAACACCATAAACGCGCCAAATGCATACAAAATTGACTCAAAATACATACGAAAAAGGCCAATAATGATGTGGGCGATCTATATAAATTGGTCACATCACAGGCTCATCTCCTTTGACGCAAACTGGTATGATTGATTTTGTGCCTGGTCGTGCAGTAACTGAAGCCGCGCAACGTAAGCGTGTTAAGTATGAGGCTAAGTGTACTGACATTGGATATGGGTTTCTCCCCTTCTCTTTCTCTTCCTTCGGAGAACTTGAGAAGGATGCGGTAGCCTTACTGAAACGGATCCGAAAGTTTTCTGTGACTCAAGACATTGGGGCACGTGCTTCTGCTCATATTTGTTAGGACCAGTTCACCTGGAACTGGCCAGTCACCAGTTCACACTGACCAGTCACCAGTTGCATCTGGTGACCCAGTAAAACTGGTGACCAAGAAGATTGTCCAGAAATATATTGAAGTCCAGTTGCACCGTACAGTCAACGCAACTGAAGACTTCCTCCAGTTGAGAACTGACCAAGTTGAAGAAGCATTCCAGTTGAAGTCGAAGACAACAAATGGAAGATAGAGAATGGCAATGGCAGCGAAGCCCAGTTGACATTCTAGTCAGTTACAAACTGGAGACCATCAGTGGAAAGCCCTTACAAAGCTTTACACTGATTACGAGAATTGACTTGTATACTTTATGTACCTGATGTGCTAAATCGAGTTTAAAATTTATAAACTAGAATACCTTAACACTACTACACACTATCGGGCAGTGGACCCGATCGTATGCAATATAGTTAAAAGTAAGTCCAGGTTCGTTCACGGGGATTGGTTTGAATCAATTGTCTAATAAAGTAGTTTGGAAAATAGGGTGTTGCTTCAAATCTCTCTTTGACAATTAAATTAAAATAACTTTAAAGACAAAACGCATAAAAGTAAAGGTAAGCTTCAAACAATAATAGTAAAGATCATCCACCTTGACTTCGCTAGACTTCAAACATGATTGCATTTAATTAAGACCAAATTCATTTAGAGTTGACAAGATAATCGTGAAAGGATAAAATGCTCGCGTGGTACCACCAACCGCTCACAAAACACCCAAACACCTAAGTTGCTAGTTTAATTACCCAAGCCGGTACCACCAATGCCTAGACAACCTTACCAACAATTAGTTTGCTTGACTATCAGATTACCAATTGTGCCTATGTGAAAATAACGTGGTACCACCAACCGTTACAAAACACGTTGACAAAATGATTCCTTTTATTAAAATGACATTCACTATCATACCATGAACTAGTGATAATCGCTCATAGACAAGCAACCGTTTGAAAATCACATATGTATTCAACTAGTACCACTAACGAAGAACACACATGCCACCAATATCATAATAATAAATATAAAGGAATTAAATCATCAAGATCTCGACACAACGATAATTGAAATCAACTCTTTGAATTAAAACATATAGCAATCACATCATTTGTCTAGTTTCATCAAGGTGGACGATTAAAAGATTAGCCACTCATGATTAAATTGAAATAACAATCAAAATAAAGGAAGAACATGATGTACCAATCTTTTGAGAAATAGAAATTGCAAGACAATAAAGTAGATACGATCTAGATGGGTGCACGTGAATCTTCAACGAATCGGAAGATGATGAAATCTTGATTTGATCCTTGAAGGGTTTCCTTGTAGTGCAGCTCCTAGAAAGAAGACTTGATCATTTGGGAATTAGGTTATGTTTTCTATTTATACCTCCCTTTAATCTGATGCAAAAGCTGCCCAAAACCTTTCAGCACCGTACCCTCACTGCGGCGCAGTGGGCGAGTGATGCCCCCACTGCGGCGCAGTGCTTATACACTGCCTTTGGTGCTCGTTTGTCAAGGCTGACTGCGGCGCAGTGGGTACACGCACATCCCACTGCGGCGCAGTGTAATATTACTGGTTGAATTCTCCTTTTTCCACTAGCTGACTGCGGCGCAGTGGGCCTGTTCACCACCACTGCGTCGCAGTAAAAATATACTGGTCTCGATGCTCTTTTCCACATAGATGACTGCGGCGCAGTGGACTTGTTCACCACCACTGCGTCGCAGTATAAATATACTGAACCGAAGGCCACACATCAACTTATGAAGACTTGCATATTTTCTATCTCTTTTCACCTTAATAACTCTCGAACTCTCCAATCAACTTCATGGCCTCAAAATTACTCGAAATTGCACCAAACGGAAACGTCTCCTGTTTAGAACCTGAAACCACTAACAAAACCCATAAACGCGCCAAATGCCAGCAAAATCGACTAAAAACATATAATAAAAAGGCCAATAACGATGTGGGCGATGGGTATAAGTTGGTCACATCAAAGTCTTACCCGGATAATAAGCCTTATCTTATTATTTAAGTAATAAAAGGTACATAAAGGTGGTTGTGTAAAGTCACTTTAACATGCGACTTTACACTGCTTTTTAAGGAATTAAATGTTATTCCTTAAATGCTCCAACCACATTTGTACGGCTAAAGTTAACATCCCAATGTTAACTTTGCCTATAAATACAAGTCATTGCACAACCAAGAATATTACTTCTTCGAATACTCTTCGATAGAATTCACACTTTGCAAACCTGCAATATTCTTGGTGAACTTGTGCAATATTCTCTCAATCGCTAAAAGGAACATTTCACAACTTTAAGTGTTTCGATTGTCTCGAGAAATTCCGAGTGTAGATCAATTGTATTTCATAGGTTGTTAGGATATTTACATTCTTTGTATTATCTTGGTTCCGCAACAACCTTGTAATTTGTTTAACATCAATAAATAAATTACACATTGAAAACTACATATTGTCTCATCAAGTTATCTTACAAGTTATTTGTATTATTGCATTGTTCTTTACTTATTGTCATTTATATAAGTAATCTATCTAGAACTTGGTATATACACACTGCAACTGGTCGTCTCCAGTTCAGTGCATATATTGCAAAGTAATTCCACCATCGACATAGAGGTGTCTTCAGTAGTACCATCTATCAAGTTGGGACTTACATATTTTTCATAGGATTAGTTTTGCTATAGCTAGAGGTGTGGGAGCCCAGATAGTATCGCGGCTCCCCACTAATTTCTTGTAATTTCTATGAAAATTTAATAAAAGTGTTGTTTTTAAAAATAAAAATAAAAATAATAATAATAATAATAATAATAATAATAATAATAATAGAAAGTATATTATTTAGAGAAAAAAAAGTTTATTTATTTTAGGGTTATTTTAATAAACATTAAAATGCAGGGTACAAAATGAAAAATGTATAATAAGAACAAAAGACCAAAATATTGAAAAAACAAACCTTTCCCCAACGTCCCTTCCTTCTTCTTCCCTGGGAGAACGAACGCCACGAACAAGTGTAAGGAACGAGAGGGGGACGAGTCCCACCCAATGGTGTGGACTCGTCTGTCCCTTGCAACCGAGCGGAGGACGAACCCATTGGGTAGCCTCTTAGAAAAGACTCACAGTTATCCCAGGGCCGTAAACAAATACAAACAGGACTTTGTTCATGTTCATTTGTTTAATTTAATAAACGGTTCATGAACGGATAAACGAACATAATGTTGTGTTAATGAACGGATAAACGAACGTAATGGCTTGTTCATATTCGTTTGTTTGTTTTCATGAACGAATGTTCACGAACACAAACGAACACCAATAAACAAACATAAACTTAAAAGTATTAGACTTCAAATTCAAAATTACAAAATATCCATTGGGTAGAAAGTTTTTGGCTCTCAGTGATATCATAATTATTTTTTTACATTATTTTATTTAATTAATAAAAAACAAATAATAAAAAAAAACAACATACATATGTTTAAATTTGGATCAATACAATATCCTATTTAGATAAATATAAGCCTAGACATCCATCTAGGGCTGTCAATTTCGACCCAACCCGAACCCAACCCGAAAAAAATCAGGTTAGGGTTGAGTATTTTCGACCCACCAACCCGTCAACCCACCAACCTGATTTTTTTTGGTTGGGTCCGGGTTGGGTTGTTGGGTTGTCAAGTCGACCCGCCAACCCGATATCTTTAAAATAATTGAATTATATATAATAGCTCATACTCCACATTAAACTAATCCATACGCCCCATTCTCATTTTTCTATATTTCTAACCTAAAGTAACTTCAAATCTGAAATAAGAGGAAATTTATTTTAGTAAATTTTGGGTTATAGTATGTGATGTGCTAAATCGAGCTTTAAAAATATAAACAAGAATCACCTAAGAACTCGCTACTACACACTATCGGGCAGTGTACCCGACCGTTTGCAATATAGTTAAAAGGCAAGACCGTGTTCGTTCTCGGGGATTGGATCGAGCTAGTTGTTTAGTAAAATGGTTTGGAAAACGGGTGTTGCTTCGAAAATCCTTTTTGACAATAAAATGAGAATAAATTTCAGACAATATAGATAAAAGTCATCCACCTTGAATTCACTCGACTTCAAATGTGATTGCGTATAGTTAAGACCAAATTCATTTGAGTTTAAAGATAGTCGTGAAAAGAATAATGTGCTCACGTGGTACCACCAACCGTGAACAAATCACCACTTCACCTAATTTACTAGTTAAATTACCCAAGCCGGTACCACCAAAGCTTTAGACAACTTTTCCAATAATCAGTTTAATTGACTATCAAATCACCAATTATTCCTATGTAAAACATAACGTGGTACCACCAACCGTTATAAATTACGTTGACAAAATTACTCTTTTTATTAAAATAATATTCACTATCATACCATGAACTAGTGATAATTGCTTATAGACAAACAATCATTTCAAAATCACACATACATTCAACTGGTACCACCAACGAAGAATTTATATGCAACCAATATTATAATAATCATTAAAAAGAATTAAATCATCAAGATCACAGAACAACGATAATTAAATAAACTCATTGAATTAAAAGATATTGCAATCACATCATTCGTCTCGTTTCAACAAGGTGGATGATAAACAATTTAGCCACTCATGATTAAATAACAATAGTAATCAAAATAAGAGGAGAACATATTGTACCAATCGTTTGAGAAAATAGAAAATTGCAAGACAGTAAGTAGATACGATCTAGATGGGTGCTCGTGAATCTTCAGTGGATCCGCCTAAGAAAGACTTGCTTGGAAACCTGATAAATCCCCTTGTAGAGCAGCTCCTAGAAAGAATGTTTGATAAATCGAAATTAGGGTTGAGTTTTCTATTTATACCCTCTTCAAATCTGATGCAAAAAGCTGTCAAAACCCTTCAGCCCCGTGTACTCACTGCGGCGCAGTGAGGTTGTGCCTTCCCTCACTGCGGCGCAGTGAGGTGTTGTTGACTTTGACCTTCAAGGGACTGCGGCGCAGTGGCTAAGCCAACCACCACTGCGGCGCAGTTCATTTCCACGTCTTCCTTTTTCCTTATGTGACTGCGGCGCAGTCATCTCCTTGCATTCCCCACTGCGGCGCAGTGGGGTGAATTCAATTAATCTCCGTAGATAATGGCTGCGGCGCAGTGGGCTAGGTGCATCCCCACTGCGGCGCAGTGGGGTTAAGTCACAATCTTCAGTGGATATGTACTGCGGCGCAGTGGGTATGTGCCTCCTCCACTGCGGCGCAGTACACACTTATGCTGAACAACCTTCTTTCGATCATGAAACTTGCTGAACCTTGTCACCCTCTTCCACTTGAATCAACTCTCGATATCATAAATCAATATCTTGGCCAAGAATCATCCGAATATGTGCCAAATGAACGCGTAACCTGTTCAGAACCTGAAAACACTAACAAACACCATAAACGCGCCAAATGCACATAAAATCGACTTAAAATACTTAATTAAATGGCCAATAATGATGTGGGCGATGGGTATAAATTGGTCACATCAGTATGTAGATGAGACGGTAAGTATTAACTTTGTGCAGAGTACTAACAATACCCTCGTATTTCTTTCTTTTTTATACCCTTCGTTTTCAGCTTACACCATCAATGATAAAGCTTTATATTGGTTGATTTATTCCATTTTATATTTATATATATTTGCTTATCAGGTCACATGGGTTGGGTCATGGGTTGGCGGTTGTGGGTCAGGGTTGAAATTTCTGACCTGAAACTTTTAGTGGGTTGGGTTAGGGTCGGAGTTTTTCAACCCACCAACCCGCCAACCCGAACCCGAACCCATTGACACCCTACATCCATCTATTTTATCCAAACTATTACAATAAAAAAAATAGTGATCACTCGGTCACTCCATCCAACAAATCTTTTAAAAAATCATGAAACCAAATCTTCTTCCATATTTCCCATAAATCTTTGAGTATAGAACACTCACATACTAATTTTTTAATATTTATTGCATAATATATAAATGATTGACCATATGTTTTTTATAAATTAAAAAATCAAAGATGTGAGGGGTTTTATAACCAAAATTAGTTATCTAACAGCCACCTGTTACCATACTTGTTAATATATACAGTAAAACTTCTATATTTAATAGCATTAAATATTTTATAAAGAGTGATCGACACGAATCGTCCTTGTGGTTTACCCAAAAAGTCTGGTTTCGTCCTTTAATTTTAAAACTGTCTGATATCATCCTTTATAGATGGAAAATGATCACGTTTCATCCTTTTCGAAAACGGACGTTAACTTGAATCCGTTAACCCCCTCACGTGCATTCCACGTGAGGGTACTTTGGTCATTTCCTACCTTTAAAGGACGAAATCAGACTTTTTGGGCAAACCATAAGGACTATTCGTGTCGATCACTCTATAAGTTTATAACTACTTTCTCTCTCTCTCTCTCTCCCCAAATCCAGTCACAAACTCACCGGAAAATCGTAACCACCACATCCATTTCACCATTTCAAACCCCAAACACCCCCATCACTTTGTATATCTCAAAACTAATAAAACAACACAAGCACCATCGCCCACCACCCACTGCCGCCACCTGCCACCACCGCGACAGCCCCCATTTGCCGGAAAACATCACCAGCGGCGTCCCACCTTCACACCTTTCTCTCAACCGTCGCTCTTTCCACTCTCTCTTTTTCTCAAGAAACCCTAACGGGTTTTTCTCTCCCTCTCCCTCCTTTTCGGGTTTCCGGCCAGGCAACGACAGTCGCTAAGCCGCCGCCCATGCCACCACCGCGACATCACTCTCCAACATCACCATCTCATCAACAAAAACCAAAAATCTCTCTTTTCTTATCATTATTTTCGAATTAACACAATACCCACCAAAAGCATCCATTTGGAAACTTTCAAAAAACCCATTGATTTTGTTATACAAATACATAGATCGAGAAACAAGAACCGAAAGTCTCTTTTGTGCCTCTTTTGAATTCGGCCAGATTCAAAAACCCACACAAACACCCATTTTCACTTCTTTGAGATCTAACATTGGTGGTGGGGAGAAAGATAGGGATTGATGAGTTTTTCAAGTGTGTTGGTTTGATCTGAAAAGGATTTGATTTGGATGAGTATCCATGTTATGTTTTTGTGGTTGATGGGTTTTATTGCATTTTGTGGTTTTTGATTTATTGAAGGGATGAACAATGTGTGTATGTAATAATGTATACAATAATTGTATATGTATTTGTTTGTGAAACTTATAAAGTGATCGACACGAATCGTCCTTATGGTTTGCCCAAAAAGTCTGATTTCGTCCTTTAAGGGTAGGAAATGACCAAAGTACCCTCACGTGGAATGCATGTGAGGGGGTTAACGGATTCAAGTTAACGTCCGTTTTCGAAAAGGATGAAACGTGATCATTTTCCATTTTAAAAGGATGATATCAGACAGTTTTAAAATTAAAGGACGAAACCAGACTTTTTGGGTAAACCACAAGGACGATTCGTGTCGATCACTCTTTTATTAATTTAGCTAGTCATTAATTTATCGAATGTTAATTTACAATATTTCTCTTAAATTGAGATTAAACAAATTATTAATTTTTTCTAGACATTAATTTATAGAAATTATAATTGAGATAAATAATTGAATAAATTATTTTAGTTGAGAGACTGAATAGTTTCCATATACTCGTAAAATTGGATAGTTTGTTACATATTTCACACGTGTAACAGAAATTAGAAAGAAAGGAAAAAAATCCGGTAAATCAGACTCGGTGGAGGGTAATTAACCGGTAACCTATATATACGCCACATTTTATCAATCAATTTATCAATCTCAATTTTCATAATTTCGCTCAGATTTGCCCTTTTCTTGTTGCTCTCTCTGAAAATCAATCGCTCGATCTCTCTGAATCAATCTCCTCTGCTAATAATAATTCTTCTAATATAATCTATATATCTTTTTTTTTGTTTGTATATTTGTCATTATTTTCAGGTATTATGGATATGGCTACATCGACGTCTTCATCGTCAATTGTAAGTTTTCTAGGGTTTTTTCCCTCTTTTGTTTTTATTTATTTTATTTTTATTCAATTGGTCAAGTTCGTTGGATCATATTTTAAAGTATTAATCTTTTGAATGATAGATCAAAACTGCATCAGTTTTCCAGTTCTTTATAATAAAGAAACATTTTATGCCATCGTTATAATATGAAATGTAATGAAAAGGACAAGAATGATAATTATAGTATATAAACTGCTCGAGTTATACATTTTTTTTATGCATACATTTATAATTAAATTGAAAATTTTCCTTAACAAATTTGTTCCTTGTATGTGATTAGGTTTCGATTGTATCTCCGGCTTCTGCAGTGGTCATGAGCATTATTCTAGCGGTGAGTATTTTTAGTTTTCGCACATTAGCAATTCTTGGTTGTAATTGCAAAATTTCAAGAAGATTACTTACTCGTTTTTTTTTCTTTTTTCCGTAGAGTTTGTCCTCTACCAGTATTAGCACTTTCCTTTTCGTGCTGTGCTGTCATGTGACTATTCTTTCTGGAGTTATCATTTTACTTGATTCAATGGAACCCAAGGAAGAGATGACATCCCTTGAGAAAATGGATGTCGATGCTCATATGATCGACCGGATTCCTGTTTCTACGCCGCTTTATGAAAGAATGCACGTTGATATGGATAAAATCTCTTCATCTTCATCTCATCCAACAATTGTAAGTTCTGTCTCTTTTTTTTTTATTCGTTAATGTTTCATTTTGGTGATATGGGTCGGGTCAGGGCTGTTTTAAAAGGGGAACGTGTCAAACGGATTGAAATTTTCATCTTTTTAAAAGCAAAATTCGAAATTATTTATTACTACCTAGTTTTGTATATCAAAGCTGCATGAGTTATACATTTCTTCTTTATGTATATAATTATAAAAAGGACAAAAAAGTGTTTGCAGACACGACCCAAATGGCGGATACGGAAAAAAACTTATGTAGGGGGTATCGAGCACCTATGGGGTTAGATAACGGGTCAGTTGGTCTCTTTTGTATGTGTCAAAGCTGTTCGGATCGGGTAGAGTTGACACTAAAGAATGTTGAATATTATTAACTTAATAAAACAAATAAGCCTGCTGATTACATCTCAAATACAAAAGGTTAATCACATTATTTATTCAAATTTTATAATCTGACGAGGGTAATAATTTTTGAAGCATCAGATTTGAGTAGTTATACAATAGCCGTAAGGTTTTTGGCCATTGGGGGCATTCCCCCCAATTGGGTAGAATAGATTCGTCCCTGCCTGACCCGAACTACCCGTTCAACATGTGCTATTTAGGTCAATTGGTTTGGGTACACACAAAACAAAGTAAAAAAATTAGAGGTAAAAGGGTAGCAGCTTAATATTTTTGAAAGTTGTCCAAATTCTGTTTCTAACGCATTTAACCCTTTAACTTGTCATATTTAAAATGAGTTCTACTCCATATTGGTTTTGTAATGTATGACGATATTGTTTGGTTATCATAAATAATTACAGCAGTTAACCAAAGTGCAAACTAATCATAATCGGGCTGATTTACCTCTACTAACATTGAAAGGTTTCAACTTTTTTGTTTGTTATCAACAAAAGATAAAATAAACTGCACATTTAACATTAATCAAAATGCATAGTTTCTTACGAAGTTTGTTGTATATGGTTTTTTAATTAGGTGTTGGGTACCACATATCCACCCGTGCCTGCCCGGGAAAAAAAAATGCCCGCTCTAATATCACAGAAGTCCACCATTGTGACCAGAAAAGTTCCAGTCCATACTCAAGAGTCACCAATATGTAAATCCTCTACGCTTGAGCTCAAGCTACCAGTTCCTGCCAAGAAACCACCGTTCCCTGCCATTATGATGAAAAAGACGCCGATTTCAACTAGGGAAGTGCCAATAAGTGTATCCTCTACTTCCGTGCTTAAACCGTTGGACTGTGCCAATAAACAGCGGGTCCCTGTCCAAACATCGCTGGTCTGTACCCAGAAACCATGGGCCCCTGTCCAAACACCGCTGGCCCCTACCGAAAAACCACATATCTCTGCCCAAAAACTACGGGTCCCTACCCAAAAACCGCTCCCTGCCCAAAAACCACAGGTTGCTACCCAAAATCTGCGGGTCCCTGCCCAAAAACTGCCCTCTTCCCAAACATCACAGGTCGCTACCCAAAAACCGCAGGTCCCTACCCAAAAACCAAAGGTCCCTGCCCAAAAACTACGGGTCCCTGCCCAAAAACCGCAGGTCCCTACCCAAAAACCATCTCTGCCCAAAAACTACGGGTCCCTACCCAAAAACCGCTCCCTGCCCAAAAACCACAGGTTGCTACCCAAAATCTGCGGGTCCCTGCCCAAAAACTGCCCTCTTCCCAAACATCACAGGTCGCTACCCAAAAACCGCAGGTCCCTACCCAAAAACCAAAGGTCCCTGCCCAAAAACTACGGGTCCCTGACCAAAACCCGCTCTCTGCCCAAAAACTACGGGTCCCTACCCAAAAACCGCTCCCTGCCCAAAAACCACAGGTTGCTACCCAAAATCTGCGGGTCCCTGCCCAAAAACTGCCCTCTTCCCAAACATCACAGGTCGCTACCCAAAAACCACATGTTTCTGCCCAAAAACCACGATTCCCTCCCATCCTGGCTAGAAAACCATTGGTTCCAATCGTAGAATTGCCATCACGTGTTTCCACTACTTCTGAGGTCAAACTGCCACATACTAAAAAAGCTCACAAATGTGTTTCTTCTACTTGTGAGCTCAAACGACCAGTGGTTCAATGGAAGTTCTAAAGTCAAAGCATTTTTTGACCTGGTATGATCCATTATGGATGACTTTGCTATTGGAGATGTATATTAGTTGTGGAAAGCTGACTTTTTATACATCTACATGCAGAAGACGATGGTGAAAGGGGGTATCGAGCACCTATGGGGTTAGATAACGGGTCAGTTGGTCTCTTTTGTATGTGTCAAAGCTGTTCGGATCGGGTAGAGTTGACACTAAAGAATGTTGAATATTATTAACTTAATAAAACATATAAGCCTGCTGATTACATCTCAAATACAAAAGGTTAATCACATTATTTATTCAAATTTTATAATCTGACGAGGGTAATAATTTTTGAAGCATCAGATTTGAGTAGTTATACAATAGCCGTAAGGTTTTTGGCCATTGGGGGCATTCCCCCCAATTGGGTAGAATAGATTCGTCCCTGCCTGACCCGAACTACCCGTTCAACATGTGCTATTTAGGTCAATTGGTTTGGGTACACACAAAACAAAGTAAAAAAATTAGAGGTAAAAGGGTAGCAGCTTAATATTTTTGAAAGTTGTCCAAATTCTGTTTCTAACGCATTTAACCCTTTAACTTGTCATATTTAAAATGAGTTCTACTCCATATTGGTTTTGTAATGTATGACGATATTGTTTGGTTATCATAAATAATTACAGCAGTTAACCAAAGTGAAAACTAATCATAATCGGGCTGATTTACCTCTACTAACATTGAAAGGTTTCAACTTTTTTGTTTGTTATCAACAAAAGATAAAATAAACTGCACATTTAACATTAATCAAAATGCATAGTTTCTTACGAAGTTTGTTGTATATGGTTTTTTAATTAGGTGTTGGGTACCACATATCCACCCGTGCCTGCCCGGGAAAAAAAAATGCCCGCTCTAATATCACAGAAGTCCACCATTGTGACCAGAAAAGTTCCAGTCCATACTCAAGAGTCACCAATATGTAAATCCTCTACGCTTGAGCTCAAGCTACCAGTTCCTGCCAAGAAACCACCGTTCCCTGCCATTATGATGAAAAAGACGCCGATTTCAACTAGGGAAGTGCCAATAAGTGTATCCTCTACTTCCGTGCTTAAACCGTTGGACTGTGCCAATAAACAGCGGGTCCCTGTCCAAACATCGCTGGTCTGTACCCAGAAACCATGGGCCCCTGTCCAAACACCGCTGGCCCCTACCCAAAAACCACATATCTCTGCCCAAAAACTACGGGTCCCTACCCAAAAACCGCTCCCTGCCCAAAAACCACAGGTTGCTACCCAAAATCTGCGGGTCCCTGCCCAAAAACTGCCCTCTTCCCAAACATCACAGGTCGCTACCCAAAAACCGCAGGTCCCTACCCAAAAACCAAAGGTCCCTGCCCAAAAACTACGGGTCCCTGACCAAAAACCGCTCCCGTCCCAAAAACCACGGGTCTCTGAAAAACTACGGGTCCATGCCCAAAAACCACTCCCTGCCCAAAAACCACAGGTTGCTACCCAAAATCTGCGGGTCCCTGCCCCAAAACCGCCCTCTTCCGGGACATCACAGGTCGCTACCCAAAAACCGCAGGTCCCTACACAAAAACCAAGGGTCCCTGCCCAAAAACTACGAGTCCCTGACCAAAAACCGCTCCTGTCCCAAAAACCCCAGGTTGCTACCCAAAATCTGCGTGTCCCTGCCCAAAACCTGCTCTCTTCCCAAAAATCACAGGTCGCTACCCAAAAACCACATGTTTCTGCCCAAAAACCACGATTCCCTCCCATCCTGGCTAGAAAACCATTGGTTCCAATCGTAGAATTGCCATCACGTGTTTCCACTACTTCTGAGGTCAAACTGCCACATACTAAAAAAGCTCACAAATGTGTTTCTTCTACTTGTGAGCTCAAACGACCAGTGGTTCAATGGAAGTTCTAAAGTCAAAGCATTTTTTGACCTGGTATGATCCATTATGGATGACTTTGCTATTGGAGATGTATATTAGTTGTGGAAAGCTGACTTTTTATACATCTACATGCAGAAGACGATGGTGAACAGGGCTTGCAGCTTAGCTACAAGCAAAGCCGTACTACCTATACAGCTAAGGGATGTTCCAGTATGCATGATTTTGCTATATTAGGTAGATATTAGTTGCTTGAAACTTACGTTTCTACTTGTATATGTAGGCTACGAAGAGTGCATGCAGCTCAACATATCATCTTCAGTTATTGGATGTGGGACCAACTTCAGTTATAGCTTAAGCAGATATAAGGGTCCGGTATGTAATTTTTGAAAATTCCCTCAAACATACACTTTACTGTTCTTGAGTAATGACTTGGAAACAAGGTATAAACTTGGGAATTAGTAGACTTAGGTGGAAGCAGAAACAAGATAAATGTTTGAACTTTAAATGCCAAGGTAATCCTATCAATAGTAAAAGAACAATGGTGGTTCACTTGTTTGGGCCTTTCGATATCCTGTTTAGTTTGAAACAAGAAAGTATATCTGTTGGGATTGCATTTCAAAAGAATTTCTCTTTTATGTTTACTTGTCGTCCTGTTACACTTGATTTTTGCTGAAACAGTCCAATAATTGTGTTTGACAATGCTGGCGTCGATAAATGTTTATTCAGTACCGTGAAGTGGTAACGAACATCAGGGCATAGGGTTGGGTAAGCGAAATAGTCTCTTTGCAAGTGAAAGGAAATGTTTGTAAAGAAATACTTCTTAATCCCCATAAATCCAAAGATATGTTTATGTGTAAAACATTGTTGCTCTTTGGTAGTCTGCTTATGTACTAAGATTTAAATCTTACAAACTGTGTCCACATTTCTGGTTTTTTTGATATTAAAGGCATCGAGCTAGAAAGTTCTGTCAAGGACTTGTTGTTCAGACTTGCCAGAGACCCATTTTAAATAAGTGTCTTTGTATTATTGTTCTTCTATTATCTGCTTATGTACTGTGATTTTAATCTTACAGACCAGCTGATGGCATGCTCCAGGTGTTTCGTGATGTTAATGGTGTCGTGCTGGAAAGTTCTAATAAGGAGCTGTTATTGTTTAGCTTAGCTAGAACCCTTTTGACTATATTTCTTCATAAAGCAGATTACATGGAACCTTCCACATCCTGGCATTGTTGTAAGTGTTTCCATTTCGTTTTTTAAATGCTAGAGAGGAGTTGTTATGGCATCGCTGCCTGGATTATGTTCCATTTTATCACATCTTGAAAGTTTTTATTTCTTCATTAAGTAGTGTAGAATGAATTGTGTGCCTCCAATAAAGTTTTAGAGCTAATATATGCATGCTATATCCAATAACACTTTTACTTGGTAATTTGAGTATCTGGAAAACTATAATGGGGTTCAACATTATAGCTTAGGTGTGAAGTTCAATTTTACTTTTAATCCTTTTAGCAGGGACCCAATTTTTCGTAGCAGTCATTTTATGCCTATTGTAAGTTGTTTTCACTGATATCTATCTCATCACAACAGTAATAATTTTTTCCTTGGTTTGTTTCATTTCGTTATTCCTTATCTATTCTGTGGGTCCCCTCTAAATTTCTATCACATCTATTAGACAAATATGGAAATGGGAATGAATATAGATAATATAAAAATTTAATTATGCCTTAATGGTTTCGTGCATCTATATTGCTGATTGTTCAATATTTGTGCTTGTTGTACTAGTTTCTATCGCGGCATTCGTAGGCATTCACTGGGCATTCCACAGAAGATGACCCATGCAATCCAGATACCATTCTCCCTGCCATCCATCCAATGCTTATTATCGATATAGATTCATAGGCCTTTACTCCTATTCCAAAGTTTTCCATCTAACTTTAGTTTCGATAATCCTGTCATACTACTACTACATCTTTTGTTAGATCCAATTTGCTTGAGTTTGTTATGCTTGCTACATTAGAGAGACATTATTGCTGGAATCTGAAGTTTTGTATTTGTATTCGCAGATGACGTGGAGGAATGTGGTTGTCATCCCCAGTTCTTTAATAAAGGGCCAGCTCCAGGTATGTCAAAATAAGAAAAACCTTGAACAGGTACTTCACTTTATATTTAAAGCATGGTTAGGATTTAGTATTTGAACCAAATTTATTTTGACATGTTAGCCATTCTGCTTTCTTGAACTACTTTTTAATGTGAAGGGTGTCCTGCAACATACACACTGGGCGCTTTCATTTGAAATTCTAGGTTACAGTCGTTATTCATAGAGTGCATTAGGAATGGTTTGACACACTTGGCATAGTAAGTCTAAGTTCTGTTAGTTTAGGATTTCTAACACTTAACATATCCAAGAATCAAAGATCTGATCTGGATAGTTCTCAAAGATCTCATCTTGGATAGCTTATAGTTTTGTTAGACATTGCTGCTAGGCTCACGTATAGGTCGGGCCCATTAAATCTAGGTTCACATGTTCAACTGGTCTAACCGATTGGATTGTTTTGAAGTTGTAGAATTAAGTTCTCTATTATGGTTTATATGCTTTATTTGAAATCAGTTTATAAGAACACATAAATGTGCCCTCATAAAAGTCGAGCCATGGGTAATTGCTTTTACCCAAAAATTGTGCCTACATAAATGTTAGATCGTAATTTTTTTTTAATCAGTCTAGGTTTGTTTGAGATATCCTTTATTAGTTGTGATGCTCATCAAATCTTTATCTATCTGGTAAGATTTGTGTTTTCGACGGACTAAATTAGCAGTAAAGAACTTTTCCCCTGTGAAGGGCGTCCTGCATCATACACATTGGGTACTTACTGTTTGAAACTTTATGCAACTCTAAGCTCTACAAGTTTAGGATTTTTAACACGTTAAATGTTAATTGTCCACAGACAAACTAGGATCTGATTTATATAGCTTATAGTTTTTCTTAGACACTGTTAGGTTCACATATTGGTCCTAATGAATCTAGGTTCACAGGTTCCACCGGTCTGGCCGGTTAGATCAGATGAGTGAAAACATATCCATTTACCATAAAATCAGGTGTCTAGAGCAACTGTTAAGGCTTACAAACTATGAAAATTTTCCTTATTCTTGAGTTCCTTTAAGCTTTATAAGGAAAGTGTATTCACATCGGTGGATTAAGCTCTATATTTGTCCAAAAAGCTTGAACCGGTTCACTGCTTGGTTCTGGGTTTGATTAAGCTGCCAGTTTTGAGTGGTCCGGTAACAAGTGGTGTAACCGTTCAACTAGAACCATTATTGCGACCATTTCCCCGTCTGACCGGCCAATCCAGATTGGTTTTTTAACATCCCCCCTTTTCAGTTACCTGTCATGGTCATTTTACTTGGTTGATCTAACTGAATATAGATTTTGTATCTTGTTTGGACTCTGTTTTAGATTTGTCACCCCCATATTTTAAAGTTGGTTGAGAAACCATATAGTCTACTTTGAGTTGATTCGTCATTGAGAAACCATATAGTCTACTTGACATACTAATGTTATTATTGTATTTCCTGTCTATCTAAGCTCTCTTGTTATGTAGTCTTTCATAGTTTTTATGTTTTCTTTTAGGGTTAGAGTGTAAGAACTCATAAATGTCTTCCCACCCACCACGACTAATCCCCTCTCCCTCCCCCCCCCCCCCCCCCCCCAATAAAAAATAAAAAATAAAAAATAAAAAAAAAACAAACCACTGCCCACCCATAATAGTTTCAACTTTGTAGAACAATTGAATTTGAGTTGGTTGATCATTTATACCTGTAATTTTCATTGCATTTCTGCATTCGGTAAGGATACATGTTTTCTTATGAGTTGGTAGATCAGATTTTGGTTTTTGGTGTCACTGTAATATATCTTGGCATGTTCTCATGTCACTGTAGACTTGGAATTTAGATGTATACATGAACCCTAATACATCCAACTTTGTGCTAATAGAAATACATTGAGTTGATTAAACGGATTTTACTGGTGAAACATAATAACTTCTTCTGTTCATAGCATAAGTATGCGTGTTTTCTAGATTAGTTGTTGGATTACACTTTGCTTGCTATAGTAGTATTTCTTATCTCTGTATGTTTTTACTTATGGGATCTCATGGACTGGATTTTGCTTGTTAATATTTTGGTGTCACTGTATTTTATCTAGGCATCTTCTCATGTTAGTGAGTCTTGCGTGGTTTCTATGTTTTACATTGACCCGAAATTTACGCAAATATATTTGCACCCGATATATCCAACTTCTTGAGGATGTTAATAAAATAGCTTGAGCTAAATGACCATTAATAGAATAACTTAGTAAGTATATGTGTTTTCGTAAATGTGTTGATAGACTAGTTTTTTGCTTGTTATTGTTGGTTTTCAATTTGATTCAATTTGGTTTGTAGTCTTGTTATGTGGTTTATTTAAACTTAGTTAAATGTGCCCGCATAATTTTTAGTTTGTAGAATCGTTTTATTAGACTAGCTTTGTTTGAAATTTCCTTTATTAGTTGTGATTTTCATCGAATTTTAGGATTTGTGTTTTAGATGAGCCAGTTTTTTGTTCTTTTAATTATATATCTTTTTACTTGTCCAAACACATTAATGCTCGTCATAGAAATACCTTGTAGATCTATTGTATAGTTTCGGTTGATATGTTTTGTGTTTTCGATAGACCAGTTTTTTGTTGTTCATATTATTACTTCTTTTGACTTATCTAAATACACAGACGAACGACATAAATATAACTTGTAGATCTATTGAATAGTTTTAGTTGATAGCCTATGGCAATCTATGTGTTCATTACTTCATTTATGAGTTGATAGACTAGTTCTTGCTTCCTGTTTATTGTTATTATATTTCTTTTGGAATTTTGCTTTCCTTTCATAATGCATAGTGGTATATTTTCATGTTATAATCTGATGCTTAGCTTCTATGTTTCATTTTATGATTGAATTATACAAGCATATAACTCATTTGAGTGACCAGTTAGAGTGTATATAGATCAGGTGTTTGTCCTTATTTTTTCTTTATTCAACAGGACTGGATTTGTATCATAGTAGTTATTGTTTCTTGTTATTTATTATCACTATACTTCATCTTGGTATGCTTTTTATGTCATTTAGTCGTGGTTTTTTTGTCTTCTTTCTAGACTTGGATGATAAAGTTTGATAGGCTGATTTGAGTAAATATACTCTTTAGAGTCTTTATAAATTTCTTACTTTAATTCATTTTAGTTTGTTTTCATGTTTATAGGGAATGTATCGTTTCTATGTTTATAGACAGTTTATAGTATTCTAGTTTGAGCTGATAGATATGTATAGCTTCTATGTCCATACATGATTTGGTTAGGGTTATCTTGTTATAATCTGCTTTCATTATAAACATATAAATGCACCCCCATTAAGTTAAGCTCATAGGATCGTTTAATTGATTAGTTTTGGTTGATAAGCATATATTTCTTCTGTTGCTTTTGAAGCTCATTACATCTTTTATTTATCTAGGGAGAATGTATAAGTTGATTGACCACTTTTCTCTTCTTATTTTTTTTAACGTGTGCAAACACACACGACACATTGGGTAGACTAGTTTGGGTTGAAAGACCAATTGCTGTATGTTGAGGTGATAAATCAGTCCTGATATCTATGTTTATACAAATGAGCAAATAGGCCAGCTTTTCTTGTTATCAATTGTTATTAGTATAATTTATCATGGTATATTATCCTATTTTGAAGTTCATGCTTTCCATGATTTATTTGTAATTATACAAGGATTATACATGCACTTAAAAATTACACCCCACATATTTAAATCTGTATAACCACTTTTCAGGCTAGTCTAAAAGTTAATAGGCTCGTTTTTGCTTGTAAAGCTAGAATAAATGTGTTGACCCGATAAAGGTGTGTTTTTATATTTTTGTTATATTTTCCATGAACTCATAAATGAATCCCATGTATTGAAATTTGTAGAAGGGTTCAACAGAGTAGTTGTAACTGATATTCCATTACTTGATTGCTTGTTAAACCTATCAAACCATCTTTCTATTAGGTAGGGATTTGTGTTTTCATGTATGAGTTATAGACTGTTTCTGTTTATTTTAGGTTCACTATAGTTCATCTTTATTATGTTCATGTTATGTAGTACTTTTGTGTTCATCTTAGATTGTACAAACATAGGAATTCACCACCATAATTCAGAATGTGAAATCATTATATGGACTATTTTTGATTGATTGGGGCCATTTTTTGAAATTGTTTTCCTTTATAATGAATGCATAATGGTATGTTTCCATGTTGTTTATTGATCCTCAGGCTCTGCGTTATATTTTATATTTGATATTGAATTGTACGAGCATATAAATACATGACCATATATCTTGAAGTATGTAGAACTGTTTTTTTTAACGGCGTATTTAGAACTGTTTAATTGGCTGCTTTGAGTTGATAGACTCATTTTTGATTTGTAAAGGTCATTAGTATTTCTATTTAATCAAGCACTTAAATACATGTCTGTATATTTTGAAATATGTAGAACCGCTTAATAGGCTGCTTTGAGATAATAGACTCATTTTTATCTATATGTGGATGTGTGTTTTCTTGAGCTTCAAGTTTGTCTTGTATTTGTATGTGTTTTCTAATGTGACTTTATGGACTGGATTTTGTTTGACAATATTTTGGTCTCATTGTATTTCATCTTGGCATGTTCACCTGTTAACGAGTCTTGCGTGGTTTCTAACTTTTGATGTTTTAAATTAGACCTGGAATTTATGCAAGTATAAATGCACCTTTGGAGCTGTTAATAAAATAGCTCTAGTTAAATGACCATTTATAGTTGATTGGTACGGGGGGTTGGGGAAGAGAGACTTGAGGGGGGGGGGTTATGAAGAGGCAAATGCTGCTAAGCACAAATTTTCTGTTAAAAAAATGACTACTAACAGAGTAATTTAGTAAGAATTTTGTATTATTGTAAATGAGTTGACAGACTATCTTTTTTGCTTGTTATTGCTGGTTTTCAGTGGATGCCTTGTTTTTCTCTTGTTATGTGGTTGTTATGGGCTCTATGATTGATTTGAACTTAGTTTATAAGAATACATACGGGTGCCCATATAGTTGTAAGTTTGAAAAAGCGTTTAATTAGACTGTGTGTGTTTGAGATATCCTTTATTAGTTGTGATTCTCATGAAATCTTTATCTATCCGCTGAGGATTTGTGTTTTTGATAGACCAATTTTTCATTCTTCTTATCATTATTTATTTTCACTTATCCAAACACATAACACACGTCATAGAAGTAATATGTAGATCCATTGAATGGTTACAGTTGATAGACTATGGTAATCTTTGAGTTGATAAACTAGTTTTTGTTTCTCATTTGTTTAATGTGTTTCCCTTTGTAATGAATGCATAATGTTTCTATGTTATTTATTGATGCGTAGGTTCTATGTTTTATTTTATAATCGACTTGTACGAGCATATAAATTATCTGAGGACCACTTTGAGTGTATATAGAATCAGGTGTCTCTTCTTATTTTTATTATCCAATAGGAATGGTTGTTATTTGCCCTCACTATACTTCATTTTGGTATGCTCTTCATGTCACATATTCGTGGTTCTTTTGTGTTCTCTTTAGACTTGGTGATACCAAATTAAAATAGCATCACCATATATATATAAGTTTGTACAATAGCTTGATAGGCTGATTGTGTAGATATACTCTTTATGAGTCTTCTTATTTTTATTATCCAATAGGAATGGTTGTTATTTGCCCTCACTATACTTCATTTTGGTATGCTCTTCATGTCACATAGTCGTGGTTCTTTTGTGTTCTCTTTAGACTTGGATGATACTAAATTTACATAGTACCACCATATATGTAAGTTTGTACAATAGCTTGATAGGCTTATTGTGTAGATATACTCTTTATGAGTCTCTTATTTTCTTACTTCAATTTGTTTTGGTTTGTTCTCATGATTATTGGGAATGTATAGTTTCTATGTTTATTTTATAATCGACTTGTACGAGCATATAAATTATCTGAGGACCACTTTGAGTGTATATAGAATCAGGTGTCTCTTCTTATTTTTATTATCCAATAGGAATGGTTGTTATTTGCCCTCACTATACTTCATTTTGGTATGCTCTTCATGTCACATATTCGTGGTTCTTTTGTGTTCTCTTTAGACTTGGTGATACCAAATTAAAATAGCATCACCATATATATAAGTTTGTACAATAGCTTGATAGGCTGATTGTGTAGATATATATTTATATATATATATATATATATATATATTGGTGATACCAATTATAAATTTACATAGTATATATATGTAAGTTTGTACAATAGCTTGATAGGCTGATTGTGTAGATATACTCTTTATGAGTCTCTTATTTTCTTACTTCAATTTGTTTTGGTTTGTTCTCATGATTATTGGGAATGTATAGTTTCTATGTTTTATTTTATAATCGACTTGTACGAGCATATAAATTATCTGAGGACCACTTTGAGTGTATATAGAATCAGGTGTCTCTTCTTATTTTTATTATCCAATAGGAATGGTTGTTATTTGCCCTCACTATACTTCATTTTGGTATGCTCTTCATGTCACATATTCGTGGTTCTTTTGTGTTCTCTTTAGACTTGGTGATACCAAATTAAATAGTACCACCATATATGTAAGTTTGTACAATAGCTTGATAGGCTGATTGTGTAGATATATATATATATCTCTTATATATATATATATATATATATATATATATATATATATATATATATATATATATATATATATATATATATATATATATACTAGGATTATACAGGCACTTAAAAGTACACCACCCTATATTATATCTGTATAACCACTTTTTAGGCTAGTGTAAAAGTTGATAGGCTCCTTTTTGCTTGTAAAGCTTAAAAAATTATATTGACCCGGTAAAGATTTGTGATTAGATGAACACATAAATGAAGCCCATGTATCGAATTTTGTAGAAAGGGTTCAATGTACTAGTAATTATTGATATACCATTACTAATTGCTTTTTAAGCTTATCAAATCATCCGTCGATTAGGTAAGGATTTGTGTTTTCATGTATGATTATAGACTAATTTATGTGTATCTTATGTTCACTATATATAGTTTGTCTTTATTTTGTTCATGTCATGTAGTATCGTTGTCATAGGAATACAGATAGTGAAATCATTATTTAGACTAGTTTTGATTGATTGAGTTGTTAAAAAGTTTTTTTTTTCTTTTCATCAATGTAGTCATTGCATTGCATCTTCATTCAGTGAATGCATCCTCATCGGCTTGTTTTTGTTTAGCATGTGTTTCACATGCTTATTATTTCCTTTCTGTCAATTTGTTTTGGTTTGTTCTCATGATTATTGGGAATGTATAGTTTCTATGTTTATAGACCGTTTATAGTCCTAGTTTGAGTTTATAAATCGATTTTTGCTTCGAAAGCTCACTATATTATATTACTTATCAAGCGGGGATCCTTTTGGGTAAGGATCTGTGAATCTGTGATAGAATAAGTTTTTCTCGTTCGTTATAAACTTCCATGATCTGCTTACATGTCATATTGTCATGATTTCTATATTCTATCTTAGCCTTGGGCTATATGAACACATAAATGCATTCCATTAAGTTATTGACTAGTTTTGGTTGATAAATATATATTTTTTGTTGCTTTTGAGGCTCATTATATCTTTTATTCATCTAGTGAGTATATAACCGTTGATTGGCCACTTTTTTCTTAATTTTCCTTTACTTGAGCAAACACGTAAGTAAGTGACACATTAGGTAGACTAGTTTGAGTTGATAGACCAATTGTTTGTTTGTTAAGGTGATAAATTATTCTTGCTATCTATGTTTTTATAAATGAGCAGGTAGACCTGCTATTAATATAGTTTATCTTGGTACGTTCTCATGTTTTGTAGTTCATTCTTTCTATGATTTATTATTAATTATACTAGGATTATACAGGCACTTAAAAGTACACCCTATATCATATCTGTATAACCACTTTTTAGGCTAGTGTAATAGTTGATAGGCTCCTTTTTGCTTGTAAAGCTTAAAAAATTATATTGACCCGGTAAAGATTTGTGATTAGATGAACACATAAATGAAGCCCATGTATCGAATTTTGTAGAAAGGGTTCAATGTACTAGTAATTATTGATATACCATTACTAATTGCTTTTTAAGCTTATCAAATCATCCGTCGATTAGGTAAGGATTTGTGTTTTCATGTATGATTATAGACTAATTTATGTGTATCTTATGTTCACTATATATAGTTTGTCTTTATTTTGTTCATGTCATGTAGTATCGTTGTCATAGGAATACAGATAGTGAAATCATTATTTAGACTAGTTTTGATTGATTGAGGTTTTTTTTTTTTGCTTGGGGAGCTCATTAGCTTTTGGGTTCATATATAATTGGATAGACCAGATTTTTCTATTATTGTTATTTTTATTTCTGCTCTTTCAACGCATAACATATATAACCTTGTTGAATCATTGAATAGACTAGTTCAAGTTATTTGCTTATGAAAGTTGTTAAAAAGTTTTTTTTTTCTTTTCATCAATGTAGTCATTGCATTGCATCTTCATTCAGTGAATGCATCCTCATCGGCTTGTTTTTGTTTAGCATGTGTTTCACATGCTTATTATTTCCTTTCTGTACTTTGTTCTCATGTTTTTTAAGTCATGCATCACTTCAGTGTTAGAGGGTAAACATGTACTGCTGCTTTTTAAGGGACATTTGTATATTGTGATTCCATCGACTAAAGAAAACTTTGCTTTGGCGAGGAGTTGGCGTATCAAGTGAAGATTGGCAGCATACTCTTTGGGTTCAAAAGTTAATTTACTCCTAGTTCTTACTTTTGTTGTTTTACTTTCTTAAATTTGTAATTATCCTCTAAGTATTTATAACATCAAGTTTATTCGAGTCTGAAAAACCACAAAGATGGTGGAAAAAACTCTATAATGATGAAACCTGGATTTAGCTAACTAATATACTTGGTGATTATTAGTTGGTGTTGTATAATTGTGTGATGACATCTCTCTTATCCTTGCTCTCTAATTTAATTGTATCTAGTTATCAAAATTCTTTATACAAGTTTATTGGACTTCGGTGCTTGTAAGTTTGTCAAACATACCTTGAACCAAATTTGATTGATACAATTTTGGAAAACAAGACTTTGTTTGAAGCTTGAAGCAATAAATTAATATGTTAAATTTTTGAGTAATGATATCAAAGCAATAAAATCAACTGATATATTCGTTTTTCGGCATGATTCTTTTCTTTTTATTGACAAATGTTACACATCACAAAGATATCAACCTCAAAAAGGGCTTCAGTCCTAACATATTGTAATAAAGGTTGAGGAACTCGGAAATCAGGATCGTATCGGCGAGGGGGTTGGATTTTTTAAAATCGGATCAAATCGAATTGAGTTTTTTATGTATAAAATAATAAATTTTAAAATTTTTTGTAACAAAAAATTTAAAAATATACATAAAACTTCATACTTAAACATAACATAATATTTCAAATTAAATGTAATAGGCTATAAACAATAACATAATTTATTAAAGCAAAAAAAAAAAAGAAGTTTGACTTTATGTTGACCCGGTACACCCGAGTCTTGACCGATACACCGAGTGTTGACCAATACACCCGAGACTTGACCAAGTTGACCCGAGTCTTGATTTCTAACGGATTTTTAGTGTCTAGCAAACTGGTATTCAACCCATCGATACACGATCCAATTTCAAGAAATCGGGTGTATCGACCGAGTGTTGTAACCACCGGACGACATTTACCAAGTTATGTGAGCTTAAACATAATGTGGTACTCATATTTTGTTCACAAACATAGGTGGATTGACCGACTAAGTAGTTGCCTAAAAGCTTTTTAACTATTTTTATTTCAATTTTATATACGACCGACCGAATAGTTTGTGCCCGATGGTGATAGCCTAACACGTAAGTGCTAATATATGTGTTGTTAGATAGTTGTAAACACCAGACGGCATTTACCAAGTTATCTGAGCCTAAACTCATTTGAGTCATACTTTAGTGTTAAACCTGTTTAATCACTGATTTGCTCTTTTTTAATTAATATGTCCGCGCTCTTGTAGCAAACTCACGCTCATCTTTAATCGATCTCGACTTGAACCCATTACGAAGGCTCATTGATCCGTCTAAGCGGTTTATGACTTATCATAGATATGTAGCGTAACATCCTAAACTTTATATTTTAACAGTTTTTACAGAGTAACGGTTAGTCAGGACATCATATCTAGACTACGTGTTAGAGCCGTTAAGCGTTAATTGTTTATATAATGTTAATTGGTTGTACGATTGATATATATAAATAATAGCTACTAAATTGCTAATAATTGATCAAATTATGATTATAAAAATTGATTGCAAGAACTAGGAATCATTTATGTCTTAATGTGAGAATAGAGGGGCTCAATTTGTAAGTAGTTAAAGTGCCACACCAATGACAATTATGAAATTAGCTTAATACATACGCAAGTAGGCCGGAGGAGAAAAAAAGAAACATAATATATAATGGATACAACGCACTTTAGGGTTTCGATAAAGTCTTTTTGTGCCACTATACAAAACCGTAGAGGCGCGCGGACGAAGGGTGATCATGGTGTTACCTCGTCTATAGGGCATAGCCATTGATCAAACGTACATATGTGAGCATGGAAATCAATCAAGTAATAAACTATTGGGAGAGAGATCCGTGAGTTGCGAGGGATCTAAGCCTATAGGTATGGTTTTCGTTAGTATCTCCAGGTTGCAATCACTGTGATGGCGGTAATGAGGCTCTCAAGTTGTAGTAGTGTGGAACTAGAAAGAGCAATCGGGTTTTGGTTCTCGACTCCTTGTATTTTCATGTTCGAGTTTCTGGCTATGTTTCTATCACCCTAGAAGCCGTGGTGATTTTGGAGATACGTACACACCCCGCCGTCACCAAGACAACAAGTGTTGAACAAGATAGTGAGAGATTTAAAAGGAGAGGTTCGATGGTGGTACCTTACATTGGACATTCTCTGGTTTCGCCAATATGTTTACGGTATGGATCGAATAAGTAGATGCATAGGTAAAGGCAAGTTTTCATTGGAGTTTAGGTGGTGCGATTTATGGGTTCAAGCTCAGATCATGACAAGGTATAGCTCACTCCTAGCTTCAAACTAGATATCGTATCTTTATTAACATTAGCGGTGCGATGGGCTGGGGTGGTCAAGTTTCTTGTTCCTGTCGGTGTGATTCAAGGTATTAATGTGTGTCGTAGTTCTTGTAAATATATATTTAAACCAAATGATGAACTTCTGATGTCGCTTATATTTCGAGTGGAAATCGATAGTAAACGAGGTTGTGGTGTAACTAAGCATTTAAAAAAAAAAAAAAAATAGAATCATAAGTATGTATGCACCAAAAATATTGAACGTTTGATGGAAGTATGTCTCCAAAATGTTTAAATCGTGTAAAAGTTGACCTGTTTGATGCTTAGCCGGTAACAAAATAAACGAGGCGCGTGTTTTGACTGCTTACATGGAAATTAATTACCACGTCATTTTTTTGTTACTAAAAAAAGGCAACCACCTATAAATACCCCACCCTTTATCATTTCCCCCCATTTATCACTTACCCTAATATTCACCCACCCACCCGATCCCCTTTTCAGTTCATACATAAAAAAATTCAAAACATCCAAAATCAAGAACGATTCATGGTTTAATTCGTCATTTCCTGTTATATTAAGGTATGTTATACATTAATCTTTCATCTACGTTCTATGATTATGTAAAAAATTAGGGTTTTCAAAGGGGGGAAAAATTAGGGTTTTTAATTTTGATTATAAAAATTGGGGTTTTTTTTTATATGTTTGTGTCTGAAGTTATGTTTTTTTCTATGTTTGTGTTTCTAGATGGAAGAGCAACTTGGATGTCTACAGAGAGGACTTTTCAGATTAGGACAATGGAAGGGGAGCATACTTGTGCAAGGAATTTCAAGTTTGGGACTTTGATTAATTACAAGTGGATAGGCAGGCATTTTGCACATAGGATTAGGCAACAACCAGATATAAAATTGTGTGTCATTCAGGAGTTAGTCATGAAAAAATACAAGTGCTTTGTAACACATACACAGGTCAAAAGGGCTAAGACTTGGGCATTGACTGAATTTGAGAAGTCTTTAGAGGAGCATTATGCTCTACTTAGGCCATATGGTGAAGCATTACTAAAGACAAATCCTGGTTCAACTGTTCAGCTTGGCACCACTGTCAACCCTGATGGGACAGTTTATTTTGATAGGTTCTATGTATGCTTGTATGGTCTGAAGCAGGGGTGGAAAGTTGGATGCAGGAAGATTGTAGCATTAGATGGTTGTTTTTTGAAAACAGCATGCAATGGTGAGCTACTGACAGCTGTTGGAAGGGATGGCAATAACCAGATATATCCCATTGCTTGGGCAATTGTAGGAGTTGAAAATAAGGATAATTGGATTTGGTTTTTAAGGTTGCTAGAACATGATCTTGAGTGTCAAGAAGGTGATCAACTTACTTTAATGTCTGACCAACACAAGGTACACTTTTACACCACTTATTTTACTTATTTCATCATTATGTTGTTATATTTTACTTATAACAACATTATTGTCTTGTTCAGGGCCTGATTGAGGCTGTAAAGGAGGTGATGCCCAGAGCAGAGCACAGGCAGTGTGCTAGGCACATTTATGAGAACTTCAAGAAAATTTACAGTGGTGAGCATTTCAGAAACCTGTTCTGGAGGGCATGTAAGGCAACATATCCTGCCCAATTTGAAGAAGTCATGAAGGAGGTAAAGTTAGCTAACCCTAATGCTTTCAAGTACTTAATGGATAGAAACCCTAAATCCTGGTCTAGGGCATTTTTTTGGCTGAATACTGGTTGTGAAGCAGTAGAGAATGGGTTTAGTGAATGTTGGAATTCTGTACTTTTGAAGGTTAGGAATAAGCCTATAATAACCCTCTTAGAAGCTTTAAGGGTCATTCTTATGATTAGGCTGGAGAGCATTAGGGATATAAGTTCTAAATGGATACATGATGTGTGTCCTGCAATTAGAAAAAAATTGGACTTGATAAAAAATCAAAGGAGTGGATGGTTGGTAATTCATGCTGGGGGTAGTAAATTTGAGGTGAGGAATTATAGGTATTCATATGGAGTAGATGTGGAAGCTAGAACTTGTGACTGTAGGTTATGGGAATTGAGTGGAATTCCTTGTGTTCATGCTGTCAATGCCATATTCAGGTTAAATGAGGAACCAGAGGACCACATTTCAGATTGGTTTAGAAAGGGTATGTTCATGGATGCTTATTCTCAATACCTTAATCCTGTTGGTGGAATGGATACATGGCAAGTAAACCCTGATCATAATGTACCCTTGCCTCCAAAACCTAGGATCATGCCTGGGAGACCAAAAGGTAGGAGAATTAGAGCAGCCCATGAACCTAGGATAAGCCACAACAGAAGGGTAACCAAACATGGTATGGAAATGACTTGTTCAAAGTGTTGGCAAAAAGGCCACAATGTTAGGGGTTGTAAGAATGAAGCCACTGAGAGGCCTTCACATATGCCAAAACCTAGAAAGAAAAGGCCTGCAACTCAGAGTGAACCACATGATGAAACACAGAATCAACCACATAATCAACCACATGATCAAACACAGGATCAACCACTTGATGAAACACCAAATCAACAACCTAATCAAGAAAACAGCCAACCAAGTAATCAAAGGCAGAGTGAATCAGTCAGTGAAAGACAGAGTCAACCAAAAAGGAAAAAAGTTGCAACTAGGTTGTTTGGTAGTCAACAAAGCAGTGAAAGACATAACTCATGGGACCAAGTTTGTGCAAGGTTGTCTGGCAGGAGACAATCTCAGAGTCAACCACTTCCTAGGTCTGCAAGTCAACCACCACCAAGTGAGCCACCTAGGCCTGCAAGTCAACCACCACCAAGTCAGCCACCTAGGCCTGTAAGTCAACCACCACCAAGTGAGCCACCTAGGCCTGCAAGTCAACCACCAGTTTATACGCCTAAGTTTGTAAGTGAACCAAGTAGTGAGCCAACAAAGGAACCAAGTCAAGCAGCTACTGAACCAGCAAGTAATGAGCCAGTAAGGTTGTCAAGTCCAGTTGAGAAGGCAACCAAGTCCTTTACTCAACCACCAATCAGTCCTGGAAGGAGGCATGGGGTTACAAAAGGAGGTTTCAAGTTTGCATTGCCACCAACAGTCAGTAAGTTTTTACTTAAAATATTTTACTTTATATAAATTTCATTATACTTGCAATAATTGATGGGGTACCCTAATTTATGTGTTACAGATACTGGTTATGTAAGAAGCACTGGGTCAAGTTAGGTATCAAGAGGGGTGGAAATGATTTTACCAAGGGCAGGGGAGGACACACAGTTGCTTTTGGCAGAACAATGTCAGGGCTAGGAAGTGGCATTGGAACATCAGGAACAATGGTTCATCCATCCAGACCACAAGCTATTGAAGAAAGGATTACAGTGTCTGCACCAAGAATAACAAGTGAAAACAATGAGGGAAAGAAAGACACATTAGAGAAGGCAAAGAAAAAACCTCCAACACCAAAGAAGAAGGCTCCACCAGTCAAACTCAGGACACCTAGCCAGAGAATTTTGTCCAAAAAACTTGCAAAGCATGTGCCAGGACCAGGAAGCACACCTGATAACATGCTGGTAGTTGATTAGGAATTAAACAATTAATGTCTATAACTTAACTTATGTAACTGTATTGTTGTCTTTTGGGGTATGAATTTGTAGTAGTAGCTAGATGTGGTAGACACTTAATTGCAGGAAAAGTATGATGTCTTTTGTGACTGCTAATTGTGCCATGCCACACTTAACTGCAGGAAAACTATGTATTTTGTAACTATTATTCCTGCTAATGAATGAATGGTATGTGGCAGTTATATGATGCCACAATTTTGTATATGGTTGTTTAATCCTGCAGGAAAAGTATGACTTATTTTCACTGCTAATTTATCTATTTTGTTAAGATTTGTATGTTTCAAATTGGCACATTTTTATGTTGGCAACCAAAAACATTATTTTCCAACTTTCATATACAACATAAACATAATATGCCACAAAAACACCACTTTCATTACACAAGTCCAATAAAACAGATACAATCAAACCAACACAACCTACTTAGTTCATTAGTACTAGTCCTATCACAATGATCAACATTGATGCAACACCAACAGAGAAATAAAAAAACTTGTCTTTCATATTCACTCTTTTTTTCGACAAAGTCAAGTCTTCCAATGCTTTCAACAGAAATTGAACCTTTGAATCATCTTCTTCATCTCCCATAGCAGATTTAAAGTTAGCACATTCCTTTGATTGAGAATGAAGATCATAAAGAAGGTCCTTGTAGTATTGATTCGGTAGTTCTTCATCAAGAAAAGCAAAGGTCGTACAGTATCGACTTTTCACCTGAAAAAAAACACAAAATTACCCTAATAAACAAAACCCTGATTCAATTTATTCATTACTATATGGAAACTCACCTTGGGGCATCGTACAAATCGCCTGCCTGGATTTTTTGTAGTCCACGAGGTTAAAACGAACATCTTTTCTCCACAGTGACACTGCACATATCGATTACTTGGGTTTCTTGAAGAAGAAGACGAGCTTGAAGCCATGGCAGAAGAAGAAGAAGAAACAGAGAGGGAGAGAGAGCGGGAAAGAAAGAGAGGGAAAAGAGATGGGGGCGGGAGAAATAATGAAAAAGGGGGAAATATTAGGGTTTTACATCTAATTTATGTGACATGGATCCAGCATGGAAGCCACGATGGCGCTTCACCGGCTAAATTATTGATCCAACCGGTAATTGCACGATTTATTCAAGCTAGTAAGTTTACTTCCATCAAACGTTCAATATTTTTGGTGCATACATACAATAGTAAAAGTTGCCAAGTTACATACATCCCCAGATTCTTTTCCCTTTAAAAAAAGGATTAGTACATTAGAATGTAAGTAACTTTATTCGAACTGTTATAGTATGTATCGAACTTCAATCATGTGCATTGTATGTAATGAACTTTCAAATCATGTACATTGTATGTATTCGTGTATATGTGGCAACCATATAAGCTGTCACTTGTAAGTTTTTGATTGGTCGGATACATACAATGCACAAGATTTGAAAGTTCATTACATACAATGCACAAAATTGAAGTTCGATACACACTATGACAATTCGTGTAAAGTTATTTGCATTCTGAGATACCAATCCCTATAAAAAAAGAAAACTCAAATGAAGTTAGAATCATAAGAGAAGTCACGTTATACGTGAATTATATGTCAATGGATTCATGCAAAATTAGATATCATAACAAGTCATGAAATGGGAATTATATATAGTTGGGTAACTGATGATTATAATACTTAAATCACTTATATTATTATTATGGGTAATTATAGGTGTTAGACTAAAGCAGGAGTCGATGACGGATCTTTATCTGGTTAAGGTAAGATAACTTACTTTTGATACATGAGGGACACAACAAAATATAGATTTGATAATTATTCCTCTTTTATAATGTTTAACTATCTCATGCATATGTTGGGTATGAGATATATGTGGGAGGTTGATTGGGGTGTTTTTGCATCTATAATATTTATTGAATGATCATTTGCTTAATAGTTGTGAACTATATGATGATAATGTGGACTAAAGTGATTGTGAATGTGATATTGTGGATATTTGTGGACTTGTACATATAGTACACTAGACATGATTTATGTTGCCATGTCACGTGCACGCTAAGGGCCCTAATGTGATAAAGTGGATTAAAGTATTAAAGTGGATTTGTGGACATTATTAAGTGTGTAAAGTCTCG
>CM067170.1:38825279-38871371 GCA_034093135.1 Erigeron breviscapus | reverse complement strand
TTTCACGATTCTAACGATAGGTCATACGACTTATTTGGACTTACGGATCAAAAGTTATTAGCATTTGAAAATCGACGCGCATAATTTCACAGTACCTAACCACTGCGCCGCAGTGAGCCTTTGCCAAGCTCACTGCGCCGCAGTGACAATATATCTGATTATTGGGACATAACCGGTCTTAGTAGTGGCTCAAGAACAATCTCATCAAATTATGTCATGGTAGTCTTACCATTGACCAAGAGGTATTGATATTATATTGGATGGAAATTGTGGATTGAACATACGGTTTGGGTATTGGACCTTATATGGAATTTCGAAAGTTGTTGAAATTGGCGATATTGAAGTATTGATGACCGAATGGTTTTGGTATGATGAATGATTAATCGATAATATATTTTCCAAGTTGGTTTTGAAATGGATATGTAACGAGGTTACTTAAAAACCTATGCACTCACAACTACGTTTTCGTAGTTGACACTTTTTCTTCATGCTTTTCAGGAATTAGCATAAGCTTTGAGGAATTATATGCATCATGATTGTTTGCATTGCACTTTGGAGTCAAAGACCAAACCTTGTGACGGGCAATGGAATCCGCCTTGATCATTGTAGTATATCATCTCATGTATTTGTTATTTGTTTCATGGACTCAATATCCAAGTATGGTAGACGTATTGTACTTGGGAATTGGTTCACATGCTTGTGCATTGTAAAATTATTTTTATCAAATAAAGCTATGGTGAATGTTATTTATAATCCTTTGTTTGAATACTCGACTTTCTGTACATCTCATCATTCCGCCTTAGTTGGGGTGTGCCAATGCAAAGCTTTCCAGTGATTTAACACTGCGCCGCAGTGGGAGTGCACGTGTCCCACTGCGCCGCAGTCAAGGTCGAGAAAAAAAGATATGCTTTTCAGTGATTTAACACTGCGCCGCAGTGGGAGTGCACTATCCCCACTGCGCCGCAGTTACTAGAGAACAAAGTTTCCAGGGGTATTCCACTGCGCAGTAGTGAGAGCACACCATACCCACTGCGGCACAGTCAGCGGCACGGGGAATCAGGGTTACAACCTCTTTTGCATCAGATTTGAAGGGGGGTATAAATAGAAAACATAACCCTATTTCCCAAGGGATCAAGTTTTCTTTCTAGGAGCTGTTCTAGGCGAATTCTTCGGAGGATCATCTCAAATTTCATCAATTGATTCATTGAAGATTCAAGAACACCCATCTAGATCGTATCTACTTTTCTGTCTTTGCAATTTCTATTCAAACAAATTGGTATAATATGTTCTATTTCTATTTCGTTTATTATTTTCAATTTAGCATGAGTGGCTAGATTTATAATCATCCACTTTGATGAAACTTGATGAATGATATGATTGCAATATTTTAATTCAAGAGTTGATTCAATTATCGTTGTGTTGTGATCTTTATCAATTAATTCCTTGTGATTTATTCTTTTGATGTTGATGGTTTATGTGTTCATCGTTAGTGGTACTAGGTGAATATGTTTATCGTTTCAATTCGATTGTCTATGGTCGTTGTCACCGGTTCATGGTATGACGGTGAATGTCAAATCTATAATAGGAGTTAATTGGTAAACGTGTTTAGAAACGGTTGGTGGTACCACGTTTTTATTCACATAGGCATAATTGGTAATTGGATAATCAAGCAAACTAATTGTTGGGGAGATTTTCTAGGCATTGGTGGTACCGGCTTGGGTAATTTAACTAGCAACTTAGGTGTTTGGGTATTTGTGAGCGGTTGGTGGTACCACGCGAGCATTTTTCCTTTCACGATTTTCTTGTCAAATAATTTGATCTTTATCGTGTGCAATCATAACTGAAGTCAAGTGGATTCGAAGTGGATGATCTTTATTCATATTATTTGAACTTTCTTTACTTTCAATTGTCTTGTCATTTCAATTTCTTTAATTTCATATTGTCAAAGTTAGGTAGCTATTCGGCTACGGTTTCACCCTTTCTCTAAAACTACTTTAGCAATAATTATTTCAAAACCAATCCCCGTGAACGAATTCGGACTTACCTTTTAGCTATACTATATACGAATGGGTCCACTGCCCGCTAGTGTGTAGTAGTCAGTTTTAGGGTAATTCTTGTTTATAAATTTAAACTCGATTTCACACATCAAGTTTTTGGCGCCGCTGCCGGGGATTGTGTGCCGATTTTAGTTGTTAATTTAGTGGTTTGATCCTTCCTCACGCGTGAGGAAGTTACTTGTTTTATTAGTTTAGTTTTCTTTTCTTATCACAGTTGCATTTGACGTGCTTGTGTTAGTTGTGTGTTTGCAGGCATATTTCTTTAGTTGATGAACTTGCGTTCTTCGGGTCTCCCTTTGAATAGTCCTTTGTCTACTTCGAGAAGACCAAGGGGGAGTAGGTTTAACTTCACTGAGCCATCAACACCTACACCGACACCATTTTCATCTATAGCTAAACCCACTCCTGATTCGGACGAGGAAGGGTTCTTTTTAGACGAGTTTTTCTATTTAGAAGTTAAGCAAGAGGAAATGGGTGACGAACAACCAAGGGGTCCAAATGACACTCGCTATGGCGAGAGGGTTCGAACTATCCCAACGGGCCGTGGTTCTGCCATTAGACCTCTGGCTATTGATCACACTTTCGCTTTAAAAGGAAACCATCTTAAGAGCATAGAAGAGCACCAATTTGATGGAAAAAGGAAATGGGATCCTTACCAACACTTGGATAGGTTTGAAAAGTTGGCTCGACTATATCAATATGGGCAAAACCAAATGAATGCCATGAAACTTGAGACATTTCCCATGTCAATCACCGGAGAAGCACTTGATTGGTTCAATGATCTTCCAGAAAATTCAATCACTACTTGGAACCAACTTAAGGAGGCTTTCATTGGTGAGTTTTATTCACTAAGGACTCAAAGAAGGCTGGAAAATTTAATTAGGTCCTTTGAGCAAGATGATGGGGAGGATGTAGTAGATGCATGGATTCGTTTCAAGGAGATGTTAAGAAATTATCCAGGTCACGATTTGACTAGGGAAAAATATGTGGAGCTTTTCTTTGATGGGTTAGATAAGAAGTCTAAATGAGAATTGGGATATGCTTTCGGGGGTAGTTTCAATAACATTACACCCAATGAAGGTTATCAAATCTTGGAAGACATGGAAAAGGATAGCTCAACTTTGGATGATGGAAGGTTCTTGAAGAATGAAAGAAAGATGAAGAGAGGTACTAACCAAGGGAGAGTTGCTAAGGTTGAAGCTAGCAATGACCCAGGGGTTATTGGAGAGATTAGGGTGCTATTTGAGCGCATGGAAAAGGGGTTTGCTACTCAAGAGAATAGGTTTGGAGCAATTGAGAGGGATGTTAAGGTAGTAGCCGATGAGTGTGATCATTGTGGTGATATGCATTATTCTGATGAGTGTCCAAATCGGGAACCCGAAGATGTGAGTTATGTTCAGAATCAACCCCAAGGGAGCTACCAACGCAACACCGGTTTCCAGAACCGGCCTTCAGGTAATACTTCTTATAACTCCTCTTTTCAGTCTAATAATTCTCGTTTTTCAGGTAATAGGTGGCAAAGAGATAATTATCAGAATCAGCCACAACAACAGACTCAGCAAGGACAAGGACAAGGATCAGGTTCTTCTTCTTCTAATGCCGATCCTAATGCCGAGTTGAGAGAGATGATGAAGCAGTTGGCTAGTAACCAAGTTGAAACAAATACTAGCATTCAAATGATCAGGGAGGATACCAAGACTTTGAGTGAGAGGTTGGATCAGTTAAGTGGAAAGGTGGAGATTAACATGAAAACCAGGGAGTTAATTTCAAGGATCTCGAAAGTAGGATGGCCGCTCTTGCTAGGCCCACGGGGACTCTTCCTAGCAACACGCAGCAGAATCCTAGACCTCAGTTTAGTCAAGGACAGAATCAAGGACAGAATCAGGGACAGAAATACACTCCACCTCCAGTCCGCAAAGAGCAAGCCAAAGCCATCACCACTCGTACTGGTAGGTCTTATGACTCACCTCCTATACCTAATATTGTTGTTTCAGATGTGCAGGATAAAAGGAGTGATGATGATGAGGTTGATGAAGAGATTGAAATGGAGGAAGATTCGACCATGAAGACTCCGGTCGCTCCACCAAAACCGGATGTGGTTCCAGAGGTTAAAGCATACAAGCCAAAGATACCATTTCCACAGAGGTTCAGGAAAGCAAAGCTAAAGGAGCAATATAATAAGTTTGTGGAGATGATTACAAATGTTCACATTAATGTGCCTTTAGTCGATCTTATTCAGGGGATGCCCCATTATGCCAAGTTCATTAAGGAGCTTGTGACTGACAAAGGAAAGTTGGAAGAGGCAAAGGCTACTTTTCTCAATGCCGAGTGTTCTGCTATCTTGCAGAACCGCATACCACCAAAGCTTGAAGACCCAGGAGTTTTCTTATCACTTGCTCTATTAGAACCATTATTTATAAGGCCTTAGCTGATTTAGGAGCTAGCATTAATTTGATGCCTTACTCGGTTTATGCCAAGTTGTCCTTGGGAATCCTTTGCCCTACTCGCATGAGTATAAGACTAGCTGACCATTCATTTCAGTATCCCATTGGGATTGCTGAGAATATTAGAGTCAAAGTGGGCCATATTGTTTTTCTTGTTGACTTCGTTATCCTCGAGATGGAGGAAGATACGCAAGTCCCTCTTATTCTTGGGCGCCCATTCCTTAATACCGCAGATGCTATCATCCGTGTGAAAGATAAGGAGATTTCATTAGGCGTTGGTACTAATAGGATTGTGTTTAATGTTGAGAGATCTATTAAGCATTCTTATTCTACTAATGAGTCTTGTTTCAGGATTGATGTTATTGATGATGCTTTAGACCGAGAGTTTCATGAACTGATGAAGATAGACACTGGAGATGAGGAGATTGCTAATTTTGGATCGGGAGATATATCTGATGATGATTTGTTTGCAGAGGTTATGGCGCTTAGCTTGGATGAGACATCTCCCGAGGATGAGAGTTTTGAGGAGGTTGTTGCTGATGGAAGTTCGAGGGTACCAAACTCTGTTGAGGTACCACCCACTGACTTGGAGCTTAAGCCGCTTCCAGACCATTTAGAGTATGCATATCTGTCAGGTGAGTCATCTCTTCCAGTGGTTATCTCGTCCTCACTCTCGAGTGACGAGAAAGACCGTCTCATGTCCGTTCTTAGAGCCCACAAGCGGGCTTTTGCTTGGAAGACCACAGATATTCCAGGTATTAGTCCTAATTTTTGCCAGCATAAGATTGATTTTCTTGATGATGTTAAGCCCGTTGTCCAGAGACAAAGGCGGCTAAATCCTAATATGAAGGAGGTTGTTAAGAAAGAGGTGATTAAGCTTCTTGATGCAGGAATCATTTTTCCTATTGCTGATAGTCCTTGGGTTAGTCCTGTTCATTGTGTGCCCAAAAAGGGGGGCATGACAGTTATTGAGAATGATAATAAGGAGCTTTTGGCCACGAGGACTATTACGGGTTGGCAAGTTTGTATAGATTACCGTAAGCTTAATGATGCCACCCGTAAGGATCACTTTCCACTTCCTTTCATTGATCAAATGTTGGAACGTCTTGCAGGTAATGAATATTTTTGTTTCTTAGATGGGTTTTCCGGGTACTTTCAAATACCCATTGATCCAAAGGATCAAGAGAAAACCACCTTTACTTGCCCATTTGGCACTTTTGCTTATAGGCGAATGCCGTTTGGTTTGTGTAATGCCCCTGGCACCTTTCAAAGGTGCATGATTGCTATTTTCCAGGACATGCTTGAAACTTCCATGGAAGTTTTCATGGATGATTTTTCTGTTTTTGGGGATTCTTTTCATGCTTGCTTGATTAATTTGGATAGGATGTTGGAACAGTGTGAGAGGGCACACCTTGTTTTAAATTGGGAAAAGTGCCATTTTATGGTGACCGAGGGAATTGTTTTAGGGCATAAAGTGTCTAAGGCCGGGATTGAAGTTGATAGGGCTAAGATAGATGTTATAGCCAAATTACCCCCGCCTTTCAATGTGAAAGGGGTAAGGAGTTTTCTTGGACATGCCGGTTTTTACCGCCGTTTTATTAAGGATTTTTCTAAGATTACTCGTCCTATGACCCACTTGTTGGAGAAGGACGTCCCTTTTGTGTTTGATGATGCTTGTTTGAGTGCATTTCAGGTTTTAAAGGAGAAGTTGACTAATTCTCCTATAATGGTTGGTCCGGATTAGAATTGCCATTTGAATTGATGTGTGATGCAAGTGACTATGCTGTGGGAGCCGTGCTTGGGCAAAGGGTTGATAAGCATTTCAAGCCCATTTACTTTGCTAGTAAAACTTTGAACCCCGCTCAGCAAAACTACACCACTACTGAGAAGGAGTTGCTTGCTGTGGTCTTTGCCTTTGATAAGTTTAGATCTTATTTGGTATTGAGTAAGACCATAGTTTTCACTGACCATTCAGCCCTTAAGTACCTGTTCTCAAAACAGGATGCTAAACCCAGGCTTATCCGTTGGATTCTTTTGTTGCAAGAATTTGACATTGAGATAAAGGATAAGAAAGGGGCTGAAAATTTGGCTGCCGACCATTTGAGTCGTTTGGAAGATCCTCACCGGGAGGAACTTCGTGATGGGGAGATCAATGATCACTTCCCCGATGAGTCTTTAATGTTTATCTCTAACTCTGATGATGCTCCTTGGTTTGCAGATATAGCTAATTATTTGGTTGCAGGTGAGATACCTAATGATTTCACGTACCAGCAGAAGAAGAAGCTCATATCAGATGTTAAGTATTATTTTTGGGACCATCCATATTTGTTTCGTGTTTGTGCAGATGGTATGATTAGGAGATGTGTTGCAGGAAGTGAGACTAGAGAGATCTTGGATGCTTGTCACTACGGGCCAACTGGAGGTCATTACGGTCCTTCAGTTACTGGCAAGAAAGTTTTTGATGCAGGTTTCTATTGGCCAACAATTTTCAAGGAGGCTCAAACTTTGGTAGAGACTTGTGACATTTGTCAAAGACAAGGGAGCATTACTAAGCGGGATGAGATGCCTCAACAAAGCGTTCAAGTATGCGAGGTTTTTGATATTTGGGGTATAGACTTCATGGGACCATTCCCACCGTCTAATAAGTTTCAATATATTCTTGTCGTCGTTGACTACGTGTCTAAATGGGCTGAAGCCAAGGCTTTGCCCACGAATGACGTGAGGGTAGTCATTGATTTCTTGAAACAGTTATTCTGTCGATTTGGTTGCCCTAGAGCTTTGATTAGTGACCGAGGAACCCATTTTGCAAATCATCAATTAGCCAAGGTCATGAAGAGGTATGGCATTGTGCATTATTTTTCTACTTCTTATCATCCACAAACTAGTGGTCAAGTAGAAAACACCAATAGGGCTTTGAAAAGGATTTTAGAGAAAACTGTTGGAGATAACCCCAAGGTTTGGTCGAAGAAGTTGGATGACGCCTTGTGGGCGTTTAGGACGGCTTATAAGACGCCGATTGGCACCACACCATACCGGTTGCTCTATGGCAAAACTTGCCATCTTCCTATTGAGATAGAGCATAAAGCGTATTGGGCTTTAAGGAATTTGAATTTGGATTTGATGGAAGCGCGTGAACTTAGAATGTTGCAACTACATGAGCTTGATGAGCTTAGGTTAGGTGCTTATGAGAATTCGAGGCTTTATAAGGAGAGGACCAAGATTTGGCATGATAAGAGGATCCGTAGGAAGGAGTTTAAGGTTAGGGCTAAAGTGTTGTTGTTTTTATCCAAATTTAAGATTAAGCAACCTAAACTAACTTCTAGGTGGATTAGACCGTTTGAGATTAAGCATGTATACCCGTCGGGTTATGTTGAGTTGTTTAAGCGAAATGGTGACGGTTCGTTCATTGTCAATGGTCATAGACTTAAGCTTTATTTGGAAGAAGAGCAAGTTGAGGGGATAATCGAGGAGATCCCCATTTTTAAATTCGAGACTTGAAGGTTGGTCGAGTCAAGCTAAAGACTCGTTAATAACTTAAGCGCTTCTCGGGAGGCAACCCGTGTTCATTTTATCATTTTTACTTTTCTTTGAACTAGTTAGATTTAATCTTGTTTTATTAGTAAGTGCAGGAGTGGTCTCGATTTGATGCGGTTCCGGGTTGTGTGATTTGAGTTTTTGACATATTGTTGAAGAAAAATATATGTTCAGCAATTCCCCACTGCGCCGCAGTGGGGGTAGGATTGCCTGACTGCGCCGCATGCCAAAGCCTCTGTCCACTTGTGATATACATCCCACTGCGCCGCAGTGGGAGTGCATACTCCTCACTGCGCCGCAGTGGGAGTACGGGTAGGTCAAAGAGAGACCAGGTAAGTTTGTTTTCTTTTACTCTTTTACACTTTTACTCTTTCTTCTTCTTTTCTCTCCCCCAAAAAACCAAAATACCCATTAACCTCCTTCAAGATCTTCCATTTTCTTCCATCTTTAATCCTTTGTCCAGATTTTCATCTTCATACATTGCATAATGGGAAGAAGTGTAAGTTTTCTCTTTAGTTTCTTTGTATTTTCCTTTTATTTTGAATTTTCAATTTCTAGGGTTTATGCTAGATTAAATCTTTCGAATTAACTTAGGGGTTTTGACGTTTGTGGGCAATAGAAGCTAATTGGGTGATAAATCTTTCATCTAGTTCATCAATTTGTGATTTTGATTTAGAAATTAGGGTTTTGAAAATTTTGGGGATTTGATTTGAAGAACAAGTATGGGGGTATGTTGATATAGGTTGTTTAAAGTGGAGAATACTGGATCTTTTCCCTATATTTGCTTGTTAGATTTCCCCATTTTGTGCCATATCATGATGAACCCTAGAAAAGTTTGCCCAGGTTTTTGCCTCACTGCGCCGCAGTGAGGGGATTCATGCCTCACTGCGCCGCAGTGAGGATCTTCTGCCCGTTTTGTCCTTTTGCCCCACTGCGCCGCAGTGAGGGTGAAGCATGCCCACTGCGCCGCAGTGGGGGCCCTTCCCTGCCAAGATGTTTGTTTGTTTGATATGCCTCCCACCTTTGCATTCTTAATACTTACAATTGGACGTTTTCATGTTTGTGAATGCAGGGAGCTGAAGATAAGGCCGCGGGAAAGCGCAAAATGGTTGAGGGGCAATCCAGTGAGGCGGTTGATGTCCCGACTAAGACTTCAAAGAGACAAATGGAGGTGCCGCTCACATTTATTGAAGAACTGAACGAGCGACATGCTTGGCTATCATTTGAGGGAATTAGGCAGCCTCAGAAGAACATCTACAAGAACAAGTTGTATAAGCTTTCTAAGCATGTGGTCCTTCCCGCAAGACATTTAACTCAATTTCAAGCTCAGGTATTTGGAGTTCAGGAGGATATTCGACGGTGGTTTTCTATGAGTATGAGAGTTGGAGGTGCGTCAAGAGGGCATGACGTGAGTTGTGATATTTGGCGGCGGGTATTCGCTAACCATGAAGCCGCCTACCGTGAGTTATGCTTAGAGTTCTATTCAACCTTGAAACTAAAGAAGGAATTGGGAAAAGTGAAAGATATTTTTGAAGAGAGGATAGTTTCATTTTATTGTGGGGGACAGCAGAGGAAGCTGTCAATTGTTGAGTTTGGTTACTACTGTGGGATGTATACGAGGGAGGAGTTGCAGAGTGCTGAGTTTAGGGATATTTTGAAGAAGGGGTATAGAACACAGGCCGATTTGGGTGATGGAGAGTCTATCGTGCAATATTACACCAGGATCACGGGGTGATGAAATATTTGTAATCTCCTTTGTTTTCTTTTATTTTCTGCATGGTACTTTATTTTGTTTGAACTATTTTGGATATTTTTGAAGAGAGGATAGTTTCATTTTATTGTGGGGGACAGCAGAGGAAGCTGTCAATTGCTGAGTTTGGTTACTACTGTGGGATGTATACGAGGGAGGAGTTGCAGAGTGCTGAGTTTTGGGATATTTTGAAGAGAGGATAGTTTCATTTTATTGTGGGGGACAGCAGAGGAAGCTGTCAATTGCTGAGTTTGGTTACTACTGTGGGATGTATACGAGGGAGGAGTTGCAGAGTGCTGAGTTTAGGGATATTTTGAAGAGAGGATAGTTTCATTTTATTGTGGGGGACAGCAGAGGAAGCTGTCAATTGTTGAGTTTGGTTACTACTGTGGGATGTATACGAGGGAGGAGTTGCAGAGTGCTGAGTTTAGGGATATTTTGAAGAAGGGGTATAGAACACAGGCCGATTTGGGTGATGGAGAGTCTATCGTGCAATATTACACCAGGATCACGGGGTGATGAAATATTTGTAATCTCCTTTGTTTTCTTTTATTTTCTGCATGGTACTTTATTTTGTTTGAACTATTTTGGATATTTTGGATGGTTGGTCTTTTGGAATGTTATTGAACAGGTTTGATCCGATTGATGGCAATACCTAGTGGAACCCAAGTGTGGGGGAGGACCCGTTGGATTTGTTTGATTGTGTGATCGTGTTAGTAGCTCACTATGATGTCATGTGCATATGCTGGCAGTAAGTTCAGCGCAATATTTTTGATTGGCATCTTTATTAACATTGTTTCACACACAGCTCTCGCACCTTCCGTTTTGGGCTAAGTTTGTTTCTCCCGTCAACCAAATTGGACTTCCTTTTTAGGAAGAGCAATTTGTGGTGCGGGGTCGACTTACTTGTTTTGAAACTGAATGTGTCCATGATCCGGTATGTGTTCTCATTCTTTCTGTCTATTGTGCTTACCCCTATTTACCTTTGTTTTGACCGATTGTTGGACATTGAGGGCATTGTCCATCTTAAGTGTGGGGGGGTGGCAAATAGGTTTAAGCAACCGGATATATCTCTTTTGTTGTTTTGCCATTGGGTATTCAACCGGTCTTGTGGATGTGTCCCTCTCATAGGCTTTTGGATTTTATCCAAGGGTAAGGGTTTCTATTTTGAACTCTGAACTATGATGTGCATGTTTGAGATTGGTGGTTTCAATTTGGTAGGATAACAGAAGATGATATGATTTGAAACTTGTGTTGAGCTTGTCCTTGTGGTAAATTGCTTTTGTCACTTAATTCATAATAACTTAATGAGCAATTTTACTACAAAATTTTTCCTTGGTACAAAATTTTAATCGGCGAAATGTGTTCTGAACGGTTATTGGGCTAATCCTTGTGGATTGATAACATTACTTGCATACTCAAATTTCCCAAACACCTAAAGTTGTGAGATTCATCATTCATTTATAGATGTGCTAGGTGTTTACGGTTTTGGTTTGATTGCCTTGTAATTTGTCCCTCTCTTAGACTCTTGGATTTATTCAGGAGTAAGGATTCCATTTCGAACTCTGAACTAAGATGTGTGAATTTGAGGTTTATTTATTCCATTTCCGGGTTCATTTCTTTGATATGAGTGTGCCGGTGATGTGTTGAGCTAGAACTTGGCCTGGTGATCGTTACGAGACCGTAGTGAGAATTCTTTTGTGATATAAGTACATTGGATGACGAATTGGCATATTAGGTTTGACCCGTATTTTCTTTCTTTCTTTTCACCTTTGCTTTGTATATTTTTACCTTTACTATACATACACTTTCTTTCCTTCCTTTGTAAACCTTTGTTGCACTCATCCTTAGTGCAAAGTACACTTATACATCCCTTTTAACTTAGCCTTACCCTTTGTATATATCCACTTATATATGTAAACGTTACCTAATTATACCTTACTATACCGATAGTCTAATCTAGGGGGCCATTGATTTTCATTGGTTTGTTTGGATGGTTTGGGAGAGCTTCAGTGGGTTGTCTAGTGGGATATTCTTATCTATGAGAATACATCAATTGGTCAAGTTATTGAGGATTATCTTGGATTGTTTAAAGGAAATGTAAGTGTTATAGACATGTTCATCATTGTAAGAGGGTGCCTACTAGTAGAGTAAAAGTGGTTCAATAAAAAAAAAAAAAAAAGAAGAAAAAAAAAAAAAGAAAAGAACTTGGGCTACTAGTGGGTACTTCTCATTTTTTTTTATGTCTAAAGAATTGTTGTATCATGTGGTTCGTGAATAGAATGAAAGATTTGGTTGTTCCTAAGTTGTTTGAAGTTGATACACCACAATGGTGTCGGGTTTGCTTGTTACTTTTGAGGTGTGTTCAAGGGATAACATCTTATGGGTTGTTGGCAATCAATGGTAAGGGTTTGATTAGACTATTTTGTACTTAACTTATACTTTTGTTATTTCCTATCACTAACCTATATTTCCCAAATCCCATTGTAAATACCCTTAGCCTAACTTTACAACCGACTTATATGCCAAATTTTGATGATGTACTTGGTGCTCACGCCATGTCGGTGGAGCTATGATCCTTGTTCAAGCCTATGGTAAGATATGCATCATGACCGCGCAATGAGTGATTATTCATATATATTCAACCCCAATAGTAAGTTCGTTGGAGGAGGATGATTTTGATAGGTTCATTTGTTTCACTTTTGCTTAGTCGTGTTATTGAGGCTTGTGGATTGTTCAGATATTGTCAAACATTTCGGATTTTCATTTAAGATTAAAACTGCTTCACCAAAGTCCTTGTCATCGACATACTTGGTTTGGCTTCTTTTTGGAAATTTGTAATGTGTTTATGTAGCTTCGTGCCAAGGAATGCTTTTTGCTTAATTTCCAGATTTGCTTGAAGACAAGCAATGCTCAAGTATGGGGGGATTTGATGTGACCAATTTATATAGATCGCCCACATCATTATTGGCCTTTTTCGTATGTGTTTTGAGTCGATTTTGTATGCATTTGGCACGTTTATGGTGTTTGTTAGTGCTTTCAGGTTCTTAGCAGGTTGCGCGTCCATTTGGTACATTTTCTGACGATTTTTTGGCCAGGAAGTTGACCCGAGTGTTCGAGTGATGTTGATAAAGAAGAACAAAGATTTCAGCAGATATGCACTGCGCCGCAGTGGGTGGGTTATTGCCCCACTGCGCCGCAGTCAAAGGGTGCCAAGGCCAAAGCTTTCCAGTGATTTAACACTGCGCCGCAGTGGGAGTGCACGTGTCCCACTGCGCCGCAGTCAAGGTCGAGAAAAAAAGATATGCTTTTCAGTGATTTAACACTGCGCCGCAGTGGGAGTGCACCAGCCCCACTGCGCCGCAGTTAAGGTCGAGAAAAAAGATATGCTTTTCAGAGATTTAACACTGCGCCGCAGTGAGAGCACACCATGCCCACTGCGGCGCAGTCAGCTGCACGGGGAATCAGGGTTACAGCCTCTTTTGCATCAGATTTGAAGGGGGTATAAATAGAAAACATAACCCTATTTCCCAAGGGATCAAGTTTTCTTTCTAGGAGCTGTTCTAGGCGAATTCTTCGGAGGATCATCTCAAATTTCATCAATTGATTCATTGAAGATTCAAGAACACCCATCTAGATCGTATCTACTTTTCCGTCTTTGCAATTTCTATTCAAACAAATTGGTACAATATGTTCTATTTCTATTTCGTTTGTTATTTTCAATTTAGCATGAGTGGCTAGATTTATAATCATCCACTTTGATGAAACTTGATGAATGATATGATTGCAATATTTTAATTCAAGAGTTGATTCAATTATCGTTGTGTCGTGATCTTTATCAATTAATTCCTTGTGATTTATTCTTTTGATGTTGATGGTTTATGTGTTCATCGTTAGTGGTACTAGGTGAATATGTTTATCGTTTCAATTCGATTGTTTATGGTCGTTTTTCACCGGTTCATGGTATGACGGTGAATGTCAAATCTATAATAGGAGTTAATTGGTAAACGTGTTTAGAAACGGTTGGTGGTACCACGTTTTCATTCACATAGGCATAATTGGTAATTGGATAATCAAGCAAACTAATTGTTGGGGAGATTTTCTAGGCATTGGTGGTACCGGCTTGGGTAATTTAACTAGCAACTTAGGTGTTTGGGATATTTGTGAGCGGTTGGTGGTACCACGCGAGCATTTTATCCTTTCACGATTATCTTGTCAACTCTAAATAATTTGATCTTTATCGTGTGCAATCATAACTGAAGTCAAGTGGATTCGAAGTGGATGATCTTTATTCATATTGTTTGAACTTTCTTTACTTTCAATTGTCTTGTCATTTCAATTTCTTTAATTTCATATTGTCAAAGTTAGGTAGCTATTCGGATACGGTTTCACCCTTTCTCTAAAACTACTTTAGCAACAATTATTTCAAAACCAATCCCCGTGAACGAATTCGGACTTACCTTTTAGCTATACTATATAAGAACGGGTCCACTGCCCGCTAGTGTGTAGTAGTCAGTTTTAGGGTAATTCTTGTTTATAAATTTTAAACTCGATTTCACACATCAATGCCCTCGCTTGTGCTTCTTTAATTCGATCAAGTAGCCCCGACTTGGCTTGAACTTGCATGCTCATCAACTTACAAGAAGAACTTTGCACCTTCCTACTTAGTGCATCCGCCACTACATTAGCTTTACCCGGATGGTATTTGATTTCACAATCGTAATCCTTTAGTAATTCCATCTACCTCCTTTGTCTCACGTTCATCTCCTTTTGATTAAAGACATACTGCAAACTTTTATGATCGGTAAACAAGGTGCATTTTGTACCATAAAGGTAATGTCTCCACAATTTCAAAGCAAATACTACTGCCGCTAATTCAAGATCATGGGTCGGGTAATTCTTCTCATGTGGCTTCAACTGGCGTGAAGCATAGGCGATCACTTTATCCCTCTGCATCAGTACACAACCCAAACCCGTAATAGATGCATCACTATACACAACCAAATCATCGGTACCTTCAGGCAAGGCAAGTATAGGAGCTTCACACAACTTCTTTTTCAATGTTTGAAATGCATTCTCCTGCTTATCGGTCCACTCAAACTTTACTCCTTTCTTCGTTAGTTCAGTCATAGGCTTGGCTATTCTGGAGAAATCCTGAATGAATCTTCTATAATATCCAGCCAAACCAAGAAAACTTTTAATCTCAGTAGGAGTCTTTGGCTGCTCCCACTTTGAAACAGCTTCAATCTTGGAAGGATCTACTTTAATACCTTCTGATGAAATGACATGACCAAGAAACTGCACTTCTCGAAGCCAAAACTCGCATTTAGAAAACTTGGCATACAACTTCTTCTCCCTCAACACCTCCAAAACTGCTTTCAAGTGCTCACGGTGCTCATCTTCTGACTTAGAATAGATCAAAATATCGTCAATAAACACAATAACAAAATGGTCTAGAAAGGGACGGCATACCCGATTCATTAAGTCCATAAACGCGGCTGGAGCATTAGTCAACCCAAATGGCATGACCAAGAACTCATAATGCCCATATCTAGTCCGGAAAGCTGTCTTTGCTACATCCTCCTTCTTAACCTTCAATTGATGATAACCGGACCGCAAATCTATCTTTGAAAAATATGAAGCACCATGAAGTTGATCAAAGAGATCATCAATTCGTGGGAGAGGATATTTATTCTTAACCGTTCGCTTATTCAGCTCACGGTAGTCTATGCACATGCGCATAGATCCATCCTTCTTTTTAACAAAGAGAACCGGAGCTCCCCAAGGCGAGGAACTAGGTTGTATGAACCCTTTGTCAAGTAATTCCTGAAGTTGGGACATTAACTCTTTCATTTCTGTAGGAGCTAATCGGTAAGGTGCTTTAGCAACAGGTGTAGCACCGGGAATAAGATCTATTTGAAAAGTAACTTCACGATCGGGAGGAATACCGGGAAGATCATCGGGAGACACATCGGGAAAGTCGGATACTACATCAACACTAGCAATAGAAGGCTTCTCCTTTCTTACATCTGTGAGTCCCTCGATAGCTGCAGATCGCTCTCGAGATCGTCTATTGTTATGTCGTGAGTGCGGAATCCTCACGAGATAACTAGTTTGATTAGTTATCAAATATATTGCTAATTATATCAATATAATCGGCCTTATGTGATCTATCTTCGTTTTCTATATGCTAGAAACGAACTTAGTCGCCTTTGGTGTGTGAAATCTGAACTGGAACCTCAATTTAGGGTTTCCATTCGTTTATATATGTTTCAAATCGATATTGGGCCTGCTGGGCTTTGTTCTTACGAACTTAGCAACCCAGCCCATATAACGAAGATTATCTTCGTTAGTTCCTAACGAAGATTATCTTCGTTAGTACTAAATACCATCAACATCTATGCTTAGTTATTTTCCAAGTACTTTATGTACAAGAAACCTAACATATATTATGTTTGTACTTGTATAACATACATAACAAACATCATATATAAACATATAAATAACACCAAAACATGTAATCGATCATTACTAAAACACGAAGTCCATAATCTATCAATTACATATAAATGAATAAGACATAAAACAACATAATGTCTTAATCTAAAAGACTAATCAAATCTAAGTTGCTGTTGTCACATCAACATGCATCAACAAACTCCCCCTTGACAGCAGCATCTTCGATTTCTTCAGTCTTCAAAAAGTCTTCATCATCCATCAAATAACAATCGTTTGCTATTTGCATGGATATTTTCATGTAAGCAGACTTGAAGAATCTTACGATATCGATCTTCTTCATTCTTCCAAAATGGTAAAAATGAGCATTCAGTATCGTATAATTTTCTCTGATCATTTCTTGAGAAGTTAACCAACTGCATTGGATCATACATTCTTCTCAACAATATCTTCTTCTTCGAGTCCGCATACATCTTGGCTTCACCAGAATTTCGATCAATCTCCCAATTATCCATCTTATCCAAGACATCTTGTGCCCATTTCTTAGCAGGGACTTTGATCATACATTTGATATCACGTTGAATATACTCAACATTTTTATCTGGCTTAACCACCTTCTTCTTTCGTCTTGGTTCAATATGAAACTTTGATTTTTCAGAGTCTTTCATATTCAATCTCAACTTGAAATCTTCGTAACGAAGATTATCTTCGTTAGTACTAAATACCATCAATCATCTATGCTTAGTTATTTTCCAAGTACTTTATGTACAAGAAACCTAACATATATTATGTTTGTACTTGTATAACATACATAACAAACATCATATATAAACATATAAATAACACCAAAACATGTAATCGATCATTACTAAAACACGAAGTCCATAATCTATCAATTACATATAAATGAATAAGACATAAAACAACATAATGTCTTAATCTAAAAGACTAATCAAATCTAAGTTGCTGTTGTCACATCAACATGCATCAACAACATCAATAACATAGGCCAAGAAATGACTCTTATTCTTCCTTATACATTTAATAGCCTTTATCATACTAATGATCTTTATCCCCCCTCTCTTCTTATCTCCATAAACCGTTACCACATTACCATCGGGTGTAGAAAAACGAATAATCTTTTGTGAACACAAAATACAAGCTTCATTTCTAGACAACCAATCCATACCAATCACTACATCAAAACCGGCTAAGATAGTAGGCAATAACTGAACTGGAAACAAACGACCTTCAATCTCAATGTCACAATCATCATATCCCACACGTATATCACTAACCGTACCATTAGCAATCTCTACCTCTATCGAACAATCTAAAGGGGTAGTGACTCTTCCTAGCTTAGGAGCAAATAAAGTAGACACAAACGACCTATTTGCACCCGAATCAAATAAAACAGAGGCAGGTTTTGAATTAACAAGGAAAGTACCACTTACCACCTCGTCGTTGTTCTTAGCATCATCAACAGTCATCTGCAATGATCTCACTTTTGTTGCTGAAGTGGCTGCTTTCTTCCCGTCATTCTTCATTTATGGGCAATCGGCAATAAGATGACCCGTTTCTTGACACTTGTAGCAACGAGTCTTGTCCCTACATTCTGTTGCAAGATGTCCCGACTTCCCACACTTATGACACCTTCTTGTCTTGTCGGAACATTGACCTTCATGAACAATCTTGCAAAAAGCACACCAAGACCCATTCTTCTTTTTATCTTTGTCACCACTTGAGCTAGAATTCCCACGGAACTTCTTATTATTATTGTTGTTCTTAGATGACCAATTTGACCTTCTTTTGAACCCTGCTTTCTTGTCATCAACTTTCTCCACTACTTTCTCGCCTTTGAAATCATCATCCAACCTCTTTGACTCCTTAATAGCCGCCGACAAAGTCACATGTTGTCTACATAATCCACGATAACTAGCGGGGAGACCATCACAATAAGCCTCAATTTGGTCCTCCTGCCTTCGAACCAAGTGTCCAACAAACTTCAACTTCTCCATAAATGAATGTGCATATTCAGAAATTGCACCCGGTTTCGCAACCAATGATCTAAACTCCTTTTCAATCAACCTTAACTCACGAGTTCCCACACACTCCTATAGAAACTTCTCCTTAAAGGTTCCCCAAGGCATAACTGCAAGTACCTCAGGAGCCATAGAAACTGTAGTAGCCCTCCACCAATTACGGGCATTCTTCTTCAACATCCTACTAGCACACAAAACCTTCATATCATCCGGACAATAGCAAGATGCAAATACTACCTCAATGTCCTCAATCCACTCCATAGCACCCACTGCATTTTGGGTACCATCAAACTCCTTAGCACCACATTTCTAAAAGCTTTCATATTTGAAGTTATTAACACGAGGTGCATTAACAACTCCAAGTCCTCCACCATTAACTCCATTAACACCCACGGCTGCAATGGATGGTTCACCACTTTGGGAGGGATTAGAGTAATTCCCTTCCGAACGTTCCCCTCTACTTCTCTCTGCATCTCTTTCGGCTCTCATTTGAGCCAACTCTTCTTCGTTCCTCATCAAAAGAGCTCGGATAGCTCTCAACTCTTCATGTAATTCTACTTGGTTGGGAACCTGTTCAATCACCGGGTTTGCCCTATCTACTTCAGAGGCGGTTGGTGGATCACCAAGGAGGCGATTTTGTACACGGGGTGGCCTTTGCTCCACTTCATTTCCAGCCCCGTTTCCATTAGGAGGAACACCACCACCATTTCCTCCTCCTCTCTGGTTACTAGCTCTAGTATTTGCCATTAACTCTACAAGGCAACGACGACGGTTAGCAAGAGTTAAAGTGAGACTACATTTATCAAGGCCATACATCATTTAGCTACATTATCACACACAATATTCAAGCCTTAAATTTACACTCTCACTCACTCCCCAACCCGTCCTATAGTACTTCATCTCAAAGCTAGGCACACCTGCATAAGTCTAACATATCCTACATCAGTTTAAGTCCAAAATCCTACGGTCAAAGTCGAATCTTGGTTCACTTAAACCATTTCTCTGATACCAACTTGTAACACCCGTCATTTAAAAATATGGGTTTTCAAAAACTTTCACCTAACGGTGTCAAATTGCGGAAGAAAAGACTTTAAAAGTCAAAACCGATAAAAACTGTTCGGTTTCTACGTTTAGTTGGTGTTACATGCAATACCATCAAAAAGTTTAAAATGAAAACCCAACGGTTGCCCAACACAAAACAACCGTTCAACAATACTACATAAATTCGACATCAAGTACGAATTGTAAATAAATGTCTAAAGAGACAATCGTCTATGGGTAGCTAAGTCCTCCTGCATGCATCTACCCAACTCTCACTCTTATTCCTGCATCAACTAGTCCTTCAAGCTAAACCTGAGGGAACAACCACATTTAAGAAACAAGTATTAGCTAACGAATTAGCTAAGTAAGATAACACTATGTTATTAAAGCTTTTGTCCAATTAAAACAATCTTCATTATTAGACAAGTTTATTTAGGCACAACACACATCACACGTTCACACATAACTGCATATCAACTTCATATCAATTAGGGCGAATCCCCTAAATGTGCCTATCCTTCATTTTATTCACACATTATCACACATATCTTCGTTAACTGCATATAAGTGTAACATAAGTCACACCCGACTAGATGCTTCACCAAAAGGCGAGTCACACTTCGTCGTTAAGGAATGGCAAGCCAGTCCAAGAGTAATCCGTATGTGGAGGTTGGTCAAACCCCTCGTATTACTCACCCTGCATTATAATGACCATGTTGCAAGGAGCCACCCAAGCAACAACTACGTTAACGCACTCGTCCGGCTAAGACTAGTACGGGTTAAGCTTAACACTTTCCCTGCATTATATTTATGAGCTCGGTTTCACACATATGGTTTAGGTAACACACATTCCTAAACCGTCACACACATATAGTCTAGGTAACACACATTCCTAGACATCCACACACTTTATCTTCATTACGTTTGGATCCTTAAACGTGCAAGTGGCATGGCAACCTACTAAGTCTAGTGAGCTAGGTGTACAAGCCATGTAAGCATGCATATATCACACATCAACTTCATTTCTACATTTCATGCATAAAGAGATACTTCGTAATACTACATAAACTGCATAACAATACACTACATTAAGCAATACTTCATTTCACTACATTAGGGACTGCATTTCAGGTCTCATGGTCAACTACATAACCCATAATACCTCCCGTGTAACCCCATATGCCCACATGCAATATAAAGATACCAAATGAAAGTATTTATGATTTGAAACCAGCTTTTCGTTGAATCCCCCAGCGTGTCAAAGTAGTGTATCTTACCTCGGCGTAGTTCACAACAATCACAACTAGTCACTGTGTAAAGCAACTATGCTCGTCTACCTATAATTAGTAAACGATTATTAGACAACTACATACTCATGTCATTAAGGTCAATAACTAGACCCACACACAATACCGACTCACTTTAGTTTCAGGTCTAATCTACATGTCAAACGACGTTACGGTTCAAAACTAACTTTTCTGAAAACTGGTGAGTTGCGCCGCAACTCACACCTATCGTTGCGCCGCAATGCGCCCAATTGCGCCGCAACTTATCTTTCTGGAAACCAGTTGCGCCGCAACTGGCCCCGATTCTGCACTAGTTTGATCGATTACACCCCAAACCAACACCAAACGATTCCAAATCAATTATCAGACCTTTATACATCAAAATCCTTCATTTTATGACCAATCAAATGCAATAAACTTCCCCATTAAACAACATATGATTTCCTTCATAAAAACAAACGTTATTACAACATCGATTGATCCTCCAACGACCTAAACCACTTCTTAATAATCCATACAATTGAAAAGATAATAAATCTATATTACAATACCTTTTCTACCTGTAGATCACAAATAGGATGCAAAACTCTTGACAAAACACACTCGAATCACACGTTGGAAGGCTTTTCGGCTTGCAATTAGATGGAGGAATGCTATGGGAAGGCTTAGGGCTTGTTTAGAGAGTGTTATGGCTGCAAAATATGATCTAAAGACAACCCCTAATTCCTTAATCCCGTTTTTGACTTTACCTCCATGTCAAAACTAGCCCCTAAGCTTCCTAATGCTTCATTATTGGTCACAAACTACTTTATTGACCATATACATCACTAATCCTTCATTAAATGTCACTACATGGACATTAACCTTCATATTACACACATTTATACTACATTAACATTTAGGCTTTCAAGCCTCACACATATCACACAATAACTACATATAAGCATTAAATCTAAAATAGACTTAACGGCACACACAATATTGACTTAACGGCATTAGTCAACTAGTAAAGAAAAGTTTGGGATGTTACAACAATACTACTTTGGACCAGTTTATGATAAAGAAAATACCTACTGAAGCTGGTTCAAGTGGTGTGAAGATCCTTACTGATGAAGAAAAAGATTGGGAGACTACAAAGGAACAGGCTGAACTGTTAGGTGTAACAGTTGAGGTGGCATACAACTTATTAGTGGAAGACAGAAGAAGAGAAAATGCTAAAAAGACCCAATCTGATCCAGAGATTGCCAAGATTCTTCAAGAAACATTGAACAAAGAAGATGAAGAAGATCTTGCAGTTGTGGGATCAAAGAAGAAAGAGGGCAAAGGTAAAAAGAAAGTGGTGGTTCACTCAAAACCATCACATAAGCTGAAAGATGTAAAGGCAAGTACTGAATTCCATGATCAGTGGGAAGCTCTGGAGAAAAGAAAGGTGACTGAAAGAATCAAGTATAGAAGACATCCAGAGCTGATCACTAAGTGTCAATTAAAAAGAAGAAGAGGACAGTCCATCCCCTGCATCAGGATCACAAGAGAAGGTTATGAATCAAGCTATGAAACTTGTGATCTTGACAAGCTGTTTGATTTGGGATACACTAAGTGGGTGGAGTTGTACAATATCATCACTGGAATGCCTGGCATTCATAGAGAGACAGTCTTGGAAGCCATTGAAAAGAAGTTTGCAATAATTGTTAAATTCAAGATTGATATCACTGGTCTTCCAAGACCTAAAGCTTATGATATGGATGATGAAGATGAGTCAGCTGAGCCTCTTAAAAAGAAAAGGAGAAGACTTGGAAGAATTAATGCTCCTGAAGGTGATCATACAGATTTTCTCAAGAACTTGAACCCTTCAGAGTTGTTTGATCAATTATCTTCTGAAGCTCTTGACAAGATTCTAAGTCATCTTGATCTGTCTCTACCTGCTGGTGTTGAAAATGCAAGAAGTGGGCTGTTCATCACTGAACCTGAGCATGGAATGTACTTTGTGAATGCAAGAGGCAAATTGGTATTCCAAAGGACTGCTGAGCTGAAAAAGGTACCTCATATGCACCTATTTACCTTGTACAGATTCTGTGTTAATTTTAGTGAACAAGGTAATGGGTATGAGCAGTTCCTTATTAATGAGGGTCTAGATAGGAAATTAAATGTGACTGTTGCCCCATCATATGAAGTAAAACAAGAAGCTGTAGAAATGATTGGGGAATAGTCTCCTATCTTGTAAATATTTTTATCTCTCTATATATGCAAAAGTAGATGTACAAATTATGTTTTATTGTTAAAACTTCATATCAGATCAAAAAGAACCCAAAAGATTCAAAGGGTCACAAACTGTTAGTCATATTTTACTTTGATTCTTTGTAAGCTGATAGTTAGAAGTGTGTTGGGTTTTGTCATCATCAAATAGGGGGAGATTGTTGAGTCCCAATGTTCATTGTAAATTTGGTGATGACAAATCTGATAGATAAACTGTTAGGTCAAAAATCGACCAAGTATAATTTGTTCAGAAATAGCTGAAGCTCAGTGAAGAATACTTGTATAGAATTCTGAGGTCGCTCAGAATTAGTTCACTGAAGCTTCACTTCAGTTCAGATCAACGTATCAGAATACCGTTCAGAATGAAGTCAAAGACTGAAGTCTGAAGAATGAGAATCAGTTCAGATGTGGAGCTCAGAAACTGATTCTACCTGATCGAAGACTGAAGCATCTCAGTATAAAAGTACTTACACACTTTTACACTGATTACGAAGAAGACTTTTTACTTTACATATCTTTACCCGGTTAATAGACTTAACTATTAATTAAAGTACAAGGTAAAGTAAAGGTTGGGAATAAGGTTTGATAAGTCACATCAATGACTTATATACCTAAACCTTAAAAGTACACATGTAAGGAATTAGCTTTAATTTCCTTAAATACTCCCAACCATATTTGTACGATCTGGTCCACGTCATCATGGACTTAGGTCTATAAATATAAGTCTTCTCACAACTTGCAAATTGCTTGAAAACCTTTGCATTGCAACTTGTGAGATATACTCTAAGTAATCCTTACGAGTATTTCCAAGTTATTAGATCACTTGTATTTCTAGGTTGTTTAGATATTTACACTTGGGTGTTTATCTTTGTTCCGCAACAACCTTTGTATTTGTTTATATATCAATAAATCAAATACCTTGAAAAATACGTTGTGTCTCAATGTTACATACTTGATCTATACATATTATTTATATAGTTTCAGCCCTTATTGTTTCTTGCATTTACTTTCAGTATCTTTATTGTATTGTTCATCCATATCTGGATCGTATTCTGAACTGGTCTTCTTCCAGTTAGAACTACTTGCCAGTCGGGTATTAAACCATCTATATTTGGGACTCACAATGGGTATCAGAGCAGTAAGGTTGAATTATGTTAATTCATTAACCTTTGATCTGCAAAGATGGTTGACCAAATGTTCAATACAGGCCCTGACCCTAATGCTAATTCTAATACTAACGCTAATGCTAATACAACTCCACCCCCTATCATCGACAACAATATACCATCACATAATGTGCATGTACACTTTCCGAATAATCATGTTCCCAAATTTGATGGGAACAGTGAAAACTTTCAAACATGGAAAGCATGCATGCTCAAATATATTGCTGGTGTTGAAAGACATTTGACCGATATTCTCAAAGAAGGACCCTTTGTCCCATTAAATGCCTCCACTGTTGTCAGAAATGCCGATGGGACTCCTAGGGTTTCACCCAAGGAGAAGGATCATTGGTCTGAAGAAGATCATAGGCTGGTAGACCTTGATACCAAACTGCAAAATATGATCTTGTATGCTGTTCCTGAAACTCTTATGCCCACCCTTGTTTTACTTGAAAATTCTAAATTAATGTGGGAGGAACTCATGACACAATTTGAAGGCACCAATGAGACAATTGTCACAAGAAAAGTTGCTTTGAATAAAAGATATGAGTCTTTTTTTGCTATCCTCGGTGAAACTTTAACACAAACTTACATCAGATTCACTAATCTGGTAAATCAATTGAAAGCCCTGGGTGTAACTAAAGACAAAGAAATTTTGTTGGAAAAGTTTTGTGACATCTTACCTTCTAAATGGGAAAACTTGATCTTGGTTTTGAGACAAGGAAAAACCTTGCACAGTCACACTCTAGCCTCCCTGTATGGAGCCTTCAGGTACACTAAAGAGAACAAGGCTGAGAGAGCTGTGGCTGAGCAAGATGCCAAAAATCATGCTTCTACCAGTTCAGTCATGGTTCATAATTCTGAACCACATGGGACTGCTCTACTATCTTCTGAGAGTGATCATTCTGACTCAATGAAGAAGATGGTCTCTGAAATGTTAAAAACCGGTATTTCTGATAATGTAACTCATAGTTGTGATGAGGATGACAATGATGATCTGGTTGCCATGCTGGCTAAAACGTTCAATCATTTTAAGGCCAAATCTAATCGATCTGGCAAACCATTTGCTTCCAGCGCTTCTATTGATAAGTCTAATCTTGAATGCTTTAAGTGTGGCAAGAAAGGACATTTCATGAATGAATGCAGATCTAGTCAGCCTTCATCATCACAATCTGCCCCTAATCATTCTATTTTTCAGAAACCTGATGACAGTTATAAGGCTAAGTATAAGAAGCTGAAAGCCCAAATAGCTCTCATGGCTCAAAACAACTCAAGCAATAATAGTTGTATGATTGCCAAGACTGAAAAATGGGAGGAATCTGATGAATCATCTGATGATGAAGAAGAAGTAAGGGATATGTGTTTCATGGCACGTGAAGATCAAGGTCATTTGGTCAAATCTGATGTTGAATCTGGTCGTTGGGTGGATATTGTCATGAAAAAGGTTAGTGACTTTGGCTTTGAAAGTGATGAGGAACAAAAACTAGACCTTTTGGTTCTTTTAGAAGCTGACATTTCATTTGTCGAAACTGTGTGTTCAGAAAGCTTAAAAATGTTTGAAAATAATACTTCTGAACTGAACGCCAGTCAGGCCAGACTAAAAGAGCTGAAAGATGTTCATTTGGCTTTAAAAAGTTATCAGTCTATGGTTGCCACTTTAGAGCTGGAAAAAGAAGAATTGAAAACCATCCTTGAAAAAGAACAAGCAATAATTAAATCTTGGATGAAAGCACCAAGGCCAGATGCTGCAATTAAAAATACTTTTGCAACTCAAAGAACAGCATATGAATCTGGTGATCTTCATTTGGCATCTATAATCACTGATTTAGATGCACTTCCAAAGGAAATAAAACCTGAAATCATTTTTCCTAAAGTTGGCAAGCAGAAAACTGTAACTGATAAGGTCCAGGAACAATCTGAGGGTAAATCTGAAACAGCTCAGACAACTGTTTCAGACAGGAAGGCTAAAACCAAAAAGCCATCCCCTCAGACTTCATCTAAGGTTCCAAAAGGCCTAAAGAAGAAGAAAAATATCTCCCCCACTGAGCCCTCTACCTCAGATTCAGGTAAGGCTCAGGTGTCTAATGAAGAATCAATTTTGTTAAGGTTAGAGAGTCAATTTCAGTTACTGGCTAGACAGGTGCAGAGTTGTAATGCACGTTTAAAAAATGTTGAAACCACCCCTCTTCAACCTAAACAAAATGCAAAACCTTTTTCCAAACAAATCAAGCAAAAATCTGAGAAGAAAAAGGTTGAGCCCCCCATCAAACCAACTGTTTTTGTGTCATCTGAGATTATGACTGAGATCCCCTTTGATCCTTCAGTTCCTTATGAACCAAAGAAATTTGAGACTGCTAAGGGAGAGTCTAGCGAACCCATCACCAGATGGGTTCCCAAAAAGAACTAATCTTTGTGTTTGTGCAGGGAGACCGAAAGAAGAATATATGGTATCTTGACAGCGCTGCTGGCAGAACCATGACTGGTTATCAGACCCTGCTGGAGGAATACAGGGTGCAAGCGGGGCCCTCAATAACATTTGGAAATGATGAAAATGAAAAAACTGAGGGATATGGTGTCGTGAATAATGGAAAATTCAAATTCACACGTGTTGCATATGTGAACGGTTTGAAATATAACCTGATCAGTGTCAGTCAACTATGTGATGATGGCTTCAAGGTATTATTTGATATTTCACAAGGCACCATATTCAACAGGGATGGAAAGGTAGTTTTGATTGCGCCAAGAAAGGGAAACATTTATATCATTGATATGAATAGTTCACCCACTGAACAATGTTTCTATACAAAGGCAGATGAGGACACAAATTGGTTGTGGCACAATAGATTATCCCATCTGAACTTCAAGAATATTAATAAGTTGTCAAGAAAACAACTTGTTGATGGGATACCCTCAATGTCTTTCAACAAAGACAAGCCATGTCCAGGTTGTGAAATGGGTAAGCAGAAAAGAGCTTCATTCAAGACAAAACAAAGCTTTAGTATAACTGAACCTCTTCACATGCTTCACATGGACCTCTTTGGACCAGTGAATGTTCAGACAAGAGCAGGAAAGAAGTATACCCTTGTTGTCGTTGATGAATTTTCAAGATATTGCTGGGTAATTTTCCTCAGATCTAAGAGTGAAGCTGCTGCTGAAATCATTGCTCTCATCAAACAAATTGAACTCAAGCATAAGCGAAAAGTTTGTCAGCTCAAAAGTGACAATGGCACTGAATTCAGAAATGCCACTCTAGAGTCCTTCTGCACTGAAACTGGCATATCTCAGAACTTCTCCTCAGCCCACACACCAGAGCAGAATGGTGTTGTAGAAAGAAAGAATCGTACGCTGATTGAAGCTGCTAGAAGTATGCTGAATGAATCTGGTCTTCCCAAGAAATTCTGGGCTGAAGCTGTTGCAACTGCTTGCTACACTCAGAACAGATCTGTCTATGTCAAAAGACACAAGAAGACAGCCTATGAAGTACCCAGAAATAGAAAGCCTAATATTGGATATTTCCATGTATTTGGATGTCCAGTATACATTCTGAATAATTCCAGTCAGCTTGGAAAATTTGATGCAAAAGCTGATGAAGGGTACTTCCTAGGATATTCATCAAATCGCAAGGCCTTTAGAGTCTTTAACAAGAGACTTGAAAAGGTTGATGAGTCAATTCATGTTACCTTTGATGAATCTAATTCTGCAATCTTTAAGAATTCCATTCCTGTACCACCCTCAGAAAGTCCAATAAGTTTCGGTGATTCTGATCCTATTGCTGAATCTGATCAGTCACCTAAACCTGCTTCTGAACATTTCAGTTCAGAACCAAGAATAATCAAGTCTAGCAACATTCCATTTTATCCTCCAGTCAGTTTTAAACTACCTTCTGAACTGACTATTGGATCAGATGTACATGCTGCTTCACCTCAGATATCAGGCTCAACTGAAGTACCCCAATCTGAATAGTTTTATGATGCAAATCATGATCTGCAGGAGGAAGATGATGAGACTGAGGTAGTCTTTTCTGAAGCACCTCCTGAAGTATCTCAGAGGAGTTCTTCCACTGATATCATAGTTCATCCTGGTCAATACACTAAGTGGACTAAAGCACATCCTATCGAGCAAATCATTGGGGATTCCACAAGTGGGGTTCAGACCAGAAGAGCCACAAGCGATCAATGCTTAAATGTCAGCTTCTTATCTCTAATAGAACCAAAGAAGATTGACGAGGCTATGAAAGACCCTAGCTGGATTGAAGCCATGCAAGATGAGCTCAATCAGTTTAAGAGGAACGATGTTTGGGAACTTATTCCTTGTCCCAGTAATCTAAAGAAAGAACCAATTGGGACAAGATGGGTCTTCAGAAACAAGATGGACGAAGATGGTCACGTAATTCGAAACAAGGCAAGACTTGTTGCAAAGGGTTACTCACAAGAAGAAGGAGTAGACTTTGATGAAACTTTTGCACCAGTTGCTAGACAAGAAGCTATCAGGATTTTCTTAGCTTTTGCAGCTCATCATGAGTTCAAAGTCTATCAGATGGATGTTAGAAGTGCATTCTTGAATGGTGAATTGGAAGAAGTTGTGTATGTGCATCAACCACCAGGGTTCATAAATGAAGAAAGACCTCATTGGGTGTACAGACTGAATAAAGCTTTATATGGTCTGAGACAAGCACCTAGAGCCTGGTATGATACTCTTACTAAACATCTTCTGAAAAATGGTTTTAAAAGGGGTGCAATAGATAACACTTTATTCATATTGCATGATAAAAATGATATCTTACTTGTACAAGTTTATGTTGATGATATTGTGTTTGGGTCTACAAATAACAAAATGTGTGAACAGTTTTCTAAAATAATGTCATCTGAGTATGAAATGAGTATGATGGGCGAACTGACATATTTTCTAGGTCTTCAAGTGAAACAAACAAGTGATGGTATTTTTATAAATCAAGAAAAATATGTCAGAGACTTGTTAAAGAAATATCAATTTGATTCAGTCTCATCAAAAGATACTCCTATTTCTGCACCATTAACTTTGGACTCAGATCCTAATGTAAAACCGGTGGATCCCACAAAATATCGTGGTATGGTGGGATCCATCATGTACTTAACTGCTAGTAGACCTGACATAATGTTTGCAACATGCCTTTGTGCAAGATTTCAGTCTGATCCCAGAGATGCACACGCAAATGCTGTGAAAAGGATTTTCAGATACCTTAAAGGTGTCCCCAAACTTGGTCTTTGGTATCCCAAAGGCTCAAGTCTAGATCTAATGGGTTATTCAGATTCTGATCATGCAGGTTGTAAGATAGATAGGAAAAGTACCACAGGTGGTTGTCATTTCCTAGGTGGCAAGTTGGTTAGTTGGACAAGTAAGAAGCAGACTGAAGTATCACTCTCTACAGCTGAAGCTGAATACATTTCTGCAGCCAGTTGCTGCGCTCAGATTTTGTGGATGAAGAACCAACTAACTGGTTATGGTGTTAAGTATACAAAGACTCCAATATTTTGTGATAACACCAGTGCCATTGCCATCTCTCACAATCCTGTCATGCACTCCAAAACCAAGCATATCGACCTCAGGTATCATTTTATTAGAGATCACATTATTAAAGGTGACATAGAGCTTCATTTCATTCCCACTGATAAACAACTCGCTGATGTTTTTACAAAACCCTTGGATGTCAAAACGTTTAAACATCTCATCAGTGAGCAACCTTTGTATTTGTTTATATATCAATAAATCAAATACCTTGAAAAATACATTGTGTCTCAATGCTACATACTTGATCTATACATATTATTTATATAGTTTCAGCCCTTATTGTTTCTTGCATTTACTTTCAGTATCTTTATTGTATTGTTCATCCATATCTGGATCGTATTCTGAACTGGTCTTCTTCCAGTTAGAACTACTTGCCAGTCGGGTATTAAACCATCTATATTTGGGACTCACAATTGGTATTAGAGCCAGGTTGAAAATATGGGTGTTCATGTGAAGTTCTGGTTGGCGATATGGTTGTTCAACATTATAGATTTCTGGGGGAGGTTGGACGTTTGTGAGGCTGAAGGTTGGCTCAGAATCAGAAGACTGATTCTCCTCCAGTAAGTCCTCATCAAGCTTAAAGTCAGCAAAGGAATCGAGATTCCCTTGAGGTGGCTTATCTTCATCCCAGAGGTCAGTCGTAACTGCAATCTGATCAGATATGTCGTGGTTCAGATCACTGGTACCTGAACCAGCTTCTGGTTCAACAACTGCTGCTGCAGATGCATCGTCACCAGATTTATTGGTTGGCTCAGCCATAGCTTCATCTCCAGAGACAGTAGACACGGGGATTGCCTTAATGATTCTCGTACCGTCATCAAGAATCACTTCACCGGCCGTAGAGTCTGGAATCTCAGTCTCAGGTGGTGTCACACCCAAGACATGATCAATTCGTGCTGCAGAAGAGTGTGAGATTTGTGAAGTTTCAGGGGTGCGCGTGCAGACACGGACTCTATTGTGTGCTGGGCGGACACACTAATATTTTCTTCACCATCTCCTCCTAAAGAAGTTTTGGAGATGGCTGCTTGTGGGTTTCCCTTTAGACTCGATTCCTCTGGTTCTTGTTGGGAAGATCCAGAGGGGTTTGCTTCGGTACTAGTGTCCTTGGGCTGTGAGGACTGCTTAAATTTACGTCGTTTTAAAACGCCCTTTGGAGATCCTGAGGGATCTTTTGGAAGATCCTCAGGTTGGTCAATGGATGAGGGAGGTGGTGGTTGGGTAGAAGAAGTTGTTGGGGTTTTGAACAACTTCAACATTTGACCAGCAGGTGCACCAATGGGTCTCGCATTCTTTTGCGACCCGGTCGGTGACCTTTCTGAGCCAGCCGGTCGTCCTGTTTCAGTTTTATTTAATACCTGAAGCATTGCAGCGGAGAGCTCTAGTTCTGGATCTGAAATAGATAGCTTTGATAGATCCCTGCAGAACTCCGTCGCTGAAGATTCAAGCCCCTCAAAATGATACGCATCTCCAAGCATATTTCTGAAGCAAACGCTCAGAAATCTAGGGAATGAGATATGTGGACTTCTTTTCCCTTTCAATTTTGCTACCAGCTGAGAGAAAAGTATCTCAGCAAAATCCACCTCAATCCCATGCCACAAGTAATACCCAATTTCTACTTGTGTCAAGGAAATCTGGTCCAAGCCACCATAATTTCCTCCAAGGCACTCGACAATCTGAGTCCAAAAATATCTCCAACAATTACCAAATCCAGACAAAAGATGTGTCCAGATGTCTTCAGATTGCCGTCTGCATCAACCATGTCATTATGACCAGTGGCCAGCAGAACTTCCCTGAAATTAATTCCTTTAAGCCTTTTTGTATAGGCTGAAGAGGAGGGAAGGTAGTTCAAATGAAGGGCCTCCCGAAACCCATCAAGTGAAAGGATATACTGCTTTGTGCCTTCTTGTAAAGAAAAAGCAATGGACTTTTCATCCTTGCTAAGAGTAGCAGTATACTAGAATTCAAGTAAGTATCGATGATACATTACCTGAGGATCAGCAGTCAAGGCGTAATGAAGAGGGGATTGTTCAAGGAATTTATTTATCCTCCCCATTAGAGTTTTGCCTTTAGCATTCAGTGCGACCATGAAATTATTCATATTAAATCTGAGGGTCGACGCATCGAACCCCTTTGGCCATTGAGCACTGGCCTTGACTACCTTAGATGGTTTATATTCGAAAGCTATAAGAGATTTGGCTTGGGAAACTTTAGCCATAATTTCTACAAGGGAAAACTGAAAGTGAAAGATGAATTTAGGGTTTTGAAGTTATGAAGGAATAAGAAGTATAGAGAGAGAATGATGATTGGGAGTAAATGTAAGGAGAAGTAAATGAAAGAATTGTTTTGGGAAGAGTATTTATATTTATGATGGAATACAAAGGGTTTTTCCAAAATAAATAAAATAAAATAAAAAGATTTTGAAATTCAAACCCAAAAATGAAATATTATTAAAATGAAATCAGTTTTGATTGGGTTTGAAGTCCGAAAATAATTTTTGGGTATACGTCCGCATATGACCCCACATTTTCACAAAACTTTTCAACACTTTCAAGAAAAAGTGATCATTACTTTCCTTTTACGGCGCAACTTGGGTGCCACGTCAGCCAAAACATCATTATTTAAACGTTAAACAGTAACCTTCACGTGTTCACACGACTACCAAGTATCCAAAATACATTATAAAGGACAGACTTATTTCAGAAATGGTATATAAAATCTGAGCATGATCAGAATCAAGAGATCTGAGCCATCTCAGTTTACACAATTATTCTGAAATCATTTCAGAAATTCTGAGACATTTCAGTCAAAATATTTTTCTGAAAGCAAAGTTCCCCCTTAGAGAAAAATTCTTTTTAGATTAGAGAAAAATTCTTTTTAGCATAAAAATATTTGACACTTCCCCCTGAGGTGATGCTATTCAGGATTTAGCATACCCAACTCACTGATGAGATGTTTAAACATTTTGACATCCAAGGGTTTTGTAAAAACATCAGCGAGTTGTTTATCAGTGGGAATGAAATGAAGCTCTATGTCACCTTTAATAATGTGATCTCTAATAAAATGATACCTGAGGTCGATATGCTTGGTTTTGGAGTGCATGACAGGATTGTGAGAGATGGCAATGGCACTGGTGTTATCACAAAATATTGGAGTCTTTGTATACTTAACACCATAATCAGTTAGTTGGTTCTTCATCCACAAAATCTGAGCGCAGCAACTGGCTGCAGAAATGTATTCAGCTTCAGCTGTGGAGAGTGATACTGCAGTCTGCTTCTTACTTGTCCAACTAACCAATTTGCCACCTAGGAAATGACAACCACCTGTGGTACTTTTCCTATCTATCTTACAACCTGCATGATCAGAATCTGAATAACCCATTAGATCTAGACTTGAGCCTTTGGGATACCAAAGACCAAGTCTGGGGACACCTTTAAGGTATCTGAAAATCCTTTTCACAGCATTTGCGTGTGCATATCTGATCAGACTGCAGTTACGACTGACCTCTGGGATGAAGATGAGCCACCTCAAGGGAATCTCGATTCCTTTACTGACTTTGAGTTTGATGAGGACTTACTGGAGGAGAATCAGTCTTCTGATTCTGAGCCAACCTTCAGCCTCACAAACGTCCAACCTCCCCCAGAAATCCATAATGTTGAACAACAATATCACCAACCAGAAACTTCACATGAACACCCATATTTTCCACCTGGCTCTACACCTGCCTATGTTTCATCACCACGTTTTCAACCACAACTCCAACACTTACACCCACAAATTCACCAAGTGCCAAGGCCCATCAATTATGATATTGAAATTGAGAAAGAGTTGGACTCTGATACTGAATCTGAGAGTCCAACTGAAATGCAGTTGGAAAAGGTATTGGATGGGCTTGGTAGAATTCCCTTTGTTGCTTCTGTTTCTGCACAACCACCTCCTCCTTTGAGTGTAGAAGCACAGTTAGAGAAACAAAATGCCGAAGTCCAAAGCCTACTTATCAAGGTGGAGGACTTAACTAAATCTCTAACTGCCAATACAAGTTCCATCGCTGAAATGAAGGGTGCTCAGATGTTTCTTGGAACTGAGTTCACCAAGGTTGCTGGAAATGAGGGACTGGTAGGTGGGAAGCTAAATGAGCTGGTACATTCATGCAATAAGATAAGTATAGCTATCAGGGAAGCCTTCAGACTGGCCAAAAGAGATGTGCAAGCTTCGGTTGTTGCGAACTTGACATCTGGTATTGAATTGTTAAAACAAAAAGTTCTGGCAGTCGGGAAGAAGGTGAATGAGTTGGTAAAAAGACCAAGTGTTAATGAGAAAGAACTTGGGTCTGCTGTTGGTAGTAATGTGATTGAGAAGCTGAAGTCTGAAATCTCTCAGACTCTTGTTGATCAGATTTTAGCTTCTGTGGCTGAAAAGGTTGAGGAAGGGGTCAGAAGGATGGTCTTAGAACTCACTCAAGACACTTCGAAGAAGGTAGACAAAGCTGTTGAAGAAGTTCAGAAATCTGTGTCTACTCTCGAAGAAGTTGTTAAAGGCCAGTCCAAGCAGTTAGAAGAAATTCTGACCCTACTTAAGAAGGAAAATGTTGTTGCTGCTCCTCCTCCTCCTTCATTCTCTGAAGAAGATAGGAAATTGCTGAAAGAACTAACTGAAAAAGAGAATCTGAACCTTAACTCATCATTCAGGTTAAGGGCTCAGTTCTCTACCATGGCAAAAGGCATTTCTGATTGCCTTCTGCAGCATAGTTGGGAACCTCTGAAGGTCATTCAGACGGCGATTGATGTTTATGCAAAAATGCCTTCTGAGGTCCCCAAAGGGGGAAATGTGCCTATTGGTCTGCTTTCAAGTACTCAGGAATTGATAGAAGCAACCAAGAAGCAAACTGAGGTACCATCTGATAGTACCTCAGTTCAGGGGGAACATGTTCAGCGATCTGAAGTGCAAACTTCTGAACCAACTAAGAAAGATAAAGGCAAAGCCCAAGTGGTGGATGAACCTTCAAAGAAAGATTCAAAGGGTTCTGGTTTGGTGGTTGGTAAAAATGTTGATGAACAAGGTTATCCCATTCATGATCCTAATGCTGATAGCAAGAAATTAGAAGCTTTGCAGAAGCAAGTTTCTAATCAATTTATTATGTGGGGTGAAAATAAGGAAAGAGAAAGGGTTCAACATCAGAAAATGGGAACCCTTGATCACATTGATGCTGCAGCTCTTGGTCTCTCACTTGAAAGATATCTGAAAATTAAAAATGATCCAAGAGTGCAGAAGGCTGTTGTTGATATGCTCGAATATGAATATGGGGTGAATTATTCTCCCTTAGAACAAAAGCTGGACCATCTCACATACAAAATGTCCATTGAGGACTTGGTGAAAAACAGAGAGAAAGAGATGGCAATTAAAAAGAAGGAAATTCTGGATGGAGTTCTGAAGATGGAAAAGGAATTGTCAAGGCCACCCATTAAGCCCAAAGTGACTGGACCAAGATCATCAAGGAAAAATATTCGTGATGCTGATCTCTCCACCTTCAAACCAATGTCTGATGATGCTATTGATGTGTCTCAATATATACATATTTCCCACATCTTATTTGGACGTTTTAGGCACGGTTGATAGCCGTTTATACATGTTTTATGGTGCTTTATGGTATTTGCTAGTGATTTCAGGTCTAAGGCAGGTATTTCACTCACAAATGGTAGAAAACGACTTAGGAATGGTCCAAAGGCACTAACTAATGAAGAATGGTCGAAAACAAAGTTAAAATGGTGAAACCAGGCAAAAGTCGCGGCGCGACAAGTAAACCTCGCGGCGCGAGATCACAAGAAAAGTCGCGGCGCGAGAAAGGGAGCTCGCGGCGCGAGTTTTTGGTCTGCAGTCCTCTGTTCGAATTTTGGAAGATCTCGCGGCGCGACCCGTGTACCTCGCGGCGCGACTTCGAGCTGACAACATGTTTTTCTCTCTCCTGGGGTATAAATACCAACCCCCACTCAACCCTAAACCTAATCTTGGATACCACAGCCTACAAACTTTTCTTCCAGACGATTTTTAGGGTTTTTCAAGGGTTTTCACTACTCCAACATCATTTGAAGACTTGAAGATTAATTTTGATTCTTGATTAGTGATTGTAGCTCGGTTGTAACCTCGATTTGGATTATTACTTCATATTTGGTAACTATGTTCTCCTTGTCAATTGAATCTCTAGTTATTTTCATTATGAGTAGCTAAATCTCTATACATCTATGAAGATGAAGTGAAACAATTAGTTATGGTTGCATAATATTTTGAATTCAAGTTGGTTTTACTTAACATTTTGTCAAGATCTTAATGAAGTGATTTCTTCTACCTAATCTTGTGCCCTTGGTGATATTTGTGTTTTTCGATAGTGGTACTAGTTGAATACAAGTATTGTTTTAGTTGTTCGTCTATGAACAACTCTTGCTAGGTCATGGTATGATAGTAAATGATACAGGTTGAATAGAAATTACTTTGTTAAGTGGATTTAACGGTTGGTGGTACCACGTTTCTTTCACAAAGATAAAATTGTTATTTAAATAATCAAATAAACTAGTTAGTTCAAGGAATTGTAGCAGGGTTGGTGGTACCACTTGTTGCAAGAAATTGTATTGATTAGGTGATTGAGTCGATTTTACAAACGGAGTGCACGCCGGTTGTGTTTTTGTCTTGTCACGATTATTATCACCAACATTAAAGAGTTGAGCTTAACCCATATGCAACCTAGACTTTTTGTGTAGCGGATTCGACATAGATGGCTTTTTAATTATTTGTTACAACTCCAACTATTTTCGTGTGCTCTCGATTGACGCCGGTTGAGTACTTTAATTTACTTGTTGATTACATAGCTTTCAGAAACGCAAAGTGACAATTCGGTCACAAACCAAACTTTCTCTTGATTTACATTTTAACAGCTTTTAGTACAACAATCAGTCCTTGTGTTCGATCCTGGTCTTGCCAGTTAGCTATATTACATACGAACGGGTACACTGCCCGCAAGTGTGTTGTAGTCAGTTAGCGGTAGATCTTGTTATAAATTATAAACTAGATTTCACACATCACTATTGAGCTCCAAAGAAAGCATGAGAAGGATCAATATGAGCATTATCTGAAGCATCGATCTCATCCAGCTAAAATAGTTGATATGGAGGTAACAAAAGCTGATGGATTGAAGCTTTTTGATTTGATTATAAAAAGAGAAGGTAGAGCAGCTGAAGAGTATAATCAAGTTTCAGTGCACGAGTTTGGGATTTCTGAGCATAGGGAGATGATCCAAATATTGAGGGGGAAGCCGAAATCTACTTTGATTGGTGCATGGTTATCAGAATACAACAAAAGATGCAGGCCAAGGTAGAGATTGAAGGCAGATTGTTTGGAAAGAATGATCATTCTCCACTGAAGAGGAAACCTACTGAAGCACCTTCTGGTTCAAGGCCTGCTAAGAAGTAGTTTCTTTTTCAGTTTATCATGTACTTATATTAATACTTGCAAATGTAACAAACACTTCAGTTTGTATATATATGTTACATTTTGTAGCTTATAAGTAGATGATAGGTTTAAGTTAGAAAAACCATAAGTAAAATTCTGAGACATCAATGATCTATAAGATGTACTTAGAAAATTTTTACAACTTAAACAAAACTTGCATTTCAGACTTACAAACATGTATAGATAGAAGTCTGAGATGCATGCACTATTTCAGAACAAATAGGGGGAATTTGTTAGGTCGAAAATCGACCAAGTATAATTTGTTCAGAAATAGCTGAAGCTCAGTGAAGAATACTTGTATAGAATTCTGAGGTCGCTCAGAATTAGTTCACTGAAGCTTCACTTCAGTTCAGATCAACGTATCAGAATACCGTTCAGAATGAAGTCAAAGACTGAAGTCTGAAGAATGAGAATCAGTTCAGATGTGGAGCTCAGAAACTGATTCTACCTGATCGAAGACTGAAGCATCTCAGTATAAAAGTACTTACACACTTTTACACTGATTACGAAGAAGACTTTTTACTTTACATATCTTTACCCGGTTAATAGATTTAACTATTAATTAAAGTACAAGGTAAAGTAAAGGTTGGGAATAAGGTTTGATAAGTCACATCAACGACTTATATACCTAAACCTTAAAAGTACACATGTAAGGAATTAGCTTTAAATTCCTTAAATACTCCCAACCATATTTGTACGATCTGGTCCACGTCATCATGGACTTAGGTCTATAAATATAAGTTTTCTCACAACTTGCAATTGCTTGAAACCTTTGCATTGCAACTTGTGAGATATACTCTAAGTAATCCTTACGAGTATTTCCAAGTTATTAGATCACTTGTATTTCTAGGTTGTTTAGATATTTACACTTGGGTATTTATCTTTGTTCCGCAACAACCTTTGTATTTGTTTATATATCAATAAATCAAATACCTTGAAAAATACATTCTGTCTCAATGCTACATACTTGATCTATACATATTATTTATATAGTTTCAGCCCTTATTGTTTCTTGCATTTACTTTTAGTATCTTTATTGTATTGTTCATCCATATCTGGATCGTATTCTGAACTGGTCTTCTTCCAGTTATAACTACTTGCCAGTCGGGTATTAAACCATCTATATTTGGGACTCACATAAACACTTAAAAATCTTTTGATTCTTGTAATGTGATCTGGGTCAGACTAAGCTGACACAGCTTACGATCTGTTTCTGGCCCAGATCATGCTTCATGTTTTGTAATGGTAATCTTATGGAAGCAAGTATTGTAACAACCCTCAATTTCCGACTAGGACAATTTACTTCCATTTATCTAAGTAGCTAATCCTAGAGGTTTCTTAAGAGATTTTGCCTTCCAGACATTTAGGCATAATGATACTTGCCGTCTAGTTCAGTAGAATTTCCAAAGATAGCTAGTTGCCTTAGAAATGCCATGAACAATAACTATAATCATTCAACACAATCTCAAGCTATAAACTAGTTCTAATTGAACTTGACGAAAGGTCAAAAACCAAAAACTTTATTTCGAGAAGTTAAGTTATATAAATAATAATATGAGTCTCACAAGTGAGATAACAATCAACAATCTTATAAATGTCCAACAATTTAATCATCAAGCAAATGGAAGTATATATAAACACAAATATATATAATGAACACCTTAAAAATATGTTTATAAACCCCTATGTACATAAAAAATGCTTGAATAATAATAAGTGTATATTTATAAGTGCAATATAAATACAAGCTTGGAACTAAAGAGTTAAGTAACAAAATTGAGACATAAAAACGTATATGCACATACACATACACACGGATACATATATATATACATATGAACACAAAATATATCTTAGAAGTCTACTAACTAGTAGATTTAAAATGTCCATGCATGCATCCATACTTACATACATTTTATACCAATATACATACACTTATACACCTTTAAAATAAATATAAAAAAAAGGGATAGAAACCCTACCTTATGCTTGTGGCCGTCCCCCCCCCCCCCCTCACACACACATCTTAAAACTTTCTCTCAACTTTTCTTCACACTTTCTTCACCATTTTTGGATTTTGCAAGGAAAAATGGAGCTTAAATCTAATCTAAACTATTGTAATAATAACTTTTCTTGTTAATTCATCATCTAAGGTCAAGTATGGAGTCATTTGGTGGTCTTAAATGTCACAAAAATTCTGCCCCTTTTCATCATCAAAACCGAATCCAAGAGGGTATAAATCTTCATCCTTTTTACTAGATTCAATCTTGTTCTTGTTTATATTCAAAGGTTTTATCAAAAGTTTATGTTTTCTTCTTGTTTTCTTTGTAATATACACTTGATGAAGGCAAGTTGATAGGATCTTTCTCTGTAACATCGTAAATTTTGACCGTTTGACTTTACGCGCAATTGGACTAACAATTTAAGTTAATGAAGTTTTGGGTCGTTTTGTGATTAAATGATAATGTGGTGTGTTAGTCGAGTCGTTAATATGTTTGTTTGGCGTTTAATTGCGTAATCGATTGTAAATTGGCTAATGATGAGAAGCGGGTCGGCCCGTGGGTAGTCCATGACCCACCAGCCACTTTTGACCCATGCTCCTCCTTATCCTTTCCTCCTCCCTTTCATTCTCTTATCTATCTATCTTTCTATCTCTTTCTCTCTCTTTTCTCTTCCAAGACCCACACACAAACACACATCTCTCTCTCTCTCTAGATTTCTATCTCATATATTGGGAATTAAGCAAGATTTTGTTCGGGGTTTTCATCATCAACCTCATCTTAACAACATATCAAAAATTTGGGTTTCAAAGTGCAAGATTTCTAGCCATTTCGGGTCAAATTCGGGTTAGAGACTAGGTGAAGGTTTTGGTAAGTCAAATTCATCCCATTTACTTCTATTTATGTTTAGTAATGCATTTCTGGTCATTTTGAGTATTGACATGTCCTAAATCGGCTTGTAATGGAATTTGGGTCAAATAGGGTTTATATAGGGTTTTGAATCGTTTGGATCGTTTGACGATGTTATGGATGGAAACGAGGGTTTGGGCAAGTGTAATTGAGTACTAAAATGTCATATGTATATTCAAAACGAGTCCATAAGTCTTAAATATCGGATTAGGGTTTTTGGTTCTTGAATTTAGGGTTTAAGTTCGTGTTTTCTGCTTTGAAAATCTGCTGCTGCTGCTGTCCTTCTTCATGTAACGGCCGTTACACCTTGTAACGCCCGTTACATAGTGTAACGGCTGTCACATGGCCGTTACAGTGACTTGGCTTGTGATGAAGATAACGGCCGTTACCTTTGTGACGCCCGTTAGGGACTAGTTTTGTCGAACATTTTCAAACGTCAATAACTTTTGAACCGTAAGTCCGTTTTAGACGTATGACCTATCGTTGGAATCGTGAGAGTGTCTATTTTCTTGTAGTAACATTCTTTTTGCGTGAAACTTCTCCCATTTCAAAAAGTGTCGAGTCAAAGTGTCTTGCTCTTGCTCGTTTAAGTTGTAAAGGCGTCTAGGGTTGCGATTTGACCTAATTGTGCTAAACCAACTTGTTAAGATTGTATAGTTGACATTATGGTGTTATGATGTATATTTATAGGTTGTGGCCGTGCGGATCTTATTACTCGCTATTAATCTTTTATTAACTCGACTTAAGCTTCTTTGCCGATCAAGGTGAGTTTCGTATCTCCCTACTCACTTGAGATCCGGGCTGAAAAGTGTAAACCTGGTGTGTTTACTCGCATTTATTGTTTGATTGATTGGTTGATTGTTTTAGTTGTTGGATTGGTGTGATGTTTCCTTTCGTTGATTGGTTAGATTGGTTTGAGTATTGAATTGTGAGATGATTTTCACGTTCGAATGACTTAGTTTATATTTGTTAAGTATCTAGTAATAGTAGGATAGATGTACATACATGAAAGTCGGTTATGCCTTCGTCGGGTTTTAGATGTGGTGGGAAGGCTGCGGGTGACCCTATATATAAGCATCTGAGACTCGAAGGAAGTAGAATCCTCTGAAGTATATGTACGTATAGTTGGTTTAAATTGTGGTTGGTGGCTTATAGTTGTCGAATGTTGATTAGTGGGTTAAGATTGACGATTATCGATTGTTAGTGTATGGTTCATCATATGTTGATTGACTTGGTTAATATTTTGGTTAAGTATTAATGGCTGATGTTGATGAATGGTGATTATTGGTTTATGATTGACGATTATTGATTGATGGCTCAGGTTTGGCGAATATTGATTATGGATTCATATTCATCGTATATCGATCGTTGGTTTATGATTTATGCATTTACATTTGATTGTAAGCATTGCATACATTATTGTTGGACCCTCGGCAGGGGGTTTGCCGGCATCCTGGTGCATAGATGTATGCACCCATTTTGGATGTAGTTCATGACCCCGAGTATATAGACATATATAACTCGATGTTTTTGAGATACAGCCTTGTCCATAGCGATGGCAGAAGGGTATCGTTGCATACGTGATTGAAGGTCACGCTTGGGATTAGGCATACTTGCTTATTCATACATTTGGCATTTGCATTGATACTCATATCATTTATGCATTCCTCATTACACGTTTACTTGTCTTGTGTAATCTTGTTGTTGGACGATGTTGTGTTATGTAGAGGCTCACTGTAAGTCATGTCTAGCCTCTATTCTTATATTGTGATTATTGATGTTGGTTCTTTATGGACCATTATACGAACTCACCAACCTTGTGTTGACTATGCTTAGTACACTTTTCAGGTAACCAGGTTATTCAGGACGTGGAGTTTGATTGTTTGCTTACTGTTGAACCCGGACCGGACTGATATGGATCAAGGATCCATTTGCCTTATGTTGCATTGTATTTAGGATTGATAGCCTTCTTTTGTTGTCATTTGTAATCTTGATGTTTACTTGCTCCTGTTGTATTTCGTTACTTGGTTATCGTTTGTATGGATTCACTGAATCTCTAATTGCATTTAGTTTGTTCTATTGTAATTCCACCTGGTGCTATGTGATTTCCGTGATATTCCGAGCCTCGGCTTGGGGTGTTACATTCTCCTCATGCATATGCATGTCGAAATCTATGAGAAAGATCCAAGGATTCAACAAGTTTAAGACCCAAAAGTGTTGTTATAGATTAGTAGCTTTTAAAGTGATTTTCCTTTTCATAGATCTATATGTTTTTGTATATTTTGAAGAATATATTTCTGAGATTTTTCATTAAAAAGATGTTTTTATGTTGTTAAAAGTTAGATCTATAAAGATTGGTATTGAAAAGTGTTGATTTGAATGAATACATGTTAGATCTAAGAAAGTTGAATCTTGTTATTGGATTATGAGATGGATGGACTTGTATTAAGTGAAAAATATGTTAAAAGAGGTATAATAATCTGGAAATTTGATGTTAAGAGGTATAAAAATAAAGTATTAATCTTGTAAATGATGAACTCAAGTGTTAATAAAGCAAGAATGGTCATTGGTGTGTTGTTTGGACCCAAATGCTTCTGACAGAATTATTCTTCTGCCTTTGGACGGATAAACTGGGCATGTGAGGGCCGTTTCAAGCAAAACTTTCAAAATAAAAGTTGTAGATAAAAGAGTTAAGTTTAACCTCCAACTGGAATCACTCAAAAACACTAAATCAAACCAAAGATATGATTTTTCTACCAAAAGTGGTCAAAACTGGATTTTTGTCTTAATGTTGAGTCAACTTTGACGATTTTTAATTTCTTAACTAATAGGTTTCAGAAGTTTAAACTTGGTGTGAACTGAGTTCAAAGAGTCCCTAACTTAAAATAAAATTGGGAGATTTTTCTTAAATGTTCATCATAGAAATCTTTATAAAATATATTGAGTCGCACAGCAGCAAGCTTTCTGACCAACTTTGGTTTTGTAATTTTTAGAGGTAGTAAACAATGTCTAAAAATTTAGCAAAAATTCACATAAATATAGGACACCTATATGTCTCTGTATAAAAATCACCAACGTCCAAATAATTCATCTTAACCAAGAATGACTACTCAACATTTTATGAAAATAAGTGTTAAAACAGAAAATTCCAAGTAAAAGTTCTTCACAACAAAATAAGCTAAAAGTCACTAGATTGCAACTCTAACCAACTCCAACAATCTCGTAACAAAAAGTATTATAAACCTACTGAGAATATGTCAAATAAAAGTTATAAAACTTAACTTGGTTATTAAATGGCAAAGACAAGCCTACAAATCACTAATTCGGTTCATATAAGCACTAACCGAAAGCTTTAATTTGCACTTATCACACCACCACCACTATCACGACTTAAGACATCAAAATATAATGAACATTCTGGAAATAAGGAAATAAGGATGGAAATCCATATTGACGCATTTGAATTGCTTGGAAAATGAGGCTAAAATTTCCATTTCGGTAAACGATTTTTAATCATAAAACCCTCAAAATAAGCAAGACACAAGAGTGGTTGAATTGATATGATTTTGTATGGATAAAAGTTGCCTAAAAGGCCTGAGATTTTTGACCAAAATGTTTAGTGATGATTTCTAAGAATTTCCATGAATTATTGAATTTAAATAGTAATTAAAAGACATAAAAATCCATAAATAAATTATGTAAATCAGGAATGAAGTTAAATCATCTTAACCATTGATAAAAATAACTAAAACCTACTGGATAAAAATAGTTAAAAGGCAAGAGACATGTGTTACATAATTTAAAGATAAATAATTGAGTAAAAATAATTAATTAAAAATTTTCATTAAAATAAATGGAAAATACACAAATAAAAGTATAATCCATGAAATTATAAATTAAGGAGCATATATATCAGAAGATAATTCAAATGAAATTATCCATAATTTATAAAGGCAATTATGACACTTAAAAGTATTTTTAAGGAATTATTTAATTAATAAATCAATAAAATGAATAAATAATTAATTAAATAATATTAAATTAAATATATAATTACAAATCAGAAAATATACATAAATATTAATATTATAAGACCACTAATGTCAAATATTATTACTAAGCAAAGTATACAATGGAAATCATATAAACCAAATCCAAATTACCGAAATTCCAATAAACGTACAAAAATGTATAATGAAAGTGACCCTTTTACACCAACACTCTCTACAACCAAAAAGATGCAAATATTAACAATATACTTGGATCCCAAAATTTATGACAACATAATGAAAGTGGCATTTCTTAGTGATGGCTTAAGATAGGAACTTACGTATATTAGTCCTATCGTAGGGATAGTCTTGGCTCGAAATGTGATTGAGGATATGACGGATATATGATCAAGGAAGCGATAGATGGGAAGTACCCATTTTGGATAAGTGAATATAATATGCGGCATATCAAGGTGAGTCATAGCCCCCTTTCAAACTCTTTTATATGTTTACTTACGGGGTGAAAAGCATGATTAATTAAAATGACTTTTCTATTATGAAATGATTGTTTGAAACAATGATAATGATATGGGAATTGTATGGTATGTTCAACGTGGTATATGTTATATGATGAGCTTGAGTACTGTCAAACGGTGGTCCCCTGTACACTACTATTAACTCATTTGAGGCCTGTAGTTAGAGGGTTGCGCAACTAGGACTTGTCCCCTCATCCACTATTATAGGTAACGGTGGGATGTTGGTCTGCCTTGGTGGCCACCTTCATCGCCAGTCTGGCCTCGCGGTGCTCTAACTACTATATATTTATGGGCGTCTCCATGGCACGACTCTTGGTTATCTTTATGCACGTGATTGACAGCATGTGCTTATCATTATCTTATCATTGGGACAATATATCTGATTATTGGGACATAACCGGTCTTAGTAGTGGCTCAAGAACAATCTCATCAAATTATGTCATGGTAGTCTTACCATTGACCAAGAGGTATTGATATTATATTGGATGGAAATTGTGGATTGAACATACGGTTTGGGTATTGGACCTTATATGGAATTTCGAAAGTTGTTGAAATTGGCGATATTGAAGTATTGATGACCGAATGGTTTTGGTATGATGAATGATTAATCGATAATATATTTTCCAAGTTGGTTTTGAAATGGATATGTAACGAGGTTACTTAAAAACCTATGCACTCACCAACTACGTTTTCGTAGTTGACACTTTTCTTCATGCTTTTCAGGAATTAGCATAAGCTTTGAGGAATTATATGCATCATGATTGTTTGCATTGCACTTTGGAGTCAAGGACCAAACCTTGTGACGGGCAATGGAATCCGCCTTGATCATTGTAGTATATCATCTCATGTATTTGTTATTTGTTTCGTGGACTCAATATCCAAGTATGGTAGACGTATTGTACTTGGGAATTGGTTCACATGCTTGTGCATTGTAAAATTATTTTTATCAAATAAAGCTATGGTGAATGTTATTTATAATCCTTTGTTTTGAATACTCGACTTTCTGTACATCTCATCATTCCGCCGTGGTTGGGGTGTTACAAGTATTGTTCAAGCTGCATCAACAATGTTATAGCATTCAATCCAAGTCGAAGAGGAGGATTGAAGATAGAAGACCAAGCTGGTAGTGGAAGTCAGCTTGGGATTAGCAGTCAGCTTGGAGATACTTAGGCAGATTGGTGCTTTGACAAACGGCCCAATATGTGTCTGACAATCAAGTGAAGATAACAACCTGGATTGAAGATAAGGACAAATAACGTGACTAGGAAGAATCCTAGGATCCAGGTTGGTGGTTGGATTTACATATGCGTGTCCATACTCTTATTGGATGATAAAGAATGAATGGCAGTACTTTGGGGACCACAAGTACTATGAGAAGGCACGATCAAATATTCCTTTGTCATCCAACTGAAGAAGAATACGTGGCTGCATTGGATACCAAGAGAAAAAGGGCTTTCGCCTATAAAAGCTTCATTCCTTGATTGCATATGCGTGGCATTCCTGAGAATCATTCTTCACACAAGTTTTCTTTGCTCTTACACACAGCTTAGTCTGTTTGAGATCAGCTTGGGCTGATTCTCTTGAAGTA
>CM067170.1:38775888-38824279 GCA_034093135.1 Erigeron breviscapus | reverse complement strand
CCTTTTTGCGTATTATTGGGTTTTACGAAATCTTAATTTTGAAAAACATGAAATCTGGGGAGAAGAAAAGAATGAGATTCGAGATCTAACTCAAGAGCAGATATGGGAACGTGTAGTGTACCGTACCACGGATGACGCCAATTTGTTTGATCAAAGAATCTCACGGACCTTCGACCGGGAACAAGGAAGGGGTTTTGACCGATTTGTTGGCGATTCCCTATCGGTGTAAAGCTTTGTGAAGCTTAACGCCACAAGATCGGAGGTGTTTGTGTTGGCGGTGGAGACGACTCCGTAGAGAAGTCGACCACCTTAGGTGTTTGAGAGAATGAGGCTTTGTATCTCGGGGTGGAAAGAACTTTCCTTCATTCGTGGGGGAGACCTCTATTTATAAGAGGAGCTTACCTTGGGGAATAAGCTAGGGTTTTAGGGTTTTTAGGGGGATACCCTAGTGTTTTAGGAAAAGATATGATAGACATGTTTATGGGATTTACATGCCATATTATAAATATATTATAATGGTAAAAGATATGGAAACGTACCTTTTCTTTAGGAGGAAGAAAATAAGAGATTTCCTCCATATTTGGCGGAGCTCCGTTCTGACGGATGAGCTCCGTAATTCTGACTGAGGTGGTTCATTCTGACGGAGGTGAGTTCCGTAATCCTGACGGAGGTGAGCTCCGTTCTGACGGAGGTGAGCTCCGTAACCCATCTCTAGTTCCCATTATATCATAAAACCCATCTCTAGTTCCCATTATATCATACTCTGTGTAAGATGGTATTGGACATGGTTGTTATTCCTAGTTTTCTACAACTAAACACACCCTAAAATTCCTAACCAATAGAAGGTCAATTGGATAGCAAAACATGTACATAATAAGTAGCATATGATAATAAAAATAAGAATAAGAATAAGAATAATACCAAGTGACGGAGTGATGATGAAGGAGCAAAACCATGGTGAGCTCACGAGTGGCATTGAAGTCTTTCCAATCGATCTTTGGTTTGCCATCTCGAGAATAAAAAACGTATGATCCAAATGAAGGATATAAAGACGCTAATTCACTAAAGTCCGGTGGGTTGTCCGAGAATTTGTTCCGGGGATGTTTTTCTTCCTCCCTCTTTCTCTTTTTCCCCATTCTCTTCCCTTTTTTCTGTTTCTCTAAGTTTTTTTTTTCCAATATATACCCACACTATCAAAATTACAAATATCCACAATCAAAATTTTAAATAACATATATACAAACTTCATTTTTTGGTATGAATTAGACAGACATACCCTTCATTCATCTCATACACTATGTTGTTCTCCAACTTCTCAATTCATTTTCATATGTAAAAAGATCTCATTTGTTCTAATATCCTTAATCTAATAACACAAAACCATTTGAATTCAGACATTCATAACAATAACCATATCACACGATATTTTTATATTAAATATAACACATTCAATTTATTAATAAAAATATAACAAACTTAAATAAGATTTTCAAAACATGGATGTTAATGTTAAAGTGGTTGTCAAATATTCCATTTGTGAAATAAATTGACATTTAATGCTTATGAAATATCTTTTTGTTCTTTTTGTATATGATAACTTGGGGATGGGATTTACTCAAGTGTCAAGTTGGGATAATCTTGACCTTTGATTTAAAATCAAGGGTTGAGATTAAAAGATTTTAATCTCAACCCTTGATTTTAAATCAAAGGGTTATGATTACTCTAACTTTACTCCTCAAGTTATTTTCAATTTGAGGGGATCTCCACCCGATAACTTGAGGGGTCAAGTTAGAAGAATCATGGCTCTTGGATTATAATCAAGGGTCAAGATTCATTGAATCTTGACCTTTGCTTTTAATCCAATGGTCAAGATTTCCCTAAGTTGACTCAAGTTAGGGAAATAACTTGTGAAAATCCTCATCCTTTTTTATATTATTTTGGTTTGTTTTGATTGGTATATTGTGGGATATAATGGGTTATTAAATTTGAAGGTGAATGATTAAGGTGAGAAATAAAAGGTGAAAAAGATGAGAACGTGATGCTGATGTTCAGAAGAAAAAAAAATGTATGTGAAGAAGTGAACGGTTACGAATGGTCTTAGGCTCCAAGTCTTCTCTTTCACTTTTTCGCCCATATTTGACCTACAAATGAGTGATGAATCATCAGACTTATCTTGACTTCATACTTGCACATGGCTCGTTGGCTTCTTCACCGGTGATCACTAACGACTCACGTCAATGACAAGTCATCACAACGAATCCATTCCCAACACTTCCACTTCCCCATGAATTGGTTCTTCGAATGAACCAAGGATCGTTTATAGGTGAATAAGGTTCATATTTGATCCTCTCCACTAACAACCCTCATCATCTTAAGTCCGTTATACTCATTATAGTAAAAGTACTTTAAAATGAAGATGGCAAGAACGCTTAAAATTAATACTTTTGCATCACACTCATCCAATTAGTCTTCCGTTATGTTCTTAGCTTATTTTAAAATTTTGATCGACGTTCAATTTATATTTGTATCGACTTAGTCTTTGAAGTAAACTTTTTTACCTGGACACATTGAGTTAGCTTCCTACTTCCTAGTTGTGAAATGTTAAATTATCTTAGATTCTTAGTGGGCCTAAAGAAATGCCAACTTAAAATGATTTAAGTTATTTTAACTTTTAACTTTTAAGTAACTTGCTTAAATTAGAATACTGATATGTCAATTTAAAGCGACAAACATCATTTAAACAATTAAACCGACAAAATGGAAACGTTTAGAATGAACACCGTCGACTAACGATCGTTGAATGGAACTCATAAGTCATACCCATCGACATGAAACTCATATGAATGGAATTTTGGCAAATCTATACCATTAATTATCTTTACATTATCCCAACATAAATTATCTTTACATTATATCATTGTTGGAAATTACATCTTTTTAATGTTGGAAATATCCATACTGCCCTTATGCCCATTAATTACACAATACCATTAACATATCTTTACAATGATTATACTTAATCTAATTCTAAAATACCTATACTACCCTCTTAACGTTAATTATCTTCACATCAATTACTTACATTATTCGCTACTACCACCACCACACCACCGTCGCATTGTGCGATACCCCTCTAGTTGAAAATTAAGTCTAAGACATTGTATTATTATGGCAAAAACAAAAGACTAGTGTAAGTTAACACTACTAAGTTTAATAACGAAAATATTTGCCAACTCGTGAAATATATTTATAAGAAGTAAATTAAGCCCAACTATAAAAAGACTAGTGTAAGTTAGCACTACTACGTTTAATAACGAAAATATTTGCTAACTCATGGAGTATATAAAAAAAAAAAACTATAAAAGAAGTAAATTAAGCCCTAAATTAAGCCCAACTATAATGCCTCGAATCAAATGATATTTTTTCCAAACAAAAAGATGATATAATGACACGTTCCCTAAGGGACATAAAACCTATAAATGCTATTTACTAGCATTTGCTACAATTCCCTGAAAGCATATCTGTCAACAAGATAGCATCATCTGGAGTTTGACCATCTTTCCATACCTTAAAGTCGGGATAGAAGTAGCCTGCATCACTCCAGACCTTCAACTCGGTTCTTGAAATGGGTCCTTGTATTTGTCCTTGTGGGTCTCGGTAAAACCATTTTTTACAAGAGAAGTCATACTCGTTGTCTTGCTTCAGTGTTTCCTCTTGGTTGTCTTGCTTCTGTGCTTCCACTTGGTCGTCTTGCTTCTGTGTTTCCTCTTCATCATCACTTAACTCAATTACACCGGGCGAGCCATTTAAGACCGCCTTTTGACCCGAATTTCTGGTCTTGGGAACCTGCTCGACTTCAACCCACTGGAGGCCTGTCAAGTGTTCTCCAGGTCCCCCATTCTCCACTGGCCCTGCGTTGCCTTCCTTAACTTCAACAAAAACTGGCACTTCATGTTCTGCATATATAAACAGCTCATGTTAATGGAGAAGCATTACCATTGTGAGTGCATTGAAATTTAAGTATCTTTCTTGCTATAATATTACTGCAGTAAATGATAAAGACTACGATGAACAAATATGGGACAAAACCAGCAGGGCAGTTAGATTAGATAACAGGTTAAAGTGGGTTCAGGTTCACATCCAAACATTGTTTTGCCCGCTTTTATTAAATAGATAATGCTTTAAATATGATTGCAAAAACTATGATATCAGAAATATAGAGTTATCGACACAAATCGTCCATGTGGTTTACCCAAATAGTCATGTTTCATCCGAAGAATCAATACACTGACAGTCCTTTATAGGAGGATAAGGTTCGTATTTAGTCCTTTGACTTGTTGACCGTCATTTAACCTCCGTTAAAACCCTCACGTGCCATGCACATAAGGGTATTAACGGCATTTCCATTGCTAAAGGACCAAACTTAATAATTTCTTTCTTGTGTTCTTCTACCTTGTATTACAAACCCAGAAACCAAAATCTGCATCTCACACACACTTACACACACAAACAGGTATTTATATATATACATACAAACAAATATACAAATATGTTTATATAAAATCAAATGATCTTCGTCTTCTTTAATCCGAAAATCCCCTCATTTTTTGAATCCACCATCAATCTCTCTTATTCATTTATATATTTAAAAACCCTTTTAAGTTCATCATTAGCATCCTTTGAAAGAACACAAAGTAACAAATTCATAAATTAAAACCCATATACCTGCCAGAACAAAAATCAACCATATACGAGTATACATATAAAAAAAAACATATAGCTCTGTTATCTATACTAAAACTTGGAGGATACCCACGAAGATCAGGTTAACCACCTCCGCACTTTTCATCGGCGGGAAAAGCCAACACCACCATTGCGTTAATGTTGAATCTGTCGCCGGAAAAACCACCACCGCCACCATGTTTCTGTTGCATTTCTCGCTAGAAAAAGCCACCACCACCTTCAATTTCTGCTTCCACCACCACCACCACCACCGCCGCCACCACCGAGGCACCACACGATTAGACACTAACACCACCACCCCACCTCCACCACAACCAGCCATCAAGACCACCACCACCACCATAAACTTTACCAGCCTACACCACCTCTGTCGCCATCAAGGCATCATCGCCAATTGGATCCACTCCACAATCATCCTTTTTCTCTAAATTCTCTGCGACAATGGCCGAAATCTAATCGGAAAACTTATCCAAGAACAATAAAACCGAATAACAACATAGTTTGTAACCTTTTTAAATCAAACTCAAAGATTCCGTCCATGAATAGCTCCGACCACCGCTAGGAAAACAAAACAATCTAACTCAAAGATTGTAACTTTTCTTAATTCATGTGTCCCTTTTCTTTGTATTTCAGATTTTTTATTTTTTTTATCGTAATTAAATAAAGCTCTATACTTTAAATTACTTGCTAGTTTTATACAAGAAACCCAACAGATCTAGCTGCCACCACCCAACAACGAAAATCCGGCCACCACCCACACCACCAAGATCCGACCACCACCACCAACGGATCCAGCATACCACCAAGATCAGGTCACCACCACTTTTGAAACTAAAGGCATATGTTTATTTTAATTTTAGAAGCTTTGATTTACCAATCTGACGTGATTTCAATTTCAGAAGCCAATTTGTGTTTGTAAACTGTAATATACATTAGTTTTAGTCTTTTAGAGATATCGTCTTTGTGATTTATATATTGTAATAAAAAAGAAAAGAAAGAAAGTGCAGACACATAGGGTAAGTGCAAAGACGGAAATACCCCTCACGTTGGATGCACGTGAGGGTCAAACGGAGGTTAAATGACGGTCAACAAGTCAAAGGACTAAACACAACCTTATCCTCCTATAAAGGACTGTCAGTGACGTTATTGATCTTCGGGGATGAAACATGACTATTTGGGTAAACCATAGGGACGATTTGTGTCGATAACTCTAAAATATAATAAGTAAAATTCTAAAATAATACATTCTAGAAGACTCTAAGCACTAAAATTATTGCCTCCTTTTTTTTTGGTAAAAGTGTAACAATTGTGACTTTGAACGTTTGACCACATGTACAATTTGAATAATTATTGAGTTGGCCAATATAGTTCAAGAGCAATTTGGAGTTCATTTAAGTGCAATATGTACATATAGATCAATTTATCGTTCAATTTGGGACTTATGTGCTAGTCGAGGTCGTTAGTCGTGCTAATCGATGCTTACAATTTGAGAACATATAAATTAACTAGTAATTGAATATGGATCCCATCCATGGGTTATACCCAACCCATGACCCAACCATATCCCCATCCCACCCAATCTTCTTCCATTAATTTCCACCAACCAAATTCTTATCTCTATCTCTCTCTATTTAGAATGCAAGAACAAAAACCCTTACACTCCCTCTCTCTCTAAATTCATCCCTCATTTACTTCAAATCATTTAAGATTTATGTTAGATACATCATCCTCATCATCTCCTTAACAACATATCAAGAATTGAAGTCCTCTTATGCAAGAAATCTTCTAAAATGGCTTAAAATTCGGACTTAGCTCTTGGTACAAGTTTTTGTAAGTACTTCTTAACTTAAATTCATTTTCATGTAATGTATAATCTGATTTTAAGCACCATTGAACGAGTCTTGGTCGATTTTTGGGTCTAAAACCGATTTTTGGTTGGAACTAGGGTTTCATTAGGGTTTGAGTTGATTATGAACGATTTTGAGCAAGAATAAGTGTTATGGAGGGTAATTATGTGGTGGGTTTTGTCTATCTATGTGCAAGAATGAGTTTTGAAGTGGTTTCAAGTCATTATGAAGTCGAAATCGAGTTTTGGTGTTCTTGGGTTGTTTATGGCCGAATTTAAGCAAAAAAAATTGTGTTAATGGATCAAGTTTTGAAATGGATTATGTTGGTTGAAGTTAAAACATGTTATGTATGTCAAAAATTGAGTTTATGAACTGCTAATTAGAGCCTTGTGTCAAGATTTTTAGTTGAAATGGGTTTTGGGTCGATTTTGGAAAAATCTGCAGGCCGTAACGCCCGTTAGGGTATTAACGGCCGTTAGGCTGTTGCTTCTGTAACTGCCGTTAGTTTTGTAACTGCCGTTAGTCCTTTGAGTCTGTAACTGCCGTTAGTTTTGTAACTGCCGTTAAGGACTGAATTTGATAACATTTTGAAACGTCTCTAACTTTCAAACCGTAACTTTGTTTTTAACGTATGACCTATCGTTGGAATCGTATGAGAGTCTACTTTCTTATGCTATTATCCATTTTGGCTGAATCCTTGTCCATTTTAAAAATTTCGGGTCAAAGTGTTCTAGTTCATGCTCGGGAGAGTCATTAAGGCGTTTGTGGGATTTTGGCGTGACTCAAACTTACTTAACCAACTTGTGTAGGGTTATAGAGTTGACTTTGATGACACTATGATATACATTGATAGGTTGTGGGCACGTGGCGGTTGTTGGACATTTATAGCTCGATATTAACTTGTCGTTTTGCTTGGACATCAAGGTGAGTTTCGTAGCTCCCTACTCAATTGAGATTCGGGCTGAAAAGTGTACAACTTTTGTGTGTTGACTTGTTTGAGTGTGCAATTATATGTTTGCCTTGATTTATTACATAGTCCAATTGTGCATACGCTTGGTTTTCTTGATTGATGACATGACTTGATTGTGCATATGCCTGAGTGTCTCGGGTGATAACATTATGGAGGACAAGAGGAAAATTGAGGGATAATGTGTGCATGCGTGGAAACATAGGACTTGTTAGGATACTTGTTGATATCATTATTACTTGTTCTTGTATACTATGCGTATTCTAAATACCTTGATGTAGTTCATTATGTGAATACACGTGTGAGGGTCATTGATGGACATGGTTGTTATGGAGACATTGATTGATTTATGATTAGGATAATTGTACATACATGGAAGACGATTATGACATTTGTGATTTACATGTTGTGTGGTGGGTTGTAGATGTGGAAATATGTGTTTCGTTGTATGGTTACTGTATATGTATGTTGAGTTGTTCTAGGTTAGTTGTGTATATATGGAGGTCGGTAATGCCTTTGAAAGGTTGGAGATGTGGTGGGAAGGCTGCGGGTGACCCTATATATAAGCATCAAAGACCTTTCAAAAGTAGTATCGAACGAAGTATATACGCATAGTGTTTTGGTTATGTGTGGACATTGATGGTCATTGATGTACAACTGATGTGCAATTGAGTACAATAACGTGCATGATGTGCAATTGAGTACAATGGGGTGCATGATGTGCAATTGAGTTCAATGGGGTGCATGATGTGCAATTGAGTACAATGGGGTGCATGATGTGCAATTGAGTACAATAAGGTGCATGATGACAATACAAACGGGTACTTTCAGTACTTGATGACATGAACGGGTACTATACGAACTTGATGACAATTGAATGACATGAGAACAATCGAGGGATATTGATGAACATGTTTGACATTTTAGAACTTGGTGGAATACTTGTTGATGTCGATATTCTGTGTTCTTGTGCATTATACGTGTCTTAGCTATTGAATAGTTTGTGCAATGGATACATGTGGGTCTAGGTTGCGCTACGAGCCAACCTAAATTGAATACTTGTGCCTTAAGGACTTACTGTAAGTGTGTTCCTTGCTCATTATCCCTGTTCATATTGTGAATGGCTTTGGCATTAGATCCTTGTCATTCGCTCCTATGAACTCACCAACCTAGTGTTGACTTTGTTTAGTACACTTTTCAGGTATTCAAGAGAATCCAAGATGTGTCGGTTGATTTATGCTTGTGTTAGAGCTTGGGCTTGGAGTTACATGGATCCAGGATTCATTTGCCCTTATTTTGCATTATGCATTATGTACTTGTTTGTAGATGTTGGATTCACCGAATCCCCCTTTATTTCATATAGCTCATGTTCTACGATAATCCCATGCATACGTTATATCTTTTCGGTAGTATTTCGAGCCTAGCTCGGGTGTTACAGAATGGTGGCCCATGCGTGGTCGTAGAGAATTAGGCGGTTTGACCTAGACTACGGCTTAAGTAAAAACTCTTCATATAGCATGCATGGTTAGGAATTATGAATGCAATGTGAATTGTATGAACCTTGTAAGTGTACACTAAGAGTTCGTAGGCAGGATCGTTATACGTAATGATATGAGTACAATTGGACAATGTGTTGTTTTGAGATAGATACTATGTGATCAATGTGTTGTGAGATGAGTACTATGTGATCAATGTTGTTTTGTGACGAGTACAATGTGAACAATGTGTTATGTGTGGACAAGTACTATGTAATCAACGTGTTGTTTTGTGACGAGTACAATGTGAACAATGTGTTATGTTGTGGCAAGTACAGTGTGATGAATGTGATGACATGAGTACAATTGGCTTGGCGTGATCAATGTGTTGTTGTGTGGTGGTCAAGTGCATGAGGTCAATGTGGTTACTTGAGGTCAACGAGGTCATGTGCATATTGTTGGATTGAGATGATTGAATTGATATTGTTTGATGATTTAGGGCAAGATGAAGTTATGGCATTAACTTTCCACATCCACATGTCTACCATGTGCATGTAGCTCCCGCCCCCTCTTCTTCTTCTTCACTACTTTAGTCTTGGAGGATTCACCAGATGCCTGTAACTGCCTTGTTGGCCTTTTTTTCTTGGTGACTTTTGCTAGAAGTATCTTACCTTTGCTTCTGATGAACTTTAAAACACATTCATCTCCTTCCTGTAAGTCATTACTTTGCTGGAAATCAGCCCACCCCGATGAAATATATAACTTTTTGGACTGATTAACTTTTCCTGGCCGCAACTCAATTGGCCATTCTTCTCCATCAAGATTCTTCAACATTATGCTTCTTTCATCTTCTATTCCGGCCAACTCCACAAATTCATCCGGAAGTCGCTAAAAATGCAAACATGCAGAAAAGTTACACTAATTTAGAGACAAATGTCGTGGCAATGCAACTAAGTTTTCGTTTTTCGGGAGTGAGTTGTACACTGTATTTATGCATACACGACATTACGACAACTTAAAAATGCAACCAAGTTTCACACTTTCACCCTTTCAACTTCAGAGTATAATAAAGTTCCAATTAGAAATTTGTCAAGCGTTTTTCATCTTCAAAAATGTCAACCTTCAATCTTTTTCATAAATCCATGCTTTAATATAATAGCTAAACATGTATAATGTTGCCATCATAATTTTGTGGGTTTTTGAGATAATTGCAACAAAATTCCTCTCTTCTAACTTAAAACGCAGCCAAGTTACACAATTATAACTTCAAAATACAACAAAGTTCCAATTTTTCAGCTTAATTTTTTTTTCAAAATTCTACCCTTTACATTAAAACCGGCAAATGATTGAGTTTTTGACTGAGATAAACGCGGCCTAAAAGGTATCCTCGTGGACATTTCCAACCCCTTTTCTTGGCCACCCCCAAGGTATTACCAAATTACTCTCTTCTAACTTAAAATGCAGCCAAGTTATCTGAACCTATGGTCTAGGCCACCTTATTCATGAACCTATGGTTCCTATGTTTTTCATAAAGGCATTTAAAAGAACTTATATAAATAATTATGAAATAATAAACTTTACCAAATTTGTTCTGTGGGCTTTCGAGAGTGTCAATATGAAGAAAGGATCATCACCATCCATATCAACATCATCATCATCATCTTCTTCTTCTTCTTCACCTTCATACACATCATCATCAACATTAGTAGCAATATTGTCAACACCATCATCTTCAACAACCTTAACTTTCTTAGGCAAACTTCTTTCACAATTATTTGTATCATAAACAAACATCTTAAATTTGTAATTATCATCAACAAGTGTAAAAACAACATCCCCAAACATAAAGTTTGCATCTTTGACAACATTAGTCCATCCATTGTCAAAATAATAATCTTCACCAATTTTCTTGATCTCTATTCTCCATGAATACCCCCCATCTGCACATATAATTATTGGGCCTTTTGGGATTTTGTTGTTCAAGTGTTTGGTCACAAACTCAGTTGATATTTTCTGCAAAGATCATCAGTGAATTAATAAACAATCCTTACAATATATATACATGCAGAAAGTGTGAAAAATAAAAAAGAGATAATAAGTACCAGGTTAGTGGCAGATTTGTCGAGTATAAGACTCAAGAAAAAAGCCATTGGAGAGATTCTTCTTCTGTAATTGGGATCGAATGGAATTATTGATTGATTGATTAAACGAATTCCTCTATTTATATGGAAACTTAGGTCACCGACTCTGGACTTATGGACCCTATTCTATTCTGGACCGATTGTGGGCTTTGATCTTGTATTAAAAATAATAATTCGTTACAAATATTTGTATTGAAAACAAATATGGAAAGTCAATAATTCGTTACAAATACTTGTATCTATAGATAGATATATACATGCAGAAAGTGTGAAAGATAAAAGAGATAATAAGTACCAGATTTGTCACTGAAGAAAGAGGGAGGTGGGAGAGAAGCCATTGGAGAGATTCTTTGGGATTGGAACGGATGAAGAAGATGAACTAATCTTTCTTTTTTCTTACTTTCTCTCCTTTATTTTCACAACTGTGTTCATAGCCTCATACATAGTATATATGTATCCTTTTCGATCAGGAGAAGATATAATGGCTATAATAATGAAGATATATTATGTATGAAGTTGTTGGAAAGAAATATGCAGACAAGATAATCTTGAAAGATGGAAAGAGTGAGAAATGAAATGATGGGGGTAGGTGGGTTGTTTTTTAGTTTTACTTTTGATAGAAAAAAATCAAAATCCAATGCATTTGTTTTTAACAAAACCGGTTCTTTGTTTTTATATATTTGAAAAAATCTAATACTCGTACCAACTTGTGTTTATATATTTGAAAATTTCCATTTTATTAACAAAACTGTTTCTTCGTAACTTCATTAATTTCAATTAATGTAGTTATATTTTTATTATTTAGGGCAAATGATCGGGTACCATACTGCTCTCTCACATCTCTTTTCTATTTTTTTTCATGTTATCAATTAAACAAAAATCTCCCCCTGAATGTGAGGGAGACAGTTCCCAAATAAGAACTGCAGCAACACATATTATATCCCCTTATTATAAGATTATTTGTTAAATAATATCCTATAAATAATAATATTAAAACCATGAAATTCTTGGTGATGTGGAAATTATGTGGTTGTTTGTAAGAAGGATGAATATGTTATTGTTGTGGGTAAAAAGTGTTTGTGTGAAGGATAAGTAGAAAACTGATGTGTCATGCTGATTAGGATGTTTATGAGAAGGATAACCTGCTATTGATGCGGACGGTCTAACAACTTTTAATACTCGTATTTTATATTGACCTTATAATTACTACTGTAATTCTTATTTACTAGTGCCTAGACCCGTGCGATGCACGAACAACCGTAAATATTTTTCTAACTTTATTTACACTGTATTGTTTAGTTAAATGGTGGAAAGGAAAAGAGAGGATGAGAAGTTTTCCTTCCTAATCACCTCAAAAATGAAAGGAAAAGAGAGGATGAGAAGTTTTCCTTCCTAATCACCTCAAAAATGAAAGGAAAAATTTTGAAGAAAAAACAATTACACTTTCTCCTATTATCCTCTCCATTCCTTTCCACAGCTAAAAATATCTTAAGAATGGATTTTATCCTCTTCACTCATTTTTTTTCCAATCTTAAAAAATTTTAAAAATGGATTTTATCTCTTTTCTATTTTTTTTCATGTTATCAATTAAACAAAAATCTCCCCCTGAATGTGAGGGAGACAGTTCCCAAATAAGAACTGCAGCAACACATATTATATCCCCTTATTATAAGATTATTTGTTAAATAATATCCTATAAATAATAATATTAAAACCATGAAATTCTTGGTGATGTGGAAATTATGTGGTTGTTTGTAAGAAGGATGAATATGTTATTGTTGTGGGTAAAAAGTGTTTGTGTGAAGGATAAGTAGAAAACTGATGTGTCATGCTGATTAGGATGTTTATGAGAAGGATAACCTGCTATTGATGCGGACGGTCTAACAACTTTTAATACTCGTATTTTATATTGACCTTATAATTACTACTGTAATTCTTATTTACTAGTGCCTAGACCCGTGCGATGCACGAACAACCGTAAATATTTTTCTAACTTTATTTACACTGTATTGTTTAGTTAAATGGTGGAAAGGAAAAGAGAGGATGAGAAGTTTTCCTTCCTAATCACCTCAAAAATGAAAGGAAAAGAGAGGATGAGAAGTTTTCCTTCCTAATCACCTCAAAAATGAAAGGAAAAGAGAGGATGAGAAGTTTTCCTTCCTAATCACCTCAAAAATGAAAGGAAAAATTTTGAAGAAAAAACAATTACACTTTCTCCTATTATCCTCTCCATTCCTTTCCACAGCTAAAAATATCTTAAGAATGGATTTTATCCTCTTCACTCATTTTTTTTCCAATCTTAAAAAATTTTAAAAATGGATTTTATTATTTTCTCTCATTTTTTTCCAATCTTAAAATATCTTAAGAATGGATTTTATCCTCTTCACTCATTTTTTTTCCAATCTTAAAAAATTTTAAAAATGGATTTTATTATTTTCTCTCTCCTCTCCTTTCCACTCTTAAATAAAATAAACAATACAACGTAAGAATGGACGTTATTGAGTATCCTATATATAATAGGTTGATATTGTCATCAGTTTTAAAAGGTTGACCACAACTCAAATCACAAATTGTATATAGGATGTTTCTCTAAATTTGTTACCAATAAACACCCAAACACACAATGGTTTCAACCATGTGTATTCATTCTCTCATAATTCTATATCTAAAATTCTATATATCGAATTTGCTTGAGAAGTATTGGTTTACATCTTATGAGATATAAGCCAATGCTTTTAACAATTTATGTAGCTTTTGTGATCATCTTTATAGAATTAATTGTTCAAAAGAAAGTAAAAGAAAAACCGATTGTGTTGTCATAAAATTGCATCCTGCAAGTTAGTATCAAAGGATACCATTACACACTACCAAGTTTTAAAAGATACAACCTGCATAGGGTGGTAAAAGAACAATGCATCAACTAACCAAATTAAAATAACTACACAGTTGAATCAAACGGGTAAACTAAAAATGTAAAAACCAAAAAGGGAACGGGTCAAATGGGTTGAATGAAGTGTCTATTGTCAACCTGTCTCATCTCGACCATACCCACCAACCCGCCCATTTTGCCACCTATATATTCGATACCATTCAGGCTAAAGATGTATATCAAAAGAGTTTAATCATTTTATCATAAATATCTAACAAAAGCTATTAAGGCGACAACCTTGTCCGGAAAGTCATCAAAGTTTCCATGCACATCTTAACCCAAATAATATCTTGCAATGATGCCAATACAAATAAATATTGTTGCTTTAGCCGTAGTTCCTTTCCCTGAAAATGCAGAAAAGAAACTTTCGAAATGCACGCACGTTTAAGAAAGTCATGAAGGTGTCAAACACATGTACATATGAATATGTAAGAACGATCACCGGGGTATAAGACATTGCTTATTATCTCCGCCTTTCGTCTGTTTACAATAGCATTGATATAATCTCTAGTGTTATAAGACACCCCTGCAATAGAAAAGGCCAAACAGATTACATTCATTATCAACCCAACCTGGCATCATCGTACCCAAATCCACCTACAATCATATTCACAATAAGTGAAAGGTGCTGATCATGAGTTCCTTTGCTGCTGCCAGCACTCCTCTAATCCTGTCTCGTATTTTTGAAGCAACATTTGTGGTGATTCGTGAATGCCATAGCCAATATGTGGGATGCTTCAATGCCCTAGTTGTTTGGTCAAAACAAACATATATAGACTTTTATAAGTCACTAAACATTGGATAAATTCGAAATATAAGAAAGAAGTAACCGATTACTTAATGAAATATAATAACTTATGAAGAAGCATTTAAACTCGTCCGACCATGGTAGATGTCTGAATTAGAAAAGAATTAACAAAAAAATATATTTAAGTAAGCCAGGTTTGAGAAAAAGAAAGAGGCACGTGAACGAAAAAAGAGCACAGATGCACAAGCTTACCACTTCCGGGACTTGCAACAATCATCAAAGGCACTGTAATGTCACTGCAGGCTGCTCATGTTGTCTATCATTTATAGACTGGATATATTTTGCGTACTCATCAGGCATGCCTTCAATTTCCGAACCCTCTCAACTCCTAGACTCTTGTTTCCCATATTCATTGTCGCTACTTTCATCTGTACTATTATCAATTTGTATATTTTCCAAAACAGTAGGACCCAAATCATTTATAAAAATCACATCTATTCATTTTAGTATGCATCCTCTTCAACTGTTTTTACTATTTTCCAATCAATTTGGGCAACACATCTAACTTCCTGACCCGCTTTAAGCTTCTTTGAATCATGTAGGAAATTTCACTGTTCAACACACAAGAAATCAGTCACTTGTATGAAGAATTAATTCCCTAAAATCATGCAGATCACAAACCTGCATATCCTATCCTATAATGAAATAATATCATGGATATCGAATTGCTACACACATAATGCTACTAAATTACATATTTTACTTATTACGTGAGATAGGATATATTTTGCATGTACAATGTACCTACATGTTTTGGCCTTAACGCATCTTGGCTCATTAATTACCCAACCCGTTCAAGCTCCCCATTATGTCAAGATCTTACTATATGTATCGGTGGTAAAATCATAGTTCACAGAGCGGTTGGTAACTAAGTCCATTGTTGAGCTATATTTGATGCTTCTAAACATAGTTTACGTTTTGATGCTTCTACAACCTGGTAATCGGAAATCAGAGAACGAATGTGAATGAGGGTTCGTGAACAACAAGGGTTGGTAACTAAGTCCATTGTTGAGCTACATGTGATCTAAAAGTGTCATTTGAGATAAATGAACATTGGCATGCGTGGCGCCGTCACTGCTGACTGTATAGTTGAAATTTTTAGAAGAGGAGAAAATGTTGTGTTTCAGATAGAACTTACGCGAACGGGTTGCTATTAATAAAGGTAATAATTCAATTACAACCTAGAGGTGGCAAAATCGCAAAAGAGAATAGCTCAATCCCAATAGGTCACAATTTCTGGTCAAAGGCTATGCTGAATTAAACTTCTCTCTAATATGTCATAGCCAAAGTAAAATAAGAAGTAAAGGCTGAAATGGTCAGGTTTACCCACCTACACTTCCATTCATATCTATGTCTAATTTTTAATTAGTAATGCATAACTATGGTTACAAAACCAACATTCTTACAGTAATAAAATATTTGACCCATTCACTTTGCTAAATTTAGTTGACCAATTAAAGATTAAATACAGATCAAATCAACCCATTTATAAATGGTTTGAAACTGAACTCTACTAAATCTATAAGAGAAGTAACATGAACCTGATTGCTTCTTAGAGTATTGTGTCCATTCTCTCTCAATGTGGTAGGCCTCACAATGTAGTCCCTTTCATTTTCAAGTATAAGATCTCTAAAAGGCTCTCAAGCTGTGTAATTTTACGGAAACAAATTGCAAAAACAATAAGTGACTAGAAAAAATGTTGTTAATAGTAGAGCCCGTCAATAAGTGTACCGTAAAAGGAAAATAGGAAAAGGAGTATACCATCAGGGTATATCGCAGTAGCAGCACCTTCATAAGACGAATCGATCTCTTTCTTCCTCAATAAGAAGATCACTTGAAGAACAATCCCATTTACCTAGAATGACAAAAAAGAAAATGAGAGAAGTTATCACTTAAGGCTATTTAAAGAATATATAATTTACAGTCAAACCTCATACAACCTTAGCCCCATTTCCTTTTTACTCATTCTCGTCATTAATACATACTAAAGCTACTAAGTTTTCTCGATAAGATTTGCAATAATAAGTTGAAGGCCAATATACTTAAAGAGTGCAATGGAATCAACAATCAACTCACTTTTTGTTTATAAGCACTTCTCGATATAAGGTCAAAATCCATGTAGAAGAAACCCATTTGTAAAGTGTATAATACCATGTCCATTCTTTGGCCTACCGCAACTGTTTTGCCTTTTGTCACCTTGAGTTATTCTAGTGCTTTCTCCTAGTTGCATTTAAAAAGATGTGAGGCAAATTTACACACTCGACCTATTAAAGTATATAAGTTATGCGAACCGGTAATAATTAACTTGTTGTGTACCTTGTCACCAATCCATACGAAGAACAACAACTTTGCCAAATGAGGCTCTGGAACTTCACTTTCTCCTAAAATTTCTTCGGCACCCTCAATTCTTAAGAAAGAAACAGAAAACATGGTTAATGGAATATTCTAATATCGACACAAGCTTAATAAGAATAAATGCACATCCAAGACCCCAAATGGAGTTTAATGATTCTAGAATCATTATGTTACCAAATATATTCCCCAAAAAAGAAATGGGATCCAGCAGCCTATTCAGAAATAGAGCTAAGATTGACTTTTAAGGTTAAAAAACTAATTTTGACTCCAAAATTATTATACATTCTCTACATTTTATAATACAAAAATTTAGAAAATACATGAAAGTGATGAAACTGATAAGATTATATCTCATGACCAAAGGGCAAGTAGCCTGGCGGTATGTTTGTTGCCCTCATAAATTATTATGAGTGGTGTTGATGGTACCGGGATTTTTGGTTAATTTTCACCACCGTCTAGTTATATATACACACGAGACACTTGACATCGTTTGTAACTCCACCACACCATTAGTTTGGATAATGGTCTATAGTTTCAAAAGTTCGAGACCTGTTACATTCCATATAACATAGTTGTACAATACTAAAATAACGATAACTTCAGATGTCTATAATGTAACAGGAAACACTATCATAAGTCACATATATGACACTATATGAACATGCCTAACAACTCCAACTTTTTCCTTCTCAATATGCAATGATTAGTAGTTACATACTTATCTTGAATAAGATCTAACTCTTAAAACAATAGAGGGCTGATCAAATTTATGGAATGTAAGGAAATAAACATTAAAAAGAAATGCCAGTAGCCGACAACTGTTTTGACCTGATTTCAATTTGATCCGTTTTGCAGCCTATAAGAAAATACTATACTACATATTAGAATAAGTAGTTCACCTCAACCAGCCTTCAGATTTGAGTGACCCTTTTCTTGACAGCTGCTTTAGTGCTCCCATCAGTAACTATTTATGTAGAGTGTTTAGTAAGGTTTGCAGTCCCAAGCATATCATCTCGGACCCTTTCAAGTGTCAAAGTGCATTATCCCTAATCACGGTTTCTACAAAAAAATGGTTTGTCATAGTTAGTAGGTCAAAATAAAAATAAAAAAATTCAGAAAGTGTTGAATATTAGTCAACATATGCAGTTGATCTAATCTAGGCATTTCACTCATTTGTGCTAATTCCTTAATGAAGACTATGAACAACAGGTCCTACTTGATAAAAGAACAAAACCATTAAGACATAAGAATGACGGCCTCTAGTCCAAATAGCAATATCATATAAGTAGTGGCTCTTGAACTCAGGATATTTAGCTTTCAGTAGTTTGTTCCAAATTAACGGATCCAGAGCTTCCTTCACCGTGCCCTCTGCAATTCTTTAACTGCAATAATGCTCAAATCCTATGTGACGTGAATCAACAGAACTCATACATCTAAATTCAAAATCATTACCTGCACCAATAATGGCAAAGCTCGTGATCCTTAACCTGCAACATGAATTTGAAATGTGACTGCCTAGTTTAGGCATTTTCAGATATATATTCTGGTTGGATATCCAGAGGTACCATGATAAATCACAAACAAACCTCTAAGTGAACACCATGGTATACTAACTCCCGCGGGTGATTTTTTTAAATACGGAAAATTAGGTTATTATTATCAAGTAGGTTTTATAAAAAGATGTGGATAAGATCAAAACTTGAAAGTGTTAATTTATATACATACATACAAATAAGACGTTATCAAGATAAGATCATACCTACTTAAAGTAACCCAACCTGTTGGCATCTGCGTGTGTTTAACTTGAACTATATAAGATTTATTTATGATTGTATATAATTGACTAAAGCATTTCAACCATATAAGAAAGCCTTGATTCGTCCAAATATTGTACTGAATCAATAGAAGATTATGAGTTTGATATGCTCAAAAGGTAATCACCCAAAATTTCAATTAAAATAATCACCAATCAAAAACAATTACCTTGGAATCATCATCTTTGTCACTCAAATGCAAAAAATAATTCGCGTTTGATAATTTCACATAATAATTTGGAGAAATACGGATTGCTTTGGACAGAATAGGAAACAGAGAGAGAAAAGTATGGATCGATTTGGGTGGAATGTGAAAAGATTATAGATTCCAGTAACTGCTCCCAATAACTAATCCATCAAATAAACTTTAAAAAACCGTCAATTTATCTTTAACTGTTTGCTTGGTTGACACGTAGGATACTTCCTAAAGCAGGCCACATAGGACATAATTAGAAAAACCAAGTATAGATTTATATATATAGTGTATAGATAGATATTTTAGGTTTTCATTATAAAAAGTTTATATTATATTGGGAAAATTACACTTTTGGTCCCTGAACTTGGCAACTTTTTCACTTTTAGTCACTAAACTTCAAAAATTGCAATTTATACACTGAACTTGTCAAATTTTTTCACTTTTAGTCACCCCGCCCAGTTTTGTTAGTTTTGATCCGTTAAGTCCCTCACGTGTAAAACACGTGAGGGTATTTTCGCCCGTGTACTTAAGCTTTCCATCTGTACCTTTATTATATATATAAATCAAGTATTTAGTCGCGATACACAAACCCAATCCCAATTTCATCCCTAAAATTTACCCCCAACATATAACACTAACCCTAAATCTTAATTCCACACAATCAATGGCTGACGAAGAACCCGGAGGGATCAACCGAGCAAAAAAGAAACTTCACATAGCTAAAAAAGGTACGTTCATCAATAATTTTATCATTTATCTTTCTAGGGTTTACCTTTATCTCGTCTGGGTTTTCTTTTATATAATTTTTTCATTTATCTTTTTTTTTGTTTTGATTTTTAGGGACCAAAGATTTCGACATGTATATTGAACTTCATTATGGTGGGCGTTTTACACCATTTCCTGGAAGAAAGTATGTCGATGGTGAAAAGGTAACCCTAGAATGGAAAGATTTTAGAACTTGTCAAGTTGAGGACTTTAAAACTATTGTAGTAACACATGCTAAATTTAATCCTGATATTCCAATGTTTTTCCACTTTAAGAAACTTGATTTAGATTTAGATGTGGGTCTTGTTGGTATATCTTGTCAGGAAGATGTTAAAAATATGATGGTGCATGGGAAGATAAGTAAGTATGTTGAGGTTTATGTTGAATATGGTAAAACAACTCTTTTAAATCATTTTGTGTCTTCTGAAATGCCTGAGTCAAGTAACCCACCTCTCCACAATGAACCTCTCCATAATGAACCTTTCAAAATGAACCTATTCACAATGAACCTATTCAAAATGAACCTATTCACAATGAACCTATTCACAATGAACCTATTCACAATGAACCTACTGAACCTACTCACAATGAACCCAATGAAGAACTTTTCCCAATGGACAAAAGTGACATGGTAGAAGATGTAGAGGTTGATATGTCTGATTTCAATGGAACTTTTGAAAGGCCTGAAGTCAATTGGCTTGGTGAAGGTGTTCAAGCAGGTGTTGGTGACCTAGTGGTAGGTGATGAAGTAATAGGAATAGATTTTGATTTGTATGATAGTGGTGGTGGTTCTGATGAAGATGAAGTAATTAGAAAGAAAAAGCTTACAGACCTTAGACTTCAGTATGCAGGAACTAGCAAAAACATCATTAGAGCACCATTCTATGTTGGGCAGACCTTTTATGATAAAAAGAAAGTTTTGGTGTTAATCAAAGATCATACAGTACAAAGTAGAAGAGATATAAAGATTGTGAGGAATGATCTTTTGAGGGTTAGAGCAACATGTCATGGTAAGATTCCTGCTTTTAATAATAGGCTTAATGGGGAAAATCCTGTGAAAACAAAGTCAAAAAAGTCAACAGAAGAGAATACAAGCAGGGGCAAAAAGGTCATGGCAGCTAAAAATAGCTGTCCTTGGACCCTACATGTCTCAAAAAGTAGTGATGATGAGCCTTTTACAGTCAAGACTTTTTTTGATGAGCATAAATGCCTAAAAACTAGAGAATTGAGGCAGGCCAACTCTAGTTTTTTAAGTAACCACATTAGTGATGTGGTGACTACAAATCCAGACATTTCAGGTGAAGCCCTTCAAGATCTACTCACAAAAAAGTTTGGAATCTCAGTTTCAAGGATGGCAGCTTACAGAGCCAAGGAAAAGGCAGTCAAGAGGCTTAGAGGTGATTTCCTAGCACAGTTTGGGTTACTCAAGGATTACATAATAGAGTTGCAAAGTAAAAATCCAAACACCACTGTAAAGCTGGATTATGCACCTGAACCATTGATGCAATTTGAGACTAGAGTATTTAGGAGGATTTATGTCTGTCTTGGTCCCTTAAAGAAAGGATTTAAGGAGTTAGGTAGGGAGTTAATTGGGTTGGATGGAGCTTTATGAAGGGACCATACCCTGGGCAACTACTAACTGCAGTTTCTGTTGATGGCAACAATGAGATTTATCCTGTAGCATATGCACTAGTTGAGTCAGAATGCAGAGATTCATGGATGTGGTTCTTACAATGTCTTGGGGATGACTTGGATCTGCCAAGTAATGCTAATTTTACATTCATGTCTGACAGGCAAAAGGTAAATTACATTCCTTTTTATGTATATTTTGTTTAAAACTATTAGAATTATGTATTTTATTGAAAATTGTTATTTGTTTATCTATATTATAGGGTATCCTTCAAGCTGTGAACAACATATTTCCCAATGCTGAACATAGATTCTGTTTGAGACATATCCATGAAAATCTTAAGTCTAGATTTAGAGGAGCTGGAATGAGGGAACTTTTGTGGTTTGCTGCAACCAGGACCACAGTTGCAGAATTTGAGAGTGTGATGGCAACAATAAGGACTGAAAACCCTCCTGTTTATGAATGGTTAAGAAAGATACCAGCTCAAACTTGGTCAAGAGCTCACTTCACAGGTATTCACTTAATTCTGCATATACTTGTTAATTAGCAGTATCATAATTAGTTGTTAATTAGCAGTGTCATATTTACTTGTTAATTTAGTAAATTATACAATACACAGGGAGAGCCAAGTGTGAGATATTGTTGAACAATATATGTGAATCCTTCAATAGCAAGTTGGTTAAGGGTAGAGATAAGCCAATTATTACATGCTTAGAGTTTGTTAGAGAGTACCTAATGAAGAGGATAGTTGCTGTGCAAAAAGTTATTGAAACATGTAAAGGCCCACTGACTCCAACAGCTACACAGATTCTTGACATAGCTAAGGAGGAAGCAGAAAATGTTAATGTAGTTTTCAATGGGTGTGATAAGTACCAGGTGAGTGGTTCATGGAATGATACATGTGTGGTTAATATGAGTGATAGGACTTGTTCATGTAGAAAGTGGGAGTTGAGTGGGATCCCTTGCAAACATGTAGTTGCTACCATTTGGAACATGCATGATAATGGGTTAGATGCAGGCATTGTGGAGGATTGGGTACATAGTGCATACAGCCTAGATACTTGGAAAAAGGTGTATGCAGAGAAGATTAATCCCATTGTTGGTACAATGTATTGGACAAGGAGTGAAGATACAATGAAGATACTACCTCCCAAACACCACACACAAGTTGGTAGGCCAAAAAAGAAGAGAAACAGGGGTCAATTTGAGAATGAAACATTGAACAAAGGTGGGAAACTTTCAAAGAAGGGAAGGAGTGTCACTTGTTCCAAGTGCAACCAGAAGGGTCACAACTCCAAATCATGCAAGGGTCAATCATCCAATGCACCTCAGACAAAGTAAGTTGTTATGTCTATATTCAATTGTTTACTAAATTTTCATGTGTCTGAAGTATTACTGATATTTTTTACATGACATTGCAAGAAGGACTAAAGCAAAGAAGAAAAAGACTCAACCAACTCAGCCAAGTCAGCCAATGGGTCAGCCAAGCCAGCCAATGGGTCAGTCAAGCCAGCCAATGGGTCAGTCAAGCCAGCCAATGGGTCAGTCAAGCCAGCCAATGAGTCAACCAACCCAGTCAACACAGTCAAGCCAACCAACACATTCAAGTGCTAAAGGACCTAAACCTGTGTTGAGTCCAGGAAAAGGAATTAGGATGACTACTACAAGGTTTGCTGGAAATGCAACAAGGATGGACATTTGAGAGTTGTTTATCTTCTTTTGATAGCCATTTATGTATGGTTTATGTGGTCTTACACAATTTCCACTGGTTTATTTGTTAATCTCCTTTTGATAGCCATCTGCGTATGGTTTATGTGGTGTTAGACAATTTCTACTTGTTCAGTATTATGTCAAACAATATCCAGACTTGTGTACCTGTGATCTTATTTGCTCTTGAAGCATAATTTTGGTTAATGAAATGACACAGGTTATATAATTAAGATTGTGTGTACACTTGTTTTGCATAAAGACTGCATTGATACATAAACATTGGTACATTACATTGTCTAAAAGGATAAAACATAACATACATTGTCACTTTTGACTTTTAAAAGTCAAACATACATTTCATTTGCAGTGAACTACATGAACATATACATAACTATCCCAAACAAACACCAACTAAATATCAAAGCAATCTTCAGGCATCGAACTTCTTGTTTTTTTGATGATAATGTTGTTTCCAATTTGTTTCTTCCCCTTAACAATCCAGGTATGATTTCTCGAGCTCTTTCACACATGGGTGGGTCAACCCATCCAAAAAACCCACAACCATTTTTTCTTGAAGCCTGCAATTAGGGTTTTAGTAATAAAATAAATACTTTTTAATAATAAAATAAAGATTAGGCCTTTTTAATAATAAAATACGGTTTTAATAATAAAATAAAGATTAGGGTTTTTTAAGAATAAATTAATTACGGTTTTAATAATAAAATACAGATTAGGGTTTTTTAACTTACTTTGTAACAGCAATAAAATCGTCTTCCGGGGTTATTGTCAGTCCAAGAACAACGAACGGTAGCTGGATTTCCACAATAACAATGAACCATCATGTTTGGAGAAGAAGAATACATATATGTGTGTTTGTATAAGAATGGGAGAAAAAGAAAGATATGTGTGTTTTTAGTTTGAAGGAATAATGGATTTAAGGAATAATGGACCCTCCGGGTTCTTCGTCAGCCATTGATTGTGTGGAATTAAGATTTAGGGTTAGTGTTATATGTTGGGGGTAAATTTTAGGGATGAAATTGGGATTGGGTTTGTGTATCGCGACTAAATACTTGATCTATATATATAATAAAGGTACATATGGAAAGCTTAAGTTCACGGACGAAAATACCCTCACGTGTTTTACACGTGAGGGACTTAACGGATCAAAACTAACAAAACTGGGCGGGGTGACTAAAAGTGAAAAAATTTGACAAGTTCAGTGTATAAATTGTAATTTTTGAAGTTTAGTGACTAAAAGTGAAAAAGTTGCCAAGTTCAGGGACCAAAAGTGTAATTTTCCCTATTATATAAATATATTCTTATTATAAATAAATTTATATTTTAGGTTTTCTTTAAATTATTATAAAAATTTAACGTTATATACAAGCATCTTATAGTATATATTAGGTTTTATTAAAATATTTATAATTGTTAAACGTTATTGACATGTGACTTTGTTAAAAGGTTGAAAAGATAAATTGTGAGTTTTTAATTTAGATGTATGCCAGTAATTAGGGTATTGAATAATTGTTTCCATTTTTATTCTATTTTTTATTTATGTATTGAGAGTCGAATATGGGACACATTATTATTATTATTTCTATATATTTATTAAAAGAGTAGTTAACCGAGCATTCTAAGGCCTTCCTCAATCTAAAGCTATGTTAAAACATTGTCACGTAGGATTTATCCTATGTGGCATCTTCATATATTTTTTACAATATTTATTTTATTTATATATATAAATATTAATAAAACTTTAAACATTAAATTAACAATAATAATAATCATATTTCCGTATATTATATTATATCCATAGGTTCCATAAATTTTGCAAATATATTTCAAATCCAATCTGGACGATTATTTATACAAGTTCAGAATAAATTAATACTAAATATAGAAGTTAAATATTCAATATGTGGGTTGATTTATGGAAAAGATTTAGAAAATATAAACTCCTTTTATATCCCAAAATATAGTGATTTATATTTAGATTTGGTAGATTTCTTCTACATAAAGTTAAACTTATTAGTCCTTATAATGATACGGTTCTCCAGTGGTTTTTACTACAAGTTTTGTGTATTGATTATTTTGATTAGAAAAACAACATATATTAGTTACGTGAAAGATATCATTTTCCTTCATGAAGATAAAATAACTTAATGTCGTGAAATAAAGCGAATTGCAGAAGAAACAAACGTGATTTATTAACCATAAAATTATACTTGACAGTAGAATAACAATTCAAAAGATAAAGGTAATATTATAAATGAAGTGATTCAAGAAGAACAATTAAAACACATTTAACTAATCATCGATGGCTACATTAATTAAATTAATCAATAGTTTATAACAACTCGCGCATTGTGCGGGCAAAAAACCTTGTTACTATATAAAGTTATAAAACACCAACAATTAATAATGTATTAATGTGACTTGTTAATACATAGATTAAAATTTTCTTATCTATTTGGTTAATTTTCAATTACGATCACTAACTTGTGTTTAATTTAAATTGACTTGTGACACTTTTATAGTTTTACATAACTAATATATATTTATAATAATATGACGTTTAAGAACAAATACAAAAGATATACGAGTAGTATTTTTAGAACGGCATACTATATTAACTTTAAGATTTTCGAAAAACGCTTCATTAAATTCCCCTACAAGGAACTCGTAATCGGGTGAACTTTTTCAAGATCTTTGACCTTAGCAATGAGACACTAACCACATTAACAATATAAGATGTCAATCTCTTATATAAATAAAAGAGTTAAATGTACGGATCGTCCCTGTGGTTTACACACAACATCACCTTTCGTCTCTGTGTTTTCATATTATCAGCCGTCGTCCTTTATAGGCGGATAAGGGTCAAGGTTAGTCCTTTAAGATAACGGCAGTTAAATGCCTTCCGTTAGTGGGTTCACGTGACTTACACGTGAGGACACTTATGTCTTTTTACGCATCTAAAGGACCAAACATGATATGCCTTTTCCTTCTTCTTCTACCTCTTGCATTACAAAACCCATAAACTAACTCATCATCATCATCAAATCTTTATATTTCTCATACACACACAATACACATCCTCAAATCATAATCATTAATCAATTTTCATTAAAACCCATCTCTAGTTCCCATTATATCATAAAACCCATAAACTAATTTCATCAAATCCAACCCCAATATATAAAAATCCTAAAAGTGAAAATTACATACATATATATGTATATATGCTCCAAGTTGTAGCCGATTCGTATGTGATGGTGTAAAGTAAAAGCTTCCTTTGATATCCATTTATGCAAACTCCACCATATTATCAGTACATAGCTTTATAATTAAAACCCAAATCTTATCAATCTAACCAGCATAACATCACTTCTAATCAACTTCACTAACGAAGATTCTGCCATTTGGATGTGTATGAAATAAAGTTTCAATTGATTTTATTTTTTCTTCACCAAATGAATTTAAATGAAATCCACCAGAGACATATATATATATATATATATATATATATATATATATATATATATATATATATATATATATATATATATATATATATATATATATATATATATATATATATATATATATATATATATATATATATATATATATATATATATATATATATATATATATATATATATATATATATATATATATATATATATATATATATATATATATATATATATATATATATATATATATATATATATATATATATATATATATATATATATATATATATATATATATATATATATATATATATATATATATATATATATATATATATATATATATATATATATATATATATATATATATATATATATATATATATATATATATATATATATATATATATATATATATATATATATATATATATATATATATATATATATATATATATATATATATATATATATATATATATATATATATATATATATATATATATATATATATATATATATATATATATATATATATATATATATATATATATATATATATATATATATATATATATATATATATATATATATATATATATATATATATATATATATATATATATATATATATATATATATATATATATATATATATATATATATATATATATATATATATATATATATATATATATATATATATATATATATATATATATATATATATATATATATATATATATATATATATATATATATATATATATATATATATATATATATATATATATATATATATATATATATATATATATATATATATATATATATATATATATATATATATATATATATATATATATATATATATATATATATATATATATATATATATATATATATATATATATATATATATATATATATATATATATATATATATATATATATATATATATATATATATATATATATATATATATATATATATATATATATATATATATATATATATATATATATATATATATATATATATATATATATATATATATATATATATATATATATATATATATATATATATATATATATATATATATATATATATATATATATATATATATATATATATATATATATATATATATATATATATATATATATATATATATATATATATATATATATATATATATATATATATATATATATATATATATATATATATATATATATATATATATATATATATATATATATATATATATATAGAGATAGAGATAAAATATAGATATATATATATATATATATATAGATGATAGAGATATTGATTAAAGTTTGAAATTGGTTTTTGATTGAATAAGGAAATGGTTGGATATGAAAATTATGATGATTTTGAATCTGACTTAAATTGGAAATGGATGGATATGAAGATAATATTATGAAGATGACGAAGAGGAAGAGAAATGTAACATCCCAAACTTTTCAAGTTTGACTTATTGACTTGACCGTTAGTCAACGTTAGGTTCGTTAAGTTTATGTGCCCTAAATGGAATTATGTGATTAAATGCTTACGTGTTTAATATGAAATGATTAAAGTGTGTTAAATGAAAGTAATTAAAGCAAAGTCATGAAAGTTAAGTGCTCGTTAAGTCGTTAAGTGTTCCGGTGAGAAAGTTAAGCCAACAAAGTAACGTTTAAAGAGTTGAGGGGCTTAAGATGGAATTTATTAAGGATGGCCAGGGGTTGTATGACAATTAGGCTACCCTAATTGTCATTCTCCAGATCTGAAGTGTGTGAGAAAAACCCCCAAGCAGCCCCTTCCCTCTCTCAAAGCTTATTCTCTCCAAGATCCATTCGTTTCGTGGTGATTTGGTCAAGATTTGATTAGGATCTTTCATCCTTTAAGTCATCTACAGGTAATATAAGTGATAATCCTTTGATTTCTAATCATATGAGTCATATTTGTGAATTCAATCCAGGACATAGGGTTTTGGGTTGGGTTAATTGGCTAAACGTTTATCGATTTCATGTTTTCGGGTAATCAAATAAGTGATTTATGTTTGTAATGGATCAAGGAATCAATTGATTGTTTGAAGGCATCAATTGTGTCTTAAAAGAGGTCAATTTGATGTCTCCAGGTCGGGGTTAAGGTTTGAGATCGAATGGGAATCGTTTAAAGATGTTCAAAAATCAAAGTTGCTGATCGAGCCCCGATTGTGCGGTGCACAGGAATTCTGTGCGGTGCACAGATTGGTCTGGGTGTTTCTGACTTGGTTTATGCGGCGCATGGAAGAGCCATGCGGCGCATAATCAGGTCTGGCAGTCGTTTATGCTTGATTTCATGCTCGTTTGACCCATAGACCTTATGTTTAGGTTACCTTATGATACAGGAAATTTAGAGAGGTCTTTTGAAGCCACGTTTATGTTACATTTTGGTTATATGTTTGCTATTGGTAATCGGAAACACAAACAAGACACATTAAGATTGCGTATTGCTCGTTGTGCTCGTCACGAGGTAAGATAACATCTTTTACCACATGAGGGACAACAAAATATAAAGTTTTCATATGCTAACTTCCCCAAATGAATGTTTGTATGTTTATATGTATTCGGGAATGAATGGGAGGTTACTATGGGATTGATTATGGTTGCCATTGATGATGAATGGTAATCTTACGCATGCTATGATGAAATGATGATATGTTTATGTTATGAAATGATGTTATGATGAAATAAGGTAAATGATAAGCTAAAATGTATATGTTGATAATACGATAAGATGTTATGATGATATAAACGTATGATGCTAATAATGCAATTGTTGATATGATGACGCATTGTTATGATGTTATGCTTATGAAATGATATGACGATATGTTGCTATCACTTTAAGATGATATGATGCTTATATGACATGATGATATGATGCTATTATGTTATAACGATATGTTGATATGAATGATACGCTGATATGAAAATAAAGTGATATGACGATGTGATGTTAATATGTGATGATGATATGTTGATGCATATATGTCATATGATTGATTGCATGGCTTGAACACCTAGTCACTTGACTTCTATAGGTTTGCCATGTCACGTGCACGATTAAGGGACCTAAAGTAAAGAAAGATGTATGTGATTAGTTTAAGTGAAAGTGTAGCCTAAGCTAATATAATAAAGAAGTCTCGAGCATATGTAAAGTCTTGTGTTAAGCTTAACCCATGCTAGTTCTTTGGAGCTAGTGTGTACGTGGTCACGTGGTGAGGAATCTAGATACCTCCCCGTGGCATAGTTATGTATGAGTGTATCCGGGTGGAGTAACTAACCACTACATGCGCAAAGTTCAAACGGTATGCTCAGTTGGATTGACTTTGTCTTTCCTTAACGACGACGATGGACCACCGTAAGGTCTACCCATCAAGTCGGGTGTGAGGACTCCATGTAAGGTCTTATGGCTGCCTACACACAACCCCACATCCCTAAGTATGTGTGGCTTATGTCACATAGCCTACGTCTAGGCAAAAGAAAAGAAAGTAAAGAAAGATGTATGTGATTAGTTTAAGTGAAAGTGTAGCCTAAGCTAATATAAAGTAAAAGATGATGAAAGTAATTAGTTTAGGTGAAAGTGTAGCCTAAGCTAATATAATAAAGAAGTCTCGAGCATATGTAAAGTCTTGTGTTAAGCTTAACCCATGCTAGTTCTTCGGAGCTAGTGTGTACGTGGTCACGTGGTGTGGGAATCTAGATACCTCCCCGTGGCATAGTTATGTTTGAGTGTATCCGGGTGGAGTAACTAACCACTACACGCGCAAAGTAAACGGTATGCTCAGTTGGATTGACTTTGTCTTTCCTTAACGACGACGATGGACCACCGTAAGGTCTACCCATCAAGTCGGGTGTGAGGACTCCATGTAAGGTCTTATGGCTGCCTACACACAACCCCACATCCCTAAGTATGTGTGGCTTATGTCACATAGCCTACGTCTAGGCAAAAGAAAAGAAAGACAAGAAAGATAAGAAAAGAAAAGAAAGTAAAGAAATGTAAGAAAAGAAAGATGAAACGTAATTAGTTTAGGTGAAAGTGTAGCCTAAGCTAATATAATAAAGAAGTCTCGAGCATATGTAAAGTCTTGTGTTAAGCTTAACCCATGCTAGTTCTTTGGAGCTAGTGTGTACGTGGTCACGTGGTGAGGGAATCTAGATACCTCCCCGTGGCATAGTTATGTATGAGTGTATCCGGGTGGAGTAACTAACCACTACATGCGCAAAGTTCAAACGGTATACTCAGTTGGATTGACTTTGTCTTTCCTTAACGACGACGATGGACCACCGTAAGGTCTACCCATCAAGTCGGGTGTGAGGACTCCATGTAAGGTCTTATGGCTGCCTACACACAACCCCACATCCCTAAGTATGTGTGGCTTATGTCACATAGCCTACGTCTAGGCAAAAGAAAAGAAAGTAAAGAAAGATAAGAAAAGAAAAGAAAGTAAAGAAATGTAGGAAAAGAAAGATGAAACGTAAAGATCTATGATGTTAGGCACAATTAGGACTACGATGAATTCCTAATGTGTTAACTTATGTATGTTGCTTTAATGTTGATGATATGATCTTGCTAATGTATGATGTGATGGACACCATAGTAATGTGGTGATCTTAACGTGCTATGCCTAATATGTGATATTAACGATTATGAAAGGTTTTTGTTAATATATAAAGAATTGGCAACGTTTTCTTAAACTCATGTTATTACTTAGCTTTTAAAGCTAACACTTGCTCTTTTGAAAAACGTTGTTCCCTCAGGTTAAGCAGGTTTGAGCTAGTGAAAGACTTAGCTTGGTGAGGCGGGTAGTTGATATAAAGAAGACGTTTAGTTTCCCGCTTAGTCATTTATGTTAGCCTTATGATGATTGACTACTTTTAATATGACTTATGTATTGTTTATGTTGGCATTTATGTTGGTGCCAATTCTGGATTATCTTACACCATTTTGATGATATGAATGCTGTAACACCACTTTTATAAATGAACTATCCATTAAGGGTTAGTTATGTTTTAAGGATTCTGTATTCCGCATTCTAAACGCCGTTAGGCAAAAGTTTTTGAAAATCCAGATTTTAAAATGACGGGTGTTACAAGTTGGTATCAGAGAAATGGTTTAAGTGAACCAATAACTATAAGACCATAGGATTTGGACTTAAACCGTAAGATCAGACATGCTATGCTTAAGTAGTTGAGCTTTAGCCTTAAGATGAGATGTTGTTAGGACGGGTTGGGATGAGTGAGAGTGTAGGATTAAGGCTATATGATGATTGTTTGATTGATGATATGTTAATATGTTTTTAGCCTTTATTCTTCCGTTTCTCACTTCTCCGTCACTAGATTATTCTATTGCTACGATAGACGGTCCCCGAGGCGATGTGCTATTTCCCTATCTAAATTTGCTAAATGTGCGCTGTAATTTATGTGTGAAGTGGTTGAAATGAAGGGAAATTTGTTGGATTAGGTGAAATGGTGTCCCGTCAATGGTGTCCAACCCACGAGGTTAGTGACAAGGACCGTAACGGAAATGAGATGTTGTATGGATGATAAGGATTATGTGAATGAAATTGGTGAAAGAATGTGATACACAAATGTGGTAATTAACATGCATGTGAAGTGATACAATTACAGTTATGGTCCGGAACATAATTACAAGCGTATCACGACGCGAGCGTGTTTATATGGCATACTTGTGTTGACCGGTGTAGAAAGTAACGAAGTTGGTAAGGTCTCTATGAGGTGTTGTATTGTGATGTGGAGCCCACGGGCTTAAAAAACATGGAATTGATGTTTGATGAATATAGTTGATGCTGGATACTTGAAGGATTATAAGTAGGTGATGCATAGAAGGGTTACCGGACACACGTATGAAAGGGTACAATTACAATTCCGGTCGCGAACGTAATTGTAAATGTATCACAACATGTGTGTGTTTGTGAGACTGTGTCTGTGTTGATCCGAATGAAGTAAAGATGAGAATGATGGAATCACTGAATGGTATCATATTTAACCACGTGAAGAGTAGACACGTATGAATGGAATAAATGAGGATGAAGTTGAAGCAAGTAAAGAAGTTAACACTGCGGTTGATTGAACCTTTTAACCATGAAGCTCTCCCATTCTATGAACACCATGTTATGATGTGAAGCTACATTCGAGCTGTGAAGTGTTAAAGTTGTACTTGGGTGTGAGGAAAACGTTTAGGTTCCGTTTGAAATAATTTTTTCCTGATCATAGATAATATGCGGCGCACAAAGGCTATATGCGGCGCATATATGCCCAGTTTTGAAAAATGGATTTCAGTTGGGAGCCCGATATGCGGCGCATAGATTATGTGCTCAGAACTTGGGTGTCTTCTGTGACAAATTTACATGAAATATGCGGTGCATATGTATTCCATGCGGCGCATAGGTTCCCAGATATGTATTTATGCGGCGCACACATGTTCCATGCGGCGCATATTTTGGTCTGTTTTGGGATTTATGACTTGTTTAGTCTTGATTTCGCTACGAGATGATATATGACGATTGTGACGAGTATCTACAGGTGGAGATTCTTCCTTAGATTACATGAAAGTATGGCGAACTAGCACGTAAATCTTTATAGCAGTCCCATCGCTTATTGCTTTCGCCGGTTGTGACGTAATGGTGATGTTGAAATCCTATATTTTTACGAGATCCTACGTATGATTGATTCTCAAGATAAAGAGTTTCCCTTAAGAAGTTAAGAGGTATTATGATGGAGTCACTTATGGTGGCCTAAACCTAAAGAAGTAAAAGTTTTCAAGAGCATTTGATTACGAAATGACCATGTTTCCCGCCTATGTGATTTACTCATGTAAGGCGACGATTATGTTTCTAAAGTTGAGGCCACCCATAGTTTTGAAACGTTCAGATAGTATTCCTGGTTTCGTTGCGATCGTAAGAACGAACTTTCTATTGATGTGTGGCTAGTGCTACTCCCATGCAAAGGCACCTTCCGTATTGTTCCCACTAAAAGGAAGGAGTTAACATTTTCGGTTGTGAGATGTATTTCTTTTTGTAAGATAGATTTATGGTCTTACTACCATATGTTGATGTTGATGATGAAAGTCTTGCTAAAGTTATTTCTACACTCATTATGACCCTATTGAGCTTCTCGAAATACCTTTATGTTAACGAACTGTCCTTACCATGTCATGAATTTAAGGAACCGAGTCTAAAGTTTTCTCTAAAGCGTTCAGTCGTTACTTTTAGTGATGACAATTTTACCTATTCTAAGTATGACAAAGAACATCATGTTTGCGTAAAGAAAGTTATTCCGATATTCTACAAGAAGAAGCTTAAATCTGAATTCGCTAAAAGTAAGATTTCGGTATCCGAGAACGAAATGACCCAAAGTTGTACTTGAGGAAGCTTATGAACCATGGTAACCTAGTTATTTGGATGCCGCCTGAAATGTATTACGACCTATTATGAAATGAAGTGTCGTTAATTCTCGGTCTCCAACAATGTGCGTTTTGTTTCAAAAGTCAACACTATGTGTTAAAAGTCTTATGGAAATATTAGGCAGGTTGACCATTGGTGAACCGATAGACCGTTTCATCGGATAAGATATAAAATGTGTACGTTAAAGAAGTTCTATCAAAGGTGTGGAAGTAAATTGCCGAATATTTCGCATCAAGACGGTCATATTGTGAGTGATTTCAGAAGGAGTATTCAGTGAAAGATGAGGAATATGGTGTACTCAAGTGATTAACACTCCTAGATCGATAGGAAAGAGATGGAATATTTCGGAAGCTTGGGTCAATGATAAGCTTATGTGAGATGATTCGATAGTGCATCGAGATTCATTATTGTGTTCATATGCAACAATGATTATGCCGTAGGCGTTGGGTGTCATCTCATGATATGACACGTTATGGAAAGGAAGGTTGTGGAGCCAAAGATCATGAAGATAATAGTTCTAAAGTTGGAATCGTTAAAGGAATGTTATGATTAGCTCAAAATCGTCTAAAGGTTTTGTGTTAAGCTAATAAAGCTTATTATGAACAAGGTGTGAATTATGGTCTAGCCATAAGTCCCTATGGAGGGGTATGATTTGCATAGAGAGTGACGGTTAGTCGAACTTTGTTTAATGAATTATGTGAGTTATTATGGTAGCAAGTTAATAAGGATATGTGTCGGAAGGTCTTATCCGCCAAATGAATAGTCTTCGCTGAATGTATGTGTGTACTACTTATGAAGGTTGAAGAAATGAGGTGATTACTTGTTTTGATTTAAAGATTAACCAAAGAATGACGTAACAGTGGACATGGAAAAGTCGAAAATAGAAAAGACTATGTAAGAAGCTAAATGAGATTGTTTATGCTAAGTTAAAGTACAACTAAGGAAATCCTGAAATGATATGATAAAGTTAAGGATACGGATAAGTTATTCATGTATGAGTGACGAAATGATTCTGAGGACAGAATCCTCTTAAGGGGGAGGTAATTGTAACATCCCAAACTTTTCGAGTTTGACTTATGGACTTGACCGTTAGTCAACGTTAGGTTCGTTAAGTTTATGTGCCCTAAATGGAATTATGTGATTAAATGCTTACGTGTTTAATATGAAATGATTAAAGTGTGTTAAATGAAAGTAATTAAAGCAAAGTCATGAAAGTTAAGTGCTCGTTAAGTCGTTAAGTGTTCCGGTGAGAAAGTTAAGCCAACAAAGTAACGTTTAAAGAGTTGAGGGGCTTAAGATGGAATTTATTAAGGATGGCCAGGGGTTGTATGACAATTAGGCTACCCTAATTGTCATTCTCCAGATCTGAAGTGTGTGAGAAAAACCCCCAAGCAGCCCCTTCCCTCTCTCAAAGCTTTTCTCTCCAAGATCCATTCGTTTCGTGGTGATTTGGTCAAGATTTGATTAGGATCTTTCATCCTTTAAGTCATCTACAGGTAATATAAGTGATAATCCTTTGATTTCTAATCATATGAGTCATATTTGTGAATTCAATCCAGGACATAGGGTTTTGGGTTGGGTTAATTGGCTAAACGTTTATCGATTTCATGTTTTCGGGTAATCAAATAAGTGATTTATGTTTGTAATGGATCAAGGAATCAATTGATTGTTTGAAGGCATCAATTGTGTCTTAAAAGAGGTCAATTTGATGTCTCCAGGTCGGGGTTAAGGTTTGAGATCGAATGGGAATCGTTTAAAGATGTTCAAAAATCAAAGTTGTAATGATAAGATGTTATGATGAAATAAGGTAAATGATAAGCTAAAATGTATATGTTGATAATACGATAAGATGTTATGATGAAATAAGGTAAATGATAAGCTAAAATGTATATGTTGATAATACGATAAGATGTTATGATGAAATAAGGTAAATGATAAGCTAAAATGTATATGTTGATAATACGATAAGATGTTATGATGAAATAAGGTAAATGATAAGCTAAAATGTATATGTTGATAATACGATAAGATGTTATGATGAAATAAGGTAAATGATAAGCTAAAATGTATATGTTGATAATACGATAAGATGTTATGATGAAATAAGGTAAATGATAAGCTAAAATGTATATGTTGATAATACGATAAGATGTTATGATGAAATAAGGTAAATGATAAGCTAAAATGTATATGTTGATAATACGATAAGATGTTATGATGAAATAAGGTAAATGATAAGCTAAAATGTATATGTTGATAATACGATAAGATGTTATGATGAAATAAGGTAAATGATAAGCTAAAATGTATATGTTGATAATACGATAAGATGTTATGATGAAATAAGGTAAATGATAAGCTAAAATGTATATGTTGATAATACGATAAGATGTTATGATGAAATAAGGTAAATGATAAGCTAAAATGTATATGTTGATAATACGATAAGATGTTATGATGAAATAAGGTAAATGATAAGCTAAAATGTATATGTTGATAATACGATAAGATGTTATGATGAAATAAGGTAAATGATAAGCTAAAATGTATATGTTGATAATACGATAAGATGTTATGATGAAATAAGGTAAATGATAAGCTAAAATGTATATGTTGATAATACGATAAGATGTTATGATGAAATAAGGTAAATGATAAGCTAAAATGTTTATGTTTATGTTATGAAATGATGTTATGATGAAATAAGGTAAATGATAAGCTAAAATGTATATGTTGATAATACGATAAGATGTTATGATGATATAAACGTATGATGCTAATAATGCAATTGTTGATATGATGACGCATTGTTATGATGTTATGCTTATGAAATGATATGACGATATGTTGCTATCACTTTAAGATGATATGATGCTTATATGACATGATGATATGATGCTATTATGTTATAACGATATGTTGATATGAATGATACGCTGATATGAAAATAAAGTGATATGACGATGTGATGTTAATATGTGATGATGATATGTTGATGCATATATGTCATATGATTGATTGCATGGCTTGAACACCTAGTCACTTGACTTCTATAGGTTTGCCATGTCACGTGCACGATTAAGGGACCTAAAGTAAAGAAAGATGTATGTGATTAGTTTAGGTGAAAGTGTAGCCTAAGCTAATATAAAGTAAAAGATGATGAAAGTAATTAGTTTAGGTGAAAGTGTAGCCTAAGCTAATATAATAAAGAAGTCTCGAGCATATGTAAAGTCTTGTGTTAAGCTTAACCCATGCTAGTTCTTTGGAGCTAGTGTGTACGTGGTCACGTGGTGAGGAATCTAGATACCTCCCCGTGGCATAGTTATGTATGAGTGTATCCGGGTGGAGTAACTAACCACTACATGCGCAAAGTTCAAACGGTATACTCAGTTGGATTGACTATGTCTTTCCTTAACGACGACGATGGACCACCGTAAGGTCTACCCATCAAGTCGGGTGTGAGGACTCCAAGTAAGGTCTTATGGCCGCCTACACACAACCCCACATCCCTAAGTATGTGTGGCTTATGTCACATAGCCTACGTCTAGGCAAAAGAAAAGAAAGACAAGAAAGATAAGAAAAGAAAAGAAAGTAAAGAAATGTAAGAAAAGAAAGATGAAACGTAAAGATCTATGATGTTAGGCACAATTAGGACTACGATGAATTCCTAATGTGTTAACTTATGTATGTTGCTTTAATGTTGATGATATGATCTTGCTAATGTATGATGTGATGGACACCATAGTAATGTGGTGATCTTAACGTGCTATGCCTAATATGTGATATTAACGATTATGAAAGGTTTTTGTTAATATATAAAGAATTGGCAACGTTTTCTTAAACTCATGTTATCTTACTTAGCTTTTAAAGCTAACACTTGCTCTTTTGAAAAACGTTGTTCCCTCAGGTTAAGCAGGTTTGAGCTAGTGAAAGACTTAGCTTGGTGAGGCGGGTAGTTGATATAAAGAAGACGTTTAGTTTCCCGCTTAGTCATTTATGTTAGCCTTATGATGATTGGCTATTTTTAATATGACTTATGTATTGTTTATGTTGGCATTTATGTTGGTGCCAATTCTGGATTTTCTTACACCATTTTGATGATATGAATGCTGTAACACCACTTTTATAAATGAACTATCCATTAAGGGTTAGTTATGTTTTAAGGATTCTGTATTCCGCATTTCTAAACGCCGTTAGGCAAAAGTTTTTGAAAATCCAGATTTTAAAATGACGGGTGTTACAAGTTGGTATCAGAGAAATGGTTTAAGTGAACCAATAACTATAAGACCATAGGATTTGGACTTAAACCGTAAGATCAGACATGCTAAGCTTAAGTAGTTGTGCTTTAGCCTTAAGATGAGATGTTGTTAGGACGGGTTGGGATGAGTGAGAGTGTAGGATTAAGGCTATATGATGATTGTTTGATTGATGATATGTTTATGTTATGAAATGATGTTATGATGAAATAAGGTAAATGATAAGCTAAAATGTATATGTTGATAATACGATAAGATGTTATGATGATATAAACGTATGATGCTAATAATGCAATTATTGATATGATGACGATATGTTATATGTGATGATGATATGTTAATATGTATGATGATATGTTAATATGTGATGATGATATGTTAATATGTGATGATGATATGTTAATATGTGATGATGATATGTTAATATGTGATGATGCTATTATGTTACGATATGTTAATATGTGATGATGATATGTTGATGCATATATGTCATATGATTGATTGCATGGCTTGAACACCTAGTCACTTGACTTCTATAGGTTTGCCATGTCACGTGCACGATTAAGGGACCTAAAGTAAAGAAAGATGTATGTGATTAGTTTAAGTGAGAGTGTTGGATTAAGGCTATATGATGATTGTTTGATTGATGATATGTTAATATGTTTTTAGCCTTTATTCTTCCGTTTCTCACTTCTCCGTCACTAGATTATTCTATTGCTACGATAGACGGTCCCCGAGGCGATGTGCTATTTCCCTATCTAAATTTGCTAAATGTGCGCTGTAATTTATGTGTGAAGTGGTTGAAATGAAGGGAAATTTGTTGGATTAGGTGAAATGGTGTCCCGTCAATGGTGTCCAACCCACGAGGTTAGTGACAAGGACCGTAACGGAAATGAGATGTTGTATGGATGATAAGGATTATGTGAATGAAATTGGTGAAAGAATGTGATACACAAATGTGGTAATTAACATGCATGTGAAGTGATACAATTACAGTTATGGTCCGGAACATAATTACAAGCGTATCACGACGCGAGCGTGTTTATATGGCATACTTGTGTTGACCGGTGTAGAAAGTAACGAAGTTGGTAAGGTCTCTATGAGGTGTTGTATTGTGATGTGGAGCCCACGGGCTTAAAAAACATGGAATTGATGTTTGATGAATATAGTTGATGCTGGATACTTGAAGGATTATAAGTAGGTGATGCATAGAAGGGTTACCGGACACACGTATGAAAGGGTACAATTACAATTCCGGTCGCGAACGTAATTGTAAATGTATCACAACATGTGTGTGTTTGTGAGACTGTGTCTGTGTTGATCCGAATGAAGTAAAGATGAGAATGATGGAATCACTGAATGGTATCATATTTAACCACGTGAAGAGTAGACACGTATGAATGGAATAAATGAGGATGAAGTTGAAGCAAGTAAAGAAGTTAACACTGCGGTTGATTGAACCTTTTAACCATGAAGCTCTCCCATTCTATGAACACCATGTTATGATGTGAAGCTACATTCGAGCTGTGAAGTGTTAAAGTTGTACTTGGGTGTGAGGAAAACGTTTAGGTTCCGTTTGAAATAATTTTTTTTCCTGATCATAGATAATATGCGGCGCACAAAGGCTATATGCGGCGCATATATGCCCAGTTTGGAAAAATGGATTTCAGTTGGGAGCCCGATATGCGGCGCATAGATTATGTGCTCAGAACTTGGGTGTCTTCTGTGACAAATTTACATGAAATATGCGGTGCATATGTATTCCATGCGGCGCATAGGTTCCCAGATATGTATTTATGCGGCGCACACATGTTCCATGCGGCGCATATTTTGGTCTGTTTTGGGATTTATGACTTGTTTAGTCTTGATTTCGCTATGAGATGATATATGACGATTGTGACGAGTATCTACAGGTGGAGATTCTTCCTTAGATTACATGAAAGTATGGCGAACTAGCACGTAAATCTTTATAGCAGTCCCATCGCTTATTGCTTTCGCCGGTTGTGACGTAATGGTGATGTTGAAATCCTATATTTTTACGAGATCCTACGTATGATTGATTCTCAAGATAAAGAGTTTCCCTTAAGAAGTTAAGAGGTATTATGATGGAGTCACTTATGGTGGCCTAAACCTAAAGAAGTAAAAGTTTTCAAGAGCATTTGATTACGAAATGACCATGTTTCCCGCCTATGTGATTTACTCATGTAAGGCGACAATTATGTTTCTAAAGTTGAGGCCACCCATAGTTTTGAAACGTTCAGATAGTATTCCTGGTTTCGTTGCGATCGTAAGAACGAACTTTCTATTGATGTGTGGCTAGTGCTACTCCCATGCAAAGGCACCTTCCGTATTGTTCCCACTAAAAGGAAGGAGTTAACGTTTTCGGTTGTGAGATGTATTTCTTTCTATAAGATAGATTTATGGTCTTACTACCATATGTTGATGTTGATGATGAAAGTCTTGCTAAAGTTATTTCTACACTCATTATGACCCTATTGAGCTTCTCGAAATACCTTTATGTTAACGAACTGTCCTTACCATGTCATGAATTTAAGGAACCGAGTCTAAAGTTTTCTCTAAAGCGTTCAGTCGTTACTTTTAGTGATGACAATTTTACCTATTCTAAGTATGACAAAGAACATCATGTTTGCGTAAAGAAAGTTATTCCGATATTCTACAAGAAGAAGCTTAAATCTGAATTCGCTAAAAGTAAGATTTCGGTATCCGAGAACGAAATGACCAAAGTTGTACTTGAGGAAGCTTATGAACCATGGTAACCTAGTTATTTGGATGCCGCCTGAAATGTATTACGACCTATTATGAAATGAAGTGTCGTTAATTCTCGGTCTCCAACAATGTGCGTTTTGTTTCAAAAGTCAACACTATGTGTTAAAAGTCTTATGGAAATATTAGGCAGGTTGACCATTGGTGAACCGATAGACCGTTTCATCGGATAAGATATAAAATGTGTACGTTAAAGAAGTTCTATCAAAGGTGTGGAAGTAAATTGCCGAATATTTCGCATCAAGACGGTCATATTGTGAGTGATTTCTGAAGGAGTATTCAGTGAAAGATGAGGAATATGGTGTACTCAAGTGATTAACACTCCTAGATCGATAGGAAAGAGATGGAATATTTCGGAAGCTTGGGTCAATGATAAGCTTATGTGAGATGATTCGATAGTGCATCGAGATTCATTATTGTGTTCATATGCAACAATGATTATGCCGTAGGCGTTGGGTGTCATCTCATGATATGACACGTTATGGAAAGGAAGGTTGTGGAGCCAAAGATCATGAAGATAATAGTTCTAAAGTTGGAATCGTTAAAGGAATGTTATGATTAGCTCAAAATCGTCTAAAGGTTTTGTGTTAAGCTAATAAAGCTTATTATGAACAAGGTGTGAATTATGGTCTAGCCATAAGTCCCTATGGAGGGGTATGATTTGCATAGAGAGTGACGGTTAGTCGAACTTTGTTTAAAGAATTATATGAGTTATGGTAGCAAGGATATAAGGATATGTGCCGGAAGGCTTACCCGCCAAATGAATAGTCTCCGCCGAGTGTAATGTGTGTACTACTTATGAAGGATGAAGAAGTGAGGCGATTATTTGGTTTGATTTAAAGATTGAACCAAAGGAATGATGTAACAGTGGAGATGGAAAGGTGAAACTAGAAAAAATTATGTAAGAAGCTAAATGAGATTGGTTATGCTAAGTTAAAGTACGACCTAAGGGAATCCTGAAATGAAATGATAAAGTTAAGGATACGAATAAAATACTCATGTATGAGTGGCGAAATGATTCTGAGGACAGAATCCTTTTAAGGGGGAGGTAATTGTAACATCCCAAACTTTTCGAGTTTGACTTATGGACTTGACCGTTAGTCAACGTTAGGTTCGTTAAGTTTATGTGCCCTAAATGGGATTATGTGATTAAATGCTTACGTGTTTAATATGAAATGATTAAAGTGTGTTAAACGAAAGTAATTAAAAAATCAAAGTTGCTGATCGAGCCCCGTTGTGCGGTGCACAGGAATTCTGTGCGGTGCACAGGAATTCTGTGTGGTGCACAGAAATTCTGTGCGGTGCACAGAATTCTGTGCGGTGCACAGGAATTCTGTGCGGTGCACAGGAATTCTGTGCGGTGCACAGAATTCTGTGCGGTGCACAGGAATTCTGTGCGGTGCACAGAATTCTGTGCGGTGCACAGGAATTCTGTGCGGTGCACAGGAATTCTGTGTGGTGTACAGGAATTCTGTGCGGTGCACAGGAATTCTGTGCGGTGCACAGGAATTCTGTGCGGTGCACAGGAATTCTGTGCGGTGCACAGGAATTCTGTGCGGTGCACAGGAATTCTGTGTGGTGTACAGGAATTCTGTGCGGTGCACAGAATTCTGTGCGGTGCACAGGAATTCTGTGCGGTGCACAGAATTCTGTGCGGTGCACAGGAATTCTGTGCGGTGCACAGGAATTCTGTGTGGTGTACAGGAATTCTGTGCGGTGCACAGGAATTCTGTGCGGTGCACAGGAATTCTGTGCGGTGCACAGGAATTCTGTGCGGTGCACAGGAATTCTGTGTGGTGTACAGGAATTCTGTGCGGTGCACAGAATTCTGTGCGGTGCACAGGAATTCTGTGCGGTGCACAGGAATTCTGTGTGGTGTACAGGAATTCTGTGTGGTGTACAGGAATTCTGTGCGGTGCACAGAATTCTGTGCGGTGCACAGGAATTCTGTGCGGTGCACAGGAATTCTGTGTGGTGTACAGGAATTCTGTGCGGTGCACAGGAATTCTGTGTGGTGTACAGGAATTCTGTGCGGTGCACAGAATTCTGTGCGGTGCACAGGAATTCTGTGCGGTGCACAGGAATTCTGTGTGGTGTACAGGAATTCTGTGCGGTGCACAGAATTCTGTGCGGTGCACAGGAATTCTGTGCGGTGCACAGGAATTCTGTGTGGTGTACAGGAATTCTGTGCGGTGCACAGGAATTCTGTGCGGTGCACAGGAATTCTGTGCGGTGCACAGGAATTCTGTGTGGTGTACAGGAATTCTGTGCGGTGCACAGAATTCTGTGCGGTGCACAGGAATTCTGTGCGGTGCACAGGAATTCTGTGTGGTGTACAGGAATTCTGTGCGGTGCACAGAATTCTGTGCGGTGCACAGGAATTCTGTGCGGTGCACAGAATTCTGTGCGGTGCACAGGAATTCTGTGCGGTGCACAGGAATTCTGTGTGGTGTACAGGAATTCTGTGTGGTGTACAGGAATTCTGTGCGGTGCACAGAATTCTGTGCGGTGCACAGGAATTCTGTGCGGTGCACAGGAATTCTGTGTGGTGTACAGGAATTCTGTGCGGTGCACAGAATTCTGTGCGGTGCACAGGAATTCTGTGCGGTGCACAGGAATTCTGTGTGGTGTACAGGAATTCTGTGCGGTGCACAGAATTCTGTGCGGTGCACAGGAATTCTGTGCGGTGCACAGGAATTCTGTGTGGTGTACAGGAATTCTGTGCGGTGCACAGGAATTCTGTGTGGTGTACAGGAATTCTGTGCGGTGCACAGAATTCTGTGCGGTGCACAGGAATTCTGTGCGGTGCACAGGAATTCTGTGTGGTGTACAGGAATTCTGTGCGGTGCACAGGAATTCTGTGCGGTGCACAGGAATTCTGTGCGGTGCACAGGAATTCTGTGCGGTGCACAGGAATTCTGTGTGGTGTACAGGAATTCTGTGCGGTGCACAGAATTCTGTGCGGTGCACAGGAATTCTGTGCGGTGCACAGGAATTCTGTGTGGTGTACAGGAATTCTGTGCGGTGCACAGAATTCTGTGCGGTGCACAGGAATTCTGTGCGGTGCACACAATTCTGTGCGGTGCACAGGAATTCTGTGCGGTGCACAGGAATTCTGTGCGGTGCACAGATTGGTCTGGGTGTTTCTGACTTGGTTTATGCGGCGCATGGAAGAGCCATGCGGCGCATAATCAGCCACGTTTATGTTACATTTTGGTTATATGTTTGCTATTGGTAATCGGAAACACAAACAAGACACATTAAGATTGCGTATTGCTCGTTGTGCTCGTCACGAGGTAAGATAACATCTTTTACCACATGAGGGACAACAAAATATAAAGTTTTCATATGTTAACTTCCCCAAATGAATGTTTGTATGTTTATATGTATTCGGGAATGAATGGGAGGTTACTATGGGATTGATTATGGTTGCCATTGATGATGAATGGTAATCTTACGCATGCTATGATGAAATGATGATATGTTTATGTTATAATACGATAAGATGCTATGATGAAATAAGGTAAATGATAAGCTAAAATGTATATGTTGATAATACGATAAGATGCTATGATGAAATAAGGTAAATGATAAGCTAAAATGTATATGTTGATAATACGATAAGATGCTATGATGAAATAAGGTAAATGATAAGCTAAAATGTATATGTTGATAATACGATAAGATGCTATGATGAAATAAGGTAAATGATAAGCTAAAATGTATATGTTGATAATATGTTAATATGCTGTGATGATGATATGTTGATGCATATATGTCATATGATTGATTGCATGGCTTGAACACCTAGTCACTAGACTTCTATAGGTTTGCCATGTCACGTGCACGATTAAGGGCCCTAAAGTAAAGAAAGATGTATGTGATTAGTTTAGGTGAAAGTGTAGCCTAAGCTAATATAAAGTAAAAGATGATGAAAGTAATTAGTTTAGGTGAAAGTGTAGCCTAAGCTAATATAATAAAGAAGTCTCGAGCATATGTAAAGTCTTGTGTTAAGCTTAACCCATGCTAGTTCTTTGGAGCTAGTGTGTACGTGGTCACGTGGTGAGGGAATCTAGATACCTCCCCGTGGCATAGTTATGTATGAGTGTATCCGGGTGGAGTAACTAACCACTACACGCGCAAAGTTCAAACGGTATACTCAGTTGGATTGACTATGTCTTTCCTTAACGACGACGATGGACCACCGTAAGGTCTACCCATCAAGTCGGGTGTGAGGACTCCAAGTAAGGTCTTATGGCCGCCTACACACAACCCCACATCCCTAAGTATGTGTGGCTTATGTCACATAGCCTACGTCTAGGCAAAAGAAAAGAAAGTAAAGAAAGATAAGAAAAGAAAAGAAAGTAAAGAAATGTAAGAAAAGAAAGATGAAACGTAAAGATCTATGATTTTAGGCACAATTAGGACTACGATGAATTCCTAATGTGTTAACTTATGTATGTTGCTTTAATGTTGATGATATGATCTTGCTAATGTATGATGTGATGGACACCATAGTAATGTGGTGATCTTAACGTGCTATGCCTAATATGTGATATTAACGATTATGAAAGGTTTTTGTTAATATATAAAGAATTGGCAACGTTTTCTTAAACTCATGTTATCTTACTTAGCTTTTAAAGCTAACACTTGCTCTTTTGAAAAACGTTGTTCCCTCAGGTTAAGCAGGTTTGAGCTAGTGAAAGACTTAGCTTGGTGAGGCGGGTAGTTGATATAAAGAAGACGTTTAGTTTCCCGCTTAGTCATTTATGTTAGCCTTATGATGATTGGCTATTTTTAATATGACTTATGTATTGTTTATGTTGGCATTTATGTTGGTGCCAATTCTGGATTATCTTACACTATTTTGATGATATGAATGCTGTAACACCACTTTTATAAATGAACTATCCATTAAGGGTTAGTTATGTTTTAAGGATTCTGTATTCCGCATTTCTAAACGCCGTTAGGCAAAAGTTTTTGAAAATTCAGATTTTAAAATGACGGGTGTTACAAGAAAGGAAGAAAGAGAAACAATTTTTTTTATCAAGTTTAGTCCTTTATGGGCAGAAAAGACGCAATTACCCTCACATGTAGGTCACGTGTAGAGGGTTAACGGAAGGCATTTAACTGCCGTTATCTTAAAGGACTAACCTTGACCCTTATCCGCCTGTAAAGGACGACGGCTGATAATATGAAAGCACAGGGACGAAAGGTGATGTTGTGTGTAAACCACAGGGACGATCCGTACATTTAACTCTAAATAAAATAAAATTGTGAGAATCGATTTTAAGAAAGTAAATATTGAAACTTAAAAAAAAAAAAAAAAAAAAAAAAAAAAAAAAAAAAAAAAAAAAAAAAAAAAAAAAAAAAAAAAAAAAAAAAAAAAAAAAAAAAAAAAAAAAAAAAAAAAAAAAAAAAAAAAAAAAAAAAAAAAAAAAAAAAAAAAAAAAAAAAAAAAAAAAAAAAAAAAAAAAAAAAAAAAAAAAAAAAAAAAAAAAAAAAAAAAAAAAAAAAAAAAAAAAAAAAAAAAAAAAAAAAAAAAAAAAAAAAAAAAAAAAAAAAAAAAAAAAAAAAAAAAAAAAAAAAAAAAAAAAAAAAAAAAAAAAAAAAAAAAAAAAAAAAAAAAAAAAAAAAAAAAAAAAAAAAAAAAAAAAAAAAAAAAAAAAAAAAAAAAAAAAAAAAAAAAAAAAAAAAAAAAAAAAAAAAAAAAAAAAAAAAAAAAAAAAAAAAAAAAAAAAAAAAAAAAAAAAAAAAAAAAAAAAAAAAAAAAAAAAAAAAAAAAAAAAAAAAAAAAAAAAAAAAAAAAAAAAAAAAAAAAAAAAAAAAAAAAAAAAAAAAAAAAAAAAAAAAAAAAAAAAAAAAAAAAAAAAAAAAAAAAAAAAAAAAAAAAAAAAAAAAAAAAAAAAAAAAAAAAAAAAAAAAAAAAAAAAAAAAAAAAAAAAAAAAAAAAAAAAAAAAAAAAAAAAAAAAAAAAAAAAAAAAAAAAAAAAAAAAAAAAAAAAAAAAAAAAAAAAAAAAAAAAAAAAAAAAAAAAAAAAAAAAAAAAAAAAAAAAAAAAAAAAAAAAAAAAAAAAAAAAAAAAAAAAAAAAAAAAAAAAAAAAAAAAAAAAAAAAAAAAAAAAAAAAAAAAAAAAAAAAAAAAAAAAAAAAAAAAAAAAAAAAAAAAAAAAAAAAAAAAAAAAAAAAAAAAAAAAAAAAAAAAAAAAAAAAAAAAAAAAAAAAAAAAAAAAAAAAAAAAAAAAAAAAAAAAAAAAAAAAAAAAAAAAAAAAAAAAAAAAAAAAAAAAAAAAAAAAAAAAAAAAAAAAAAAAAAAAAAAAAAAAAAAAAAAAAAAAAAAAAAAAAAAAAAAAAAAAAAAAAAAAAAAAAAAAAAAAAAAAAAAAAAAAAAAAAAAAAAAAAAAAAAAAAAAAAAAAAAAAAAAAAAAAAAAAAAAAAAAAAAAAAAAAAAAAAAAAAAAAAAAAAAAAAAAAAAAAAAAAAAAAAAAAAAAAAAAAAAAAAAAAAAAAAAAAAAAAAAAAAAAAAAAAAAAAAAAAAAAAAAAAAAAAAAAAAAAAAAAAAAAAAAAAAAAAAAAAAAAAAAAAAAAAAAAAAAAAAAAAAAAAAAAAAAAAAAAAAAAAAAAAAAAAAAAAAAAAAAAAAAAAAAAAAAAAAAAAAAAAAAAAAAAAAAAAAAAAAAAAAAAAAAAAAAAAAAAAAAAAAAAAAAAAAAAAAAAAAAAAAAAAAAAAAAAAAAAAAAAAAAAAAAAAAAAAAAAAAAAAAAAAAAAAAAAAAAAAAAAAAAAAAAAAAAAAAAAAAAAAAAAAAAAAAAAAAAAAAAAAAAAAAAAAAAAAAAAAAAAAAAAAAAAAAAAAAAAAAAAAAAAAAAAAAAAAAAAAAAAAAAAAAAAAAAAAAAAAAAAAAAAAAAAAAAAAAAAAAAAAAAAAAAAAAAAAAAAAAAAAAAAAAAAAAAAAAAAAAAAAAAAAAAAAAAAAAAAAAAAAAAAAAAAAAAAAAAAAAAAAAAAAAAAAAA
>CM067170.1:38748388-38768388 GCA_034093135.1 Erigeron breviscapus | reverse complement strand
TGAAGTCATTTAATCTTACCAAATATTTAACTTCCCGGATGGTCACAATAAAGAAAGGATCACCATCGTCATCATCCTCATCTTCATGACGTGGTCTCTTCATCAATTCCATACACTCATCACTTTCCACATCCATATCTCCACTGTCTTCACGCCCCCTCGTTCTCTTGACATATCTAGTCCCCACTATTTCAGCAGATAGTTGTGGCTGGCGTGCTGGTCTTTGTTTCTTGGTAACTTTTGTTAGACAAATCTTACCTTCACTTGTGATGTACTTGAATAAGCATTTATCTCCTTCCAGTAATTTATTACGTCGCTGGAAACCAGGCGACCCCCATGAACTATAGTACCTTATCTGACTATCTTTCTCCATCCGAAGCAACCTCATTGACAACTCTTGCCCGTCAAGATTCTTCAATGTTATGGTTCTGGCAGCTTCTATTCTAGCCAACCTCACAAAATTCGCCGGAAACCACTAATTCAATAGGAAAAAAGGTTTATTTACTTTAGATGTCAACTGTCTTGAAAATGCAGTCTAAGTTAAAATTTTTATCACCAAAGAATACAATAAATGAACCAATCTTCACCTTTCAATATTAAATTACAGCTAATTTTTATGTTTTTCAACTTAAATATGTAAAAGTTTTTAGTTTTTCATGAATGCAAGCAAAAATCTGAAAGATAGAGACGAATTAAGTTACAAATGATAAATCTTACCAGTTTACTCCTGTAGCTAATTGAGATAGTAGACGTAAAGAAAGGATGGCCATCAATATCAACACCGTCTTCTTCTTCTACAATATCTTCTTCTCCTTCATTACCATCACCATCATAATCACTATCACCTTCTCCATATTCATCTTCATCACTATCTTCATTTTTGTCATCGTCATCGTTACCATGCAATCTCTTCTTCACCGGTTCTATGTATTCATCTTCACTTTCCACATCCACATCTCTACCATGTGCATGTAGCTCCCGCCCCCTCTTCTTCTTCACTACTTTAGTCTTGGAGGATTCACCAGATGCCTGTAACTGCCTTGTTGGCCTTTTTTTCTTGGTGACTTTTGCTAGAAGTATCTTACCTTTGCTTCTGATGAACTTTAAAACACATTCATCTCCTTCCTGTAAGTCATTACTTTGCTGGAAATCAGCCCACCCCGATGAAATATATAACTTTTTGGACTGATTAAATTTTCCTGGCCGCAACTCCATTCGCCATTCTTCTCCATCAAGATTCTTCAACATTATGCTTCTTTCATCTTCTATTCCGGCCAACTTCACAAATTCATCCGGAAGCCGCTAAAAATGCAAACATGCAGAAAAATTACACTACTTTAGATGTCGTGGCAATGCAACTAATTTTCGTTTTTGGGGAGTGAGTTGTACGCTACTGTCTTTATGCATACACGACATTACGACAACTTAAAAATGCAACTAAGTTTTACACTTTCACTCTTTCAACTTCAGAGTATAGTAAAGTTCCAACTAGAAATTTGTCGAGCGTTTTTCAACTTTAAAAATGTCAACCTTCAATCTTTTTCATAAATGCATGCTTTAATATAATAGATAAACATGTATAAAGTTGTCATCACAATTTTGTGGGTTTTTGAGATAATTGCAACAAAATTACTCTTCTAACTTAAAACGCAGCCAAGTTACACCATTTTAACTTCAAACTACAACAAAGTTCCAATTTTTCAGCTTAAAAAAAATCTCAAAATTCTACCCTTTACATTAAAACTTGGCAAATTGATTGAGTTTTTGACTGAGATAAACGCGGCCTAAAAGGTATCCTCGTGGACATTTCCAACCCCTTTTCTTGGCCACCCCCAAGGTATTACCAAATTACTCTCTTCTAACTTAAAATGCAGCCAAGTTACACTATTTTAGTATTTTAACTTCAAATTACAATAAAGTTCCAATTTTTCAGCTTAAAAAAATCCCAAAATTCTATCTTTTTCATTAAAACGGAAAAAAATTGAGTTTTTAACTCAGATAAATGCGGCCTAGCAGGCATGGACGGATTTAGCTTGGGGGCAGCGTGGGCAACTGCCCCCAACCCGATTTTGGTACAATGTAATTTGTTTTTATTGTAAGTGTATATTTGTGATTTTGCCCCTATAAAAAAAGTAAATATAAGGAATAAATACAAATCATAACACTAACATTTTAAATTTGTCTCCTCAATATAACTTTTCTGGCTCCGTGTCTGCTAACAGGTATCTCCTTAACATTTTAAACCCTTTTCTTGGCCACCCCCAAGATAATACCAAATAAGATTAGAACCTGATATCTCTTAAGGGTACTGACTACTAGGCCACCTTATTCATGAACCTATGGTTCCTATGTTTTTCATAAAGGCATTTAAAAGAACTTATATAAATAATTATGAAATAATAAACTTTACCAAATTTGTTCTGTGGGCTTTCGAGATTGTCAATATGAAGAAAGGATCATCACCATCCATATCAACATCATCATCATCATCATCATCATCATCATCATCATCATCAACATTATCATCATTAACAACATCAACATTAGCAGCAATATTGTCAACACAATTGCTACCATCATCTTCAACCTTAACTTTCTTGGGCAAACTTCTTTCACAACTATTTTTATCATAAACAAACATCTCAAATTTGTAATTATCATCAACAAGTGTAAACAAAACAAAATCCCCAAACATAAAGTTTGCATCTTTGACAACATTAGTCCATCCATTGTCAAAATAATAATCTTCACCAATTTTCTTGATCTCTATTCTCCATGAATACCCCCCGTTTGCACATATAATTATTGGGTCTTTTGGGATTTTGTTCTTTAAGTGTTTGGTCACAAACTCAGTTGAAATTTTCTGCAAAGATCAGTGAATCAATCGTTACAAATACTGTATCTATAGATATATACTGTGAAAGATAAAAGAGATAATAAGTACCAGGTTAGTAGCAGATTTGTCGAGTATAAGACTGAAGAAAGAGGGAGGTGGGAGAGAAGCCATTGGAGAGATTCTTCTGTAATTGGGAAAGAGATTCTGTACTTGGGAAAGGGGGCATAAGAAGTCGGAAGGGTTGATAATGATGATGTATACATACAAAACATAAAAATCCCGTTCATGTGATGTGAAAGATCTTGTTTTCTGATTGTATGGTGACGGTGGTGGTTTCAGTTTTCCGGCGTCACTATCCCCACCTCCATAGCCGCCACCATCACCATCTCCATCAAATCCGACAACAAACTCTAAATCCCAAATTTGTAGATTCGTGTCGAGATGGTAGCGGTTGACTTCCTTGGTTGGGATGATGATGTCTACCCCAAGATATTTGCAGATTCGTGTCGAGAGGGTTGGTGGTGGTAATCAATCACTACCCTTCAGCAAGAGTTCCTCACCTCGGAAAAGTCGCCGGAGACTTTTTTGGATTCTGTACTTGGAAAAGGGGGCATAACAACTTTTAATACTCGTAATTTATATTAACCCTAAAATTACTAATTTTATATTTATATTTTAGGTTTTCATTATGAAAAGTTTATATACTCGTATTATAGAAAACTATCTATATCTATATATTGACCCTAAAATTATTACTAATTTTATATTTTAGTTTTTCTTTATATTATTAATTTAACGTTAGTTTTATAAATATCTATATATTATTTTTACTAGATTTTAGACTCGTGTCCAACACTGGACACGAGGTTACGATATTATCAATATTAGATCTTCATACATTTAAGTTATAAAAACTTATAATTATAAAGATATACGGTTCTAAGTACTAGATTTTTGGCCCGTGTCAAATACACGGGTTTTATAACATTATCAATATAAGAATTAGTATATGGAATAAAAAATAATACTTGTACGTTAAAATGTAAAAATATACTTAATTTTTTTTTGAGATATTCAAATGTAAATACTGAATGCTAAATCATATCAAGGCTGGATGGTGTAGCAGGGTTTCTTTTATACAAACTCTTCCGGAGAAGCAATACCTTAACTTTGATTACACAATTGACCGAGTTTTCATTGATGTCTTGCAATAAAAGTAGCTGTTGGTTCATGAGTTTTCAATGATTTCGTGTGTCGTGATTTTATTTGTAGGGTTCAGTTTATATATGAAGAATCTGTATCCTAAATATAGTTTGATTCCAATTTCTAATAATAACAATGATTATCAATTATAGTCTGATTACAATTACTAATAACAATAATATTAAATTAATAATTATTTTTAAATTGGGTTAAAGTGTAAATTGGTGATGGAAAACCAAAAAGTGTAAATTGATTATTTTTAAATTGGGTTAAAGTGTAAATTGGTGATGGAAAACCAAAAAGTGTACAATTACTAATAACAATAATATTAAATTAATAATTATTTTTAAATTGGGTTAAAGTGTAAATTGGTGATGGAAAACCAAAAAGTGTAAATTGATTATTTTTAAATTGGGTTAAAGTGTAAAATTGGTGATGGAAAACCAAAAAGTGTAAATTAATTTAGACATGTGTTGATTTAATTAATTTTAAGGAATTGAGGTATGTGATTGGTCAATTGAGGTTAGATCAGTTGTCTTTTAGTATATATAAGGATTATACTTTGCAAGTTGTGGTACAATAATCACAAGTTCGTCATGTCATTATTAGCTAAGACATATTGATGGAATTGTTTGCCGTAGTCAAGGCACATGCTACAATAATTCCACTATTATAGAATTTTTTGAAACCAGTTGTACTCATAATGTGATATTATTATGAAAGATAATTAATAATTAAAATATAAACATACTTGTGATCTTGTACTTGACATTCAAGTATATGTCTTTGATCATGATGCGGGCCCATAACACGAATAAGTTTATTTTCAATCACTTGTTCTATGATAATTAGATAACAATTAGGATTGTTTTCATATTCTTTGATAACAATTAGGACTCTTGATTTAAGTGACAATTGTAACTTTAAACATTAATACGCAAAACTAATATATGAAAAGGGAGAAAATTTTGTAACTTTTTGATTGAATGATAAATGAATCTTGAATGAAGTTCATATTGATTTGGATTTAGTATTCAAGTAACCCTCTGTTGTAAATCGTGTTTTGTTCTGTGATCGTCCCATGTTCTGTGATTCATATTGTGTTTAGGATAAGAATGTTGTATATCGTCATCTGTTATTATGTTAGGGGATAGATATTTAGAGTTCATATTGTGTTTATATTAAATATTAAATTAAATATTAATATTTATAAAAATCTAATCTAATATATTATTAAATTGGACGACATTATCAATATTGTATCGGGATACCAATGTACGACATTTATAGGTATCAATTTATAATATTTTATACGTATAAGCTAATATTTATCTTTAGTCATGTAGTCGACATTGATATTTTTATGTGTAAATCTATATTTGTTTATATAATGGATGTGATTACGCGGATTGTTTATAACATTTTAAAGATAAGATAAATTATTAAATATATAAATTTAAATGTAAAAAATGTATGTAAAAACAAATTTAAAAGAATATATTTTTAGAACATTGAACACATATATTGTATTTCATCTTTTGAAATAATTTTTTACAGACAATATTTCATATGTTAGAATTTTTTTTAATTAATTAAATGATTAGAATTTTTTTAAAATCTTTTCAATTTGATGGCTAAAAATAAATATAAATTAAGTATTCAGGGTTAAAAAGTGTAAATTATTGATGGAAAACAAAAAAGTGTAAATTAATGAGACTTTTTCTACAAAGATTAATATAATAATATATTTGGATAATGATTATTAGGATTTTTAATTTATAATTAAATAAATGATGACATAAGAGAAGTCAATTTAATGAAATTGAGCGATTTGATTGGTTAATAAGTCATTAGTTCAACTGTCTTATAGTATATATTAAGATTAAGATTAAAATATTTATAATTGTTAAACGTTATTGACATGTGACTTTGTTAAAAGGTTGAAAAGATAAATTGTGAGTTTTTAATTTAGATGTATGCCAGTAATTAGGGTATTGAATAATTGTTTCCATTTTTATTCTATTTTTTGAATATTTATGTATTGAGAGTCAAATTTAGGACACATTATTATTACAGTATTATTTTACTATAAAGTTATAAACCACCAACAATTGATCTGGTTGTAATGTGACTCTTTAATACATAGATCAAATCTCTTATCGACGTACATTCTTTTTGGGTGGTGATTTTGAAAAGAAAAAAATCAATTGGTTAGGCTCTCTAAAAGAAATAAATCTCAGCGATGTTAGCAAAGTGGCGATGTGATGTGTGAAATCTAGTTTTAAAATTTATAAATAAGAAATACCGATTAACTGACTACTACACACTCTCGGGCAGTGGACCCGTTCGTTTGCAATATAGTTTAAGGGTAAGTCCATGTCGAATCCACAAAGACTGTACTAAGAAATAAGCGAGTTTAATGTAGCTCAAAATGTTTTTAGGTTTTATGACCCTCGTCAGTTGATTTAAAAATTAAACTAAAATAAAAGTAAACTAAAATGAACTTTGAAAAGATTTATCGAAAACAATAAGATTAAAAGGTCATCTACTTCGACTCCATGATACACCAAATTCAGGTTGCACTTTAATTGAAGACCAATTCAAACGTGTCGATTTATAACCGAGAACCAAACAAAGACTCACCCCGTACCCGTCAAGTTCGTTACTTTATTTAATCCCCTTAATAAACTAGATCCATTACTTAAGACCGGTACCCCGAGACGCCTCTTATAACTTCACTAATCAACTAATTGTTTTGGTTATTTAGATAACAAATGTGTCTATTGATTGTACCCAACCATTAACCCGTTAATTCTTATTATCTATTAATTACCTTCTACAGTACCCGTCATAGAAGCAATTACTTATACCTAAGCAATCAAAATATCTCTTACACAACCCTAGTTACCACTGAGATTATGCAAAATCTACCCGCAATCAAGAGATAAATGATAAAGAATTAATAAGCTAAGATCACGACACAACGTTAAATCAAATCGTCTTGAATAATAAAAATAGTGCAACCATCATTCAATAATATCACTTAATCTCGGTAGATGATGAAGTATTTAGCTACTCATAGTCATAGACGAAACACAAAGAGTAATTATAAAGAGGAACATAATGTACCAATGTGATTGATCTAACTAGAAAGCAAATAAACGTTATTGAAAGCCTTAGATCTCACGAACAACTTCTTAAGCCTTGAAGACGTAAAAGCTGCTGCAAAACCCTCTAAAATAACCCTAATTTCGTAAATAAGTGATGGTATATCGAATGGTAGGGTTTTGGTCTTCTATTTATAGGGTTTTGGAAAGTCTTGAATCTGCCGACTTAATATATGCGCCGCATGCCATCCTTGTGCGCCGCATATGTTGAAGTTTATGAATTTAGCCAGCCCGATATGCGCCGCACCCTGCTCCCATGCGCCGCATATGCAACACGACCCAACTTTCTGACTTATTTTCACACCTTATATGCGCCGCATATTCCTTCAGAAATCATAAAGCTTGCATTTTCCATCTCGTCTTCACACAAACTCGTCCACGAACCTTCTTATTGCATCCAAAAGTCGTCTAAAAGCCATTTCTAACCATTTTGCACTCCTCAAACCTGAAATCACACAAACACTATGAAAGTATCAAATATTTGTGCATTTAACTCATAATTAACTATAAAAACGACTTATTAGCGATGTGGAAATATGTATAATTATGGACACATCACGATGGCATTTCAAAAGCGTCTAAAATAGCCTTTGGAGAAAGGTCATCTGGGCACTTCATCATACTTCAAGGTCATGGACTTTTATTCCATGTAGACTTTCCCTACCAGATCCATGGAATAACATCTGTCGAATTTCAACAGCTCTTCTTCAAAGAAATATCAGGCTTGAACTCCTTTTTCTAGTTATCCCCGGTTGTAGCAGGTCTATACTCTTTTGGTGTGATCTTTGGTGTGGGGAATCTATGTTAGCAACACAGTTCCCCTCACTATTTTCCCTTGAATCACAAAAATCATGTGCAGTGGCTGACAGAGTTTTAGGTCATAACCGGTATGTGTTTTGTTGGAGCCGAGCCCGTCCAGTCCAACCGAGATTAGGGAGCACGCGGACTTACTGTTGATGATAAGGTCATGCAATCTAGATGGGGGTGCTAACAAATTGGTATGGAATGTCAATGGGGAACAAGAGTGTTGAGTCCCAATGTTCATTGTAAATTTGGTGATGACAAATATGATAGATAAACACTTAGAAATCTTTTGGTTCTTGTAATCTGATCTGGGTCAGACTAAGCTGACACAGCTTACGATCTATTTCTGGCCCAGATCATGCTTCATGTTTTGTAATGGTAATCTTATGGAAGCAAGTATTGTTCAAGCTGCATCAACAATGTTTATAGCATTCAATCCAAGTCGAAGAGGAGGATTGAAGATATAAGACCAAGCTGGTAGTGGAAGTCAGCTTGGGATTAGAAGTCAGCTTGGAGATACTTAGGTAGATTGGTGCTTTGACAAACGGCTCAATCTGTGTCTGACAATCAAGTGAAGATAACAAACTGGATTGAAGATAAGGACAAAGCTGGTAGTGGAAGTCAGCTTGGGATTAGAAGTCAGCTTGGATAGAAGACAGCTTGGTAGTGGAAGTCAGCTTGGGATTAGAAGTCAGCTTGGAGATACTTAGGTAGATTGGTGCTTTGACAAACGGCTCAATCTGTGTCTGACAATCAAGTGAAGATAACAAACTGGATTGAAGATAAGGACAAATAACGTGACTAGGAAGAATCCTAGGATCCAGGTTGGTGGTTGGATTTACATATGCGTGTCCATACTCTTATTGGATGATAAAGAATGAATGGCAGTACTTTGGGGACCACAAGTACTATGAGAAGGCACGATCAAATATTACTTTGTCATCCAACTGAAGAAGAATACATGGCTGCATTGGATACCAAGAGAAGAAGGGCTTTCGCCTATAAAAGCTTCATTCCTTGATTGCATATGCGTGACATTCATGAGAATCATTCTTCACACAAGTTTTCTTTGCTCTTACACACAGCTTAGTCTGTTTGAGATCAGTTTGGGCTGATTCTCTTGAGTAGAAACTTATTGATTGTAGTTTGTCATTTCAAAGGGTTGTTTAGATATCTATAGGCTATCGTGTTTCCGCAACAACCCTGTAATTCTTTGTATAGATTATTTCTTAATAAAGGATTACATTAAAAACTATAATCTGTGTTCAAGAATGTTTCATTTACTTTACTGCTTTACTGTTTTAATGATTCTTGTTCTTTACTTACTTAATATATAAACTGAATCCTTAAAACGTTTTATTTAAAAGATTGTAAAGATCGAAGAAAGTTGTATTCACCCCCCTCTACAACTGTTCTGTGTACAATATACTTTGGTATATTGATACACCGTGGGACGTATCAATTGGTATCAGAGCAGGGGTTAAGAATTAACTTGACTAGATCCTTGCTTATTTTCTTTAATAGTAAAGCATTATGTCATCCTATATTGATAATGGTTCTTCAACCAGATCACCCATGTTTGATAAAGATGATTTCAGTGGGTGGAAAGGTCGAATGTCTTTGTTCCTTGAATCCATCGATAACAATATGCCTGACATCCTTGCGGATGGTCCTTACATTCCTACACAGACCCTTGTGGTTGATGTTGTGGTCAGAGATGGTCAACCAACCATTCCTGCCACAGTCAAATCTATTGTGAAGGATAAGGCAGATTGGGGGGATGAGGATAGGAGATTGACAAACTTGGATGTGAAGGCTAGAAATTTCATTGTCCAAGCTGTGCCGAAAGAAGTTTACCATTCTATTAAAATGTGTTCTACAGCTAAGAAAATGTGGGGTACCGTAACATCCCAAACTTTTTATTTAACAGTTGACTAATGCCGTTAAGTCAATATCGTGTGTGTCGTTAAGTCTATTTTAGATTTTATGCATATGTGTAGTTAATGTGTGTTATGTGTGAGGCTTGAAAACCTAAATGTTAATGTAGTATAAATGTGTGTAATATGAAGGTTAATGACCATGTAGTGACATTTAATGAAGGATTAATGATGTATAGGGTCAATAAAGTAGTTTGTGACCAATAATGAAGGATTAGGAAGCTTAGGGGCTAGTTTTGACATAGGAGGAAAGTCAAAAACGGGTTTAGGGAGTCAAGGGGTGTCATTAGGTTGTCATTTGCAGAAAATTCATCCCCTAAACAAGCCCTAGCCGCCCCATAGCATTCCTCCACCAATTGCAAGCCGAAAAGCTTCCTTACGTGTGATTCGAGTGTGTATTGTCAAGAATTTTGCATCCTAATTGATATCTACAGGTAGAGAATGTATAATTTCATTGTTTTCAGGTCCTTTTGATATTATGAGTCACTAGGACTAATTATTGGATTATGGGGAAATCGTTTAACGAAGATTAATGGTGGTTTTGATGGATTTAAGTAATATATGGTGTAATTAATGGTTGAAATGCTTTGTAATGATTTGAATATGAAGGATTTTTGATGTATGAAAGTCATGTCATTGATTTAGAGGTTTTTGGATCTGGTTGGGATGTAATCGATCGACCTTGTGCAGAATCGCCTCGGGTTGCGGCGCAACTCCTAGTTGCGGCGCAACTCAATTCCAGAAGAATAAGTTGCGGCGCAACATAAGGTGTTGCGGCGCAACTGGAGGCTTGAGCTGCGGCGCAACCCTATGTTGCGGCGCAACTCAACTGTTTTCAGAAAAATGTATACTTTTGAACCGTAACGTCGTTTGACATGTAGATTAGACCTGAATCATAATTGAGTCTTTAAAGTGTGTGGGTCTAGTTGTTGGCCTTATTTACGTGAGTATGTAGTTGTCTAATGATCGTTTACTAATATAGGTAGACGAGCATAGTTGCTTTACACAGTGACTAGTTGTTGATTGTTGTGGACTACGCCGAGGTAAGATACACTACTTTGACACGCTGGGGGATTCAATGAAAAGCTGGTTTCAAATCATAAATACTTCTATTTGGTATCTTTATATTGCATGTGGGCATATGGGGTTACACGGGAGGTATTATGGGTTATGTAGTTGACCATGAGACCTGAAATGCAGTCCCTAATGTAGTGAATGAAGTATTGCTTAATGTAGTGTATTGTTATGCAGTTTATGTAGTCTTACGAAGTATCTCATTATGCATGAAATGTAGAAATGAAGTTGATGTGTGATATATGCATGCTTACATGGCTTGTACACTTAGCTCACTAGACTTATTAGGTTGCCATGTCACTTGCACGTTTAAGGATCCAAACGTAATGAAGATAAAGTGTGTGAATGTCTAGGAATGTGTGTTACCTAGACTATATGTGTGTGACGGTTTAGGAATGTGTGTTACCTAAACCATATGTGTGAAACCGAGCTCGTAAATATAATGCAGGGAAAGTGTTAAGCTTAACCCGTACTTGTCTTAGCCGGACGAGTGCGCTAACATAGTTGTTGCTTGGGTGGCTCCTTGCAACATGGTCTTTATAATGCAGGGCGAGTAATACGAGGGGTTTGACCAACCTCCACATACGGATTACTCTTGGATTGGCTTGCCATTCCTTAACGACGAAGTATGACTAGCCTTTTGGCGAAGCATCTAGTCGGGTGTGACTTATGTTACACTTATATGCAGTTAACGAAGATACGTGTGATAATGTGTGAATAAAATGAAGGATAGGCACATTTAGGGGATTCATCCTAATCGATATGAAGTTGATATGCAGTTATGTGTGAACGTGTGATGTGTGTTGTGCCTAAATAAACTTGTCTAATAATGAAGATTGTTTTAATTGGACAAATGTTTTAATAACATAGTGTTATCTTACTTAGCTAATTCGTTAGCTAACACTTGTTTCTTAAATGTGGTTGTTCCCTCAGGTTTAGCTTGAAGGACTAGTTGATGCAGGAAGAGTGAGAGTTGGATAGATGCATGCAGGAGAACTTAGCTACCCATAGACGACTATCTCTTTAGACATTTATTTACATTTCGTACTTGATGTCGAATTTATGTAGTATTGTTGAACGGTTGTTTTGTGTTGGGCAACCGTTGGGTTTTCATTTTAAACTATTTGATGGTATTGCATGTAACACCAACTAAACGTAGAAACCGAACAGTTTTGATCAGTTTTTGACTTTTAAAGTCTTTTCTTTCGCAATTTGACACCGTTAGGTGAAAGTTTTTGAAAACCCATATTTTTAAACGACGGGTGTTACAGGTACATTGACTGTCATGTTTGAGGGTTGCTCTACTTCCATGGAATCCACAATAACTACTTTGACCAGGAGGTATGAGAGATTCTTCTCTTTGAGAAATGAATCCTTAACTGACACTCATACCCGCTTTAATGCGTTAGTTAATGATTTAGCTGCTGTTGGAATAAATAAGAAAAATGAAGTTTTAAAGAGTAAATTTCTTGATTCATTACCACCTAAATGGAATAACTATATTTCATCTGTTAAGCTAAGTTCTGTTTATCATGATCTTGATCTCCCTTGACTCTTTGGTTTGCTCCATAACCAAGAGTGTTCAGAGGCTGAAAAGTTGATTGCTATGGGTGATTCTTATAGTCAGCCTGCTACTGCACTTGTTATTTCAATGACTGAACACCCTAGCTCAATAAGTAATGAGATCATACCTTGTAATGATGAAGTTCCTATGATTTTCTGTTTGTGCTGAATCTGAATGTGATGAATCTGATGGTGATGAACTAGCTAATGAAGTAGCTATGTTGGCTGAAAGGATCATAAGGAGATCCTTTAGTAAGTTTAAAAGAAAAGGAAAAGCTGGCCAAGCTGATAAGACAAAGAAGCCATTTGACATGTCCAAAGTCACCTGTTACAAATGTGGCAAAACTGGACACATGGCTGGAGATTGCAGATCTAAAGAATCTTCTCAAGCTGTGTCATCCAAAGGTGGAAGAAGTGAAAAAAAAAAAAGAAAAAAAAAAAAAAAAAAAAAAAAAAAAAAAAAAAAAAAAAAAAAAAAAAAAAAAAAAAAAAAAAAAAAAAAAAAAAAAAAAAAAAAAAAAAAAAAAAAAAAAAAAAAAAAAAAAAAAAAAAAAAAAAAAAAAAAAAAAAAAAAAAAAAAAAAAAAAAAAAAAAAAAAAAAAAAAAAAAAAAAAAAAAAAAAAAAAAAAAAAAAAAAAAAAAAAAAAAAAAAAAAAAAAAAAAAAAAAAAAAAAAAAAAAAAAAAAAAAAAAAAAAAAAAAAAAAAAAAAAAAAAAAAAAAAAAAAAAAAAAAAAAAAAAAAAAAAAAAAAAAAAAAAAAAAAAAAAAAAAAAAAAAAAAAAAAAAAAAAAAAAAAAAAAAAAAAAAAAAAAAAAAAAAAAAAAAAAAAAAAAAAAAAAAAAAAAAAAAAAAAAAAAAAAAAAAAAAAAAAAAAAAAAAAAAAAAAAAAAAAAAAAAAAAAAAAAAAAAAAAAAAAAAAAAAAAAAAAAAAAAAAAAAAAAAAAAAAAAAAAAAAAAAAAAAAAAAAAAAAAAAAAAAAAAAAAAAAAAAAAAAAAAAAAAAAAAAAAAAAAAAAAAAAAAAAAAAAAAAAAAAAAAAAAAAAAAAAAAAAAAAAAAAAAAAAAAAAAAAAAAAAAAAAAAAAAAAAAAAAAAAAAAAAAAAAAAAAAAAAAAAAAAAAAAAAAAAAAAAAAAAAAAAAAAAAAAAAAAAAAAAAAAAAAAAAAAAAAAAAAAAAAAAAAAAAAAAAAAAAAAAAAAAAAAAAAAAAAAAAAAAAAAAAAAAAAAAAAAAAAAAAAAAAAAAAAAAAAAAAAAAAAAAAAAAAAAAAAAAAAAAAAAAAAAAAAAAAAAAAAAAAAAAAAAAAAAAAAAAAAAAAAAAAAAAAAAAAAAAAAAAAAAAAAAAAAAAAAAAAAAAAAAAAAAAAAAAAAAAAAAAAAAAAAAAAAAAAAAAAAAAAAAAAAAAAAAAAAAAAAAAAAAAAAAAAAAAAAAAAAAAAAAAAAAAAAAAAAAAAAAAAAAAAAAAAAAAAAAAAAAAAAAAAAAAAAAAAAAAAAAAAAAAAAAAAAAAAAAAAAAAAAAAAAAAAAAAAAAAAAAAAAAAAAAAAAAAAAAAAAAAAAAAAAAAAAAAAAAAAAAAAAAAAAAAAAAAAAAAAAAAAAAAAAAAAAAAAAAAAAAAAAAAAAAAAAAAAAAAAAAAAAAAAAAAAAAAAAAAAAAAAAAAAAAAAAAAAAAAAAAAAAAAAAAAAAAAAAAAAAAAAAAAAAAAAAAAAAAAAAAAAAAAAAAAAAAAAAAAAAAAAAAAAAAAAAAAAAAAAAAAAAAAAAAAAAAAAAAAAAAAAAAAAAAAAAAAAAAAAAAAAAAAAAAAAAAAAAAAAAAAAAAAAAAAAAAAAAAAAAAAAAAAAAAAAAAAAAAAAAAAAAAAAAAAAAAAAAAAAAAAAAAAAAAAAAAAAAAAAAAAAAAAAAAAAAAAAAAAAAAAAAAAAAAAAAAAAAAAAAAAAAAAAAAAAAAAAAAAAAAAAAAAAAAAAAAAAAAAAAAAAAAAAAAAAAAAAAAAAAAAAAAAAAAAAAAAAAAAAAAAAAAAAAAAAAAAAAAAAAAAAAAAAAAAAAAAAAAAAAAAAAAAAAAAAAAAAAAAAAAAAAAAAAAAAAAAAAAAAAAAAAAAAAAAAAAAAAAAAAAAAAAAAAAAAAAAAAAAAAAAAAAAAAAAAAAAAAAAAAAAAAAAAAAAAAAAAAAAAAAAAAAAAAAAAAAAAAAAAAAAAAAAAAAAAAAAAAAAAAAAAAAAAAAAAAAAAAAAAAAAAAAAAAAAAAAAAAAAAAAAAAAAAAAAAAAAAAAAAAAAAAAAAAAAAAAAAAAAAAAAAAAAAAAAAAAAAAAAAAAAAAAAAAAAAAAAAGCTCAAGACAAAATACAAAGCCTTAAAAGCACAAGTAGCTGAGCTGAGTGAGAAGGTAAACAAAAGTGAGAAGAGTCTGGTAGGCAAAGACTGGGCTGAAAGTGTCACTTCATCTGATGATGAACTGTATACTGATGCCAAGTGTTTTATGGCTAATGAAGCTACTCAAAAGTTTGCTGAAGATCTAATGCAAATCCAGCAACAATTTGAGTCAGCTCACCAGGCATCTACCAGTCAGACTACTCCACCTGAGGTAATTTCTTTTTCCAATCTGTCTGATAATGAAAAACTGTTTAGATTAAATAGATTGGGTGATGAGGTTCTTTTACAAAAACACTTCAATCAAGAACTCAAAAAGGAAATATATGTTTTGAAACTTGAAATCAGTTCTAAGAGTCACATCATTGAAAAACTGGAATCTGAAGTTAAAGCTCAAAAACAATTAAACTCTATTTTGGTTAAAGAAGCTAAAACTGCAGAAGAAAAGTTTATGAAAATTAAACAAATAACCGAGTCATGGTGTATTTGTTCTAAAAGGACTGCTAAGTGTCTAAATGTGCAAATACCTCATCAGATCCAAGCTATTTTTGATGGTGATTATGATAGAGTCATAGCCATAAGTGAAGTATGTGCTATGGAGCCTTGTAATCAGCCTCCTTCACCACCCAAAGTCCAAACCAAAGGGAAAAAGTCTAAACCAATTAAGTTGGTTCAGAAATCTGGTATTGGGTTTAATGATCCTGAAACTATTGGTCAAACCATTGCTGAAGCTGTGTCTGAAGCTGATAGGGTCTTTAAGTTAAAACCTGAAGAAAGTCTTGACCTATCTAAGCTGACCATTTCCCAGTCTGTGTCAGATTCTAAGTCTAAAACAAACAATGGTAACTCAAAGAAAAACAAAAGAAAGGTTAGAGATCCAAAAGAAAAGATAAATATTTCAAAGAATGAGAAGTCTGGTTCTCAAGGAAAATTGTCACAAACTGAATCTGTGTCTATTTCAAAAGATATCAAATCTGACTCTGACAAAATGATTTCAAAATATGTTGAGTCTAGAAATGGTAAGATTTCAACTAATGTTAACTTTCAGAAAAATATAACTGATCCAAATGTTGTTGATCAAAAGAAGTTAAGAGCTGAATGTAAGAAATCTGGAATAGGCAAAGGATTTGCTAAAAAGGAAACTCTAAATGTTGCTAAAAAGAATTTTAAATCTGGTAAAGGACAGATCAAGCAACAATGGGTCTCCAAATGTGATAAGAGTTCAAGTTCTGTTTTCAGTCTGAGTCAGACCAGATAGTCAACTCTGGTGAATCCATCTTTGGATGGGTTCCCAAAAAGAACTAATCTCTTAATGAAAATGCAGGGCAATCATGACGATAATACCTTTCACTTGGACAGTGGGTGTTCCAAGCATATGACCGGATGTAAGTCCCTGCTATGTAGCTTTAGGATTCGCGCTGGTCCTAATGTTACTTTTGGAGATGACTCTCAAGGAAAGACTGAAGGATTTGGTATACTTTCAAATGGTCCCCTTACTTTCAGAAGGGTCTCATATGTGAATGGTTTGAAGCACAATTTGATTAGTGTGAGTCAATTGTGTGATGCTGGCTATGAAGTGAGATTCAGGTCTGATAAGGGTATTGTTCTTGATTCAGTCGAGCATAAGGTTGAGCGGACTAGTTTGAGCTTTACATGGTAGGACCATAATTAAACGTAAAGTCATGAATCTACGTTTAATTATGAGAGGACCATGTAAAACTCAAACGACCCCTTAGACTTATGTTCAAAAGGATTCCTTTTCAAAAAAAAAAAAAAAAAATAAAAAAATAAAAAAATAAAATAATAAAAAAATAAAAAATAAAAAAATAAAAAAATAAAAAAATAAAAAAATAAAAAAATAAAAAGAATACCAATTAGTCAGAGTAAAAGTAAAAAAATAAAAATAAAAAAATAAAAAAATAAAAAAATAAAAAAATAAAAAAATAAAAAAATAAAAAAATAAAAAATTAGTCAGAGTAAAAGTAGCTCACAAAAAAAAAGAGAATAAAAGAATAAAAAAATAAAAAAAAAAAAAATAAAAAAAAAAAGAGAATAAAAGAATTGAAAAAAATAAAAAAAAAAAAAATAAAAAAATACCAATTAGTCAGAGTAAAAGTAGCTCACAAAAAAAAAGAGAATAAAAGAATTGAAAAAAAAAAAAAAAAAAAAATAAAAAAATAAAAAAATAAAAAAATAAAAAAATAAAAAAATAAAAAAATAAAAAAATAAAAAAATAAAAAAATTAAGAGAATACCAATTAGTCAGAGTAAAAGTAGCTCACAAAAAAAAAGAGAATAAAAGAATTGAAAAACAGAAAAAAAAAAAAAAATAGAAAAAAAAAAGAAAAGAAGAATACCAATTAGTCAGAGTAAAAGTAGCTCACAAAAAAAAAGAGAATAAAAGAATTGAAAAACAGAAAAAGAAAAAAAAAAGAAAAAAATAGAAAAATAAAAAGAATACCAATTAGTCAGAGTAAAAGTAGCTCACAAAAAAAAAGAGAATAAAAGAATTGAAAAACAGAAAAAAATAAAATAAAAAATAAAAAAAATAAAAAGAATACCAATTAGTCAGAGTAAAAGTAGCTCACAAAAAAAAAGAGAATAAAAGAATTGAAAAACAGAAAAAAATAAAATAAAAAATAAAAAAAATAAAAAGAATACCAATTAGTCAGAGTAAAAGTAGCTCACAAAAAAAAAGAGAATAAAAGAATTGAAAAAAGAAAAAAAAAAAAAAAAAAAAAATAAAAAATAAAAAATAAAAAAATAAAAAAATAAAAAAATAAAAAAATAAAAATATAGATATATATATATATATCTTTATTAAACTCGTTTTAATGAGAATACGTGTTGCATTTAGACATTCACCTAAGCATATATAGCGATTCGAGACTTGCCTTACTTGGGGATTATGCTAGTTTAGTAGGATTCCCCTCTGCACATTAGAAGTGAAATGAATAAGATTGAAAGATATTCGTCGATACATGCTACTCTATGCTATAACATGTGAATTTGGGCATGATTTGATTGCAATGTGAAAGTTGTAATGTGCAATGTGAAAGCTTATAATGTGCAATGTGAAAGTTGTAATGTGCAATGTGAAAGTTGTAATGTGCAATGTGAAAGTTATAGTGTGCAATTTGAAAGCTTATAATGTGCAATGTGAAAGTGGTAATATGCAATGTGAAAGCTTATAGTGTGCAATGTGAAAGTTGTAATGTGCAATGTGAAAGTTGTAATGTGCAATGTGAAAGTTGTAATGTGCAATGTGAAAGTTTAATGTGCAATGTGGAAATTATGTGAGGAATGCATGCGTAAAAGCCTTATGATTCATGATGTTGAACTCTAAGTTGCATATTCACTTTAAAATAATGAGATTATTATAAGGCACGAAATCATTTTGGGGTATGACTTGTTCAATTTATTGAGTAATGACGTTGGCTATTTATGATCGATTTAGAAAGAAAATATAGGCCTGACGAGTTGATATGAAATTTAATGGACGATATGGGTATAAGAGCCTTTACTCCCTAAGTTTGAGCTAATTGAGGGCTAGTGCATGAACGATTTAATGATTATATAGTTGTGCCTTATTATTGAGATAGTTATTATGCTCTAAGATTTGACTATTGAGAACTAGTACCTACTGGATATGATGATAATGAGGTTAGTCCTTACTACTGATATAGATATTGCGCGTTGAGATTTGACCGCTTGGGAACTAGTGATTGTCCCTGAGAAATGCAAAATGAATTAGAAATTTCCTAAGTATGGAAGTTGTCATTAAATACCCCTCCGTCATTCGTTCACTTGTGCTCTTTTGAAAATTATCCATCATCATATTTCTTATGACACCGCTACTCAATATTGACATACGACAACACGATATCATTGGTGGAACATCTTCCCACGAACGTTGGACGATATACTCTAAAAATTGTAGTCCCAAGATAAGACGCGACTCTATCCTTTTAGAAACTACACATAACCTTTGTATTCGATCTGAGATGGTGCGAAACATATGGAAACGCCGAATGAAGTTGGAGACTTGTGAAGGACGAGTGGTATTAAAGCCAAATTACGATTCGACGACGCCGATAGAACACATTCCGATATACATTCTAGACGACGCATTCTGGGGATTGTAGCTCCGAAATTTGGTGCGATATCTCTATAATAACACGCGTACACGAACGGTCATCCATATTATCTAAGTCGGTGCGGCATATATTGACGTCATTGAAAGTTGGAGTCCATTGGGCAACGAAAGACAAAGAAGTGATTTCTTTAACTCGCGTAAGGAGTTTAATCCGAGCCTTAATGAATCTTTTGTTTTCATATTTCCTATTTCATTCATTCGAAACCAAATTCTATATCCTTTATATTCTTGATTATTCAAAGTAATGATCACCACCGCTTCTCCTCAAAATTAGTACCCTAACAACACACCACTCACTTACGTAACACTCCGCAATGGCAAAATCGAGTAACTAGAACCCTGCCCTTGCTGCGACATCAAGGGATACGAAAGACGTGAGACATCGGCCGTCCATAAGTGAAATACTTGGGATAACTATATAGCATAGAAGATGTTATTGGATCATGTACATAAAGTAGGGCGGAGAAGATATGTGGTGTGTAAGTCAAAGTACATGGAAGCACAAGCGAAAAGTATACTAAGCTTTAACTTGGAGAAAGAATTGAAGGCCTTCCCTATCTATGTTGATCGACCAAAAAGGAAAAAAAAAAAAAAAAAAAAAAAAATAAAAAAATAAAAAAAAAAAAAAAAAAAAAAAAAAAAAAAAAAAAAAAAAAAAAAAAAAAAAAAAAAAAAAAAAAAAAAAAAAAAAAAAAAAAAAAAAAAAAAAAATTGAGCGGCCGACGAAAGGAAGGTCGTGTGACATGAAGGTCACCTTTGGATAAATATAAGACTTCCCTGGAACTTGGGGGAGATCACTAGCAATGTTGGAAGACGAAAGTAATTAGAAGAAGAAAACCAAGGACAATAAGACAATTAGGGTGTGTCGAGTAACCCTCAAGATGGAAGAGTAACA
>CM067170.1:38733388-38743388 GCA_034093135.1 Erigeron breviscapus | reverse complement strand
CCCCCCCCCCCCCCCCCCCCCCCCCCCCCCCCCCCCCCCCCCCCCCCCCCCCCCCCCCCCCCCCCCCCCCCCCCCCCCCCCCCCCCCCCCCCCCCCCCCCCCCCCCCCCCCCCCCCCCCCCCCCCCCCCCCCCCCCCCCCCCCCCCCCCCCCCCCCCCCCCCCCCCCCCCCCCCCCCCCCCCCCCCCCCCCCCCCCCCCCCCCCCCCCCCCCCCCCCCCCCCCCCCCCCCCCCCCCCCCCCCCCCCCCCCCCCCCCCCCCCCCCCCCCCCCCCCCCCCCCCCCCCCCCCCCCCCCCCCCCCCCCCCCCCCCCCCCCCCCCCCCCCCCCCCCCCCCCCCCCCCCCCCCCCCCCCCCCCCCCCCCCCCCCCCCCCCCCCCCCCCCCCCCCCCCCCCCCCCCCCCCCCCCCCCCCCCCCCCCCCCCCCCCCCCCCCCCCCCCCCCCCCCCCCCCCCCCCCCCCCCCCCCCCCCCCCCCCCCCCCCCCCCCCCCCCCCCCCCCCCCCCCCCCCCCCCCCCCCCCCCCCCCCCCCCCCCCCCCCCCCCCCCCCCCCCCCCCCCCCCCCCCCCCCCCCCCCCCCCCCCCCCCCCCCCCCCCCCCCCCCCCCCCCCCCCCCCCCCCCCCCCCCCCCCCCCCCCCCCCCCCCCCCCCCCCCCCCCCCCCCCCCCCCCCCCCCCCCCCCCCCCCCCCCCCCCCCCCCCCCCCCCCCCCCCCCCCCCCCCCCCCCCCCCCCCCCCCCCCCCCCCCCCCCCCCCCCCCCCCCCCCCCCCCCCCCCCCCCCCCCCCCCCCCCCCCCCCCCCCCCCCCCCCCCCCCCCCCCCCCCCCCCCCCCCCCCCCCCCCCCCCCCCCCCCCCCCCCCCCCCCCCCCCCCCCCCCCCCCCCCCCCCCCCCCCCCCCCCCCCCCCCCCCCCCCCCCCCCCCCCCCCCCCCCCCCCCCCCCCCCCCCCCCCCCCCCCCCCCCCCCCCCCCCCCCCCCCCCCCCCCCCCCCCCCCCCCCCCCCCCCCCCCCCCCCCCCCCCCCCCCCCCCCCCCCCCCCCCTCACACACACACTTCACCAAAAACAACACACACACATCTTAAAACTTTCTCTCAACTTTTCTTCACACTTTCTTCACCATTTTCGGATTTTGCAAGGAAAAATGGAACTTAAATCTAATCTAAACTATTGTAATAATAACTTTTCTTGTTAATTCATCATCTAAGGTCAAGTATGGAGTCATTTGGTGGTCTTAAATGTCACGAAAATTCTGCCCCTTTTCATCATCAAAACCGAATCCAAGAGGGTATAAATCTTCATCCTTTTACTAGATTCAATCTTGTTCTTGTTTATATTCAAAGGTTTTATCAAAAGTTTATGTTTTCTTCTTGTTTTCTTGTTTATATTCAAAGGTTTTATCAAAAGTTTATGTTTTCTTCTTGTTTTCTTTGTAATATACACTTGATGAAGGCAAGTTGATAGGGTCTTTCTCCTCATGCATATGCATGTCGAAATCTATGAGAAAGATCCAAGGATTCAACAAGTTTAAGACCCAAAAGTGTTGTTATAGATTAGTAGCTTTTAAAGTGATTTTCCTTTTCATAGATCTATATGTTTTTGTATATTTTGAAGAATATATTTCTGAGATTTTTCATTAAAAAGATGTTTTTATGTTGTTAAAAGTTAGATCTATAAAGATTGGTATTGAAAAGTGTTGATTTGAATGAATACATGTTAGATCTAAGAAAGTTGAATCTTGTTATTGGATTATGAGATGGATGGACTTGTATTAAGTGAAAAATATGTTAAAAGAGGTATAATAATCTGGAAATTTGATGTTAAGAGGTATAAAAATAAAGTATTAATCTTGTAAATGATGAACTCAAGTGTTAATAAAGCAAGAATGGTCATTGGTGTGTTGTTTGGACCCAAATGCTTCTGACAGAATTATTCTTCTGCCTTTGGACGGATAAACTGGGCATGTGAGGGCCGTTTCAAGCAGTCCCCCCCCCCCCCCCCCCCCCCCCCCCCCCCCCCCCCCCCCCCCCCCCCCCCCCCCCCCCCCCCCCCCCCCCCCCCCCCCCCCCCCCCCCCCCCCCCCCCCCCCCCCCCCCCCCCCCCCCCCCCCCCCCCCCCCCCCCCCCCCCCCCCCCCCCCCCCCCCCCCCCCCCCCCCCCCCCCCCCCCCCCCCCCCCCCCCCCCCCCCCCCCCCCCCCCCCCCCCCCCCCCCCCCCCCCCCCCCCCCCCCCCCCCCCCCCCCCCCCCCCCCCCCCCCCCCCCCCCCCCCCCCCCCCCCCCCCCCCCCCCCCCCCCCCCCCCCCCCCCCCCCCCCCCCCCCCCCCCCCCCCCCCCCCCCCCCCCCCCCCCCCCCCCCCCCCCCCCCCCCCCCCCCCCCCCCCCCCCCCCCCCCCCCCCCCCCCCCCCCCCCCCCCCCCCCCCCCCCCCCCCCCCCCCCCCCCCCCCCCCCCCCCCCCCCCCCCCCCCCCCCCCCCCCCCCCCCCCCCCCCCCCCCCCCCCCCCCCCCCCCCCCCCCCCCCCCCCCCCCCCCCCCCCCCCCCCCCCCCCCCCCCCCCCCCCCCCCCCCCCCCCCCCCCCCCCCCCCCCCCCCCCCCCCCCCCCCCCCCCCCCCCCCCCCCCCCCCCCCCCCCCCCCCCCCCCCCCCCCCCCCCCCCCCCCCCCCCCCCCCCCCCCCCCCCCCCCCCCCCCCCCCCCCCCCCCCCCCCCCCCCCCCCCCCCCCCCCCCCCCCCCCCCCCCCCCCCCCCCCCCCCCCCCCCCCCCCCCCCCCCCCCCCCCCCCCCCCCCCCCCCCCCCCCCCCCCCCCCCCCCCCCCCCCCCCCCCCCCCCCCCCCCCCCCCCCCCCCCCCCCCCCCCCCCCCCCCCCCCCCCCCCCCCCCCCCCCCCCCCCCCCCCCCCCCCCCCCCCCCCCCCCCCCCCCCCCCCCCCCCCCCCCCCCCCCCCCCCCCCCCCCCCCCCCCCCCCCCCTCACACACACACTTCACCAAAAACAACACACACACATCTTAAAACTTTCTCTCAACTTTTCTTCACACTTTCTTCACCATTTTCGGATTTTGCAAGGAAAAATGGAACTTAAATCTAATCTAAACTATTGTAATAATAACTTTTCTTGTTAATTCATCATCTAAGGTCAAGTATGGAGTCATTTGGTGGTCTTAAATGTCACGAAAATTCTGCCCCTTTTCATCATCAAAACCGAATCCAAGAGGGTATAAATCTTCATCCTTTTACTAGATTCAATCTTGTTCTTGTTTATATTCAAAGGTTTTATCAAAAGTTTATGTTTTCTTCTTGTTTTCTTTGTAATATACACTTGATGAAGGCAAGTTGATAGGGTCTTTCTCCTCATGCATATGCATGTCGAAATCTATGAGAAAGATCCAAGGATTCAACAAGTTTAAGACCCAAAAGTGTTGTTATAGATTAGTAGCTTTTAAAGTGATTTTCCTTTTCATAGATCTATATGTTTTTGTATATTTTGAAGAATATATTTCTGAGATTTTTCATTAAAAAGATGTTTTTATGTTGTTAAAAGTTAGATCTATAAAGATTGGTATTGAAAAGTGTTGATTTGAATGAATACATGTTAGATCTAAGAAAGTTGAATCTTGTTATTGGATTATGAGATGGATGGACTTGTATTAAGTGAAAAATATGTTAAAAGAGGTATAATAATCTGGAAATTTGATGTTAAGAGGTATAAAAATAAAGTATTAATCTTGTAAATGATGAACTCAAGTGTTAATAAAGCAAGAATGGTCATTGGTGTGTTGTTTGGACCCAAATGCTTCTGACAGAATTATTCTTCTGCCTTTGGACGGATAAACTGGGCATGTGAGGGCCGTTTCAAGCAAAACTTTCAAAATAAAAGTTGTAGATAAAAGAGTTAAGTTTAACCTCCAACTGGAATCACTCAAAAACACTAAACCAAACCAAAGATATGATTTTTATACCAAAAGTGGTCAAAACTGGATTTTTGTCTTAATGTTGAGTCAACTTTGACGATTTTTAATTTCACTCTCTACAACCAAAAAGATGCAAATATTAACAATATACTTGGATCCCAAAATTTATGACAACATAATGAAAGTGACCCTTTTACACCAACACTCTCTACAACCAAAAAGATGCAAATATTAACAATATACTTGGATCCCAAAATTTATGACAACATAATGAAAGTGACCCTTTTACACCAACACTCTCTACAACCAAAAAGATGCAAATATTAACAATATACTTGGATCCCAAAATTTATGACAACATAATGAAAGTGACCCTTTTACACCAACACTCTCTACAACCAAAAAGATGCAAATATTAACAATATACTTGGATCCCAAAATTTATGACAACATAATGAAAGTGACCCTTTTACACCAACACTCTCTACAACCAAAAAGATGCAAATATTAACAATATACTTGGATCCCAAAATTTATGACAACATAATGAAAGTGACCCTTTTACACCAACACTCTCTACAACCAAAAAGATGCAAATATTAACAATATACTTGGATCCCAAAATTTATGACAACATAATGAAAGTGACCCTTTTACACCAACACTCTCTACAACCAAAAAGATGCAAATATTAACAATATACTTGGATCCCAAAATTTATGACAACATAATGAAAGTGACCCTTTTACACCAACACTCTCTACAACCAAAAAGATGCAAATATTAACAATATACTTGGATCCCAAAATTTATGACAACATAATGAAAGTGACCCTTTTACACCAACACTCTCTACAACCAAAAAGATGCAAATATTAACAATATACTTGGATCCCAAAATTTATGACAACATAATGAAAGTGACCCTTTTACACCAACACTCTCTACAACCAAAAAGATGCAAATATTAACAATATACTTGGATCCCAAAATTTATGACAACATAATGAAAGTGACCCTTTTACACCAACACTCTCTACAACCAAAAAGATGCAAATATTAACAATATACTTGGATCCCAAAATTTATGACAACATAATGAAAGTGACCCTTTTACACCAACACTCTCTACAACCAAAAAGATGCAAATATTAACAATATACTTGGATCCCAAAATTTATGACAACATAATGAAAGTGACCCTTTTACACCAACACTCTCTACAACCAAAAAGATGCAAATATTAACAATATACTTGGATCCCAAAATTTATGACAACATAATGAAAGTGACCCTTTTACACCAACACTCTCTACAACCAAAAAGATGCAAATATTAACAATATACTTGGATCCCAAAATTTATGACAACATAATGAAAGTGACCCTTTTACACCAACACTCTCTACAACCAAAAAGATGCAAATATTAACAATATACTTGGATCCCAAAATTTATGACAACATAATGAAAGTGACCCTTTTACACCAACACTCTCTACAACCAAAAAGATGCAAATATTAACAATATACTTGGATCCCAAAATTTATGACAACATAATGAAAGTGACCCTTTTACACCAACACTCTCTACAACCAAAAAGATGCAAATATTAACAATATACTTGGATCCCAAAATTTATGACAACATAATGAAAGTGACCCTTTTACACCAACACTCTCTACAACCAAAAAGATGCAAATATTAACAATATACTTGGATCCCAAAATTTATGACAACATAATGAAAGTGACCCTTTTACACCAACACTCTCTACAACCAAAAAGATGCAAATATTAACAATATACTTGGATCCCAAAATTTATGACAACATAATGAAAGTGGCATTTCTTAGTGATGGCTTAAGATAGGAACTTACGTATATTAGTCCTATCGTAGGGATAGTCTTGGCTCGAAATGTGATTGAGGAATATGACGGATATATGATCAAGGAAGCGATAGATGGGAAGTACCCATTTTGGATAAGTGAATATAATATGCGGCATATCAAGGTGAGTCATAGCCCCCTTTCAAACTCTTTTATATGTTTTACTTGCGGGGTGAAAAGCATGATTTATTAAAATGACTTTCTCTTATGAAATGATTCTTTGAAATAATGATAATGATATGGGAATTATATTGTATGTTCAACGTGTTATATGTTATATGATGAGCTTGAGTACTGTCAAACGGTGGTCCCCTGTACACTACTATTAACTCATTTGAGGCCTGTAGTTAGAGGGTTGCGCAACTAGGACTTGTCCCCTCATCCACTATTATAGGTAACGGTGGGATGTTTGGTCTGCCTTGGTGGCCACCTTCATCGCCAGTCTGGCCTCGCGGTGCTCTAACTACTATATATTTATGGGCGTCTCCATGGCACGACCCTTGGTTATCTTTATGCACGTGATTGACAGCATGTGCTTATCATTATCTTATCATTTGGGACATTATATCTGATTATTGGGACATAACCGGTCTTAGTAGTGGCTCAAGAACAATCTCATCAAATTATGTCATGGTAGTCTTACCATTGACCAAGAGGTATTGATATTATATTGGATGGAAATTGTGGATTGAACATACGGTTTGGGTATTGGACCTTATATGGAATTTCGAAAGTTGTTGAAATTGGCGATATTGAAGTATTGATGACCGAATGGTTTTGGTATGATGAATGATTAATCGATAATATATTTTCCAAGTTGGTTTTGAAATGGATATGTAACGAGGTTACTTAAAAACCTATGCACTCACCAACTACGTTTTCGTAGTTGACACTTTTTCTTCATGCTTTTCAGGAATTAGCATAAGCTTTGAGGAATTATATGCATCATGATTGTTTGCATTGCACTTTGGAGTCAAAGACCAAACCTTGTGACGGGCAATGGAATCCGCCTTGATCATTGTAGTATATCATCTCATGTATTTGTTATTTGTTTCGTGGACTCAATATCCAAGTATGGTAGACGTATTGTACTTGGGAATTGGTTCACATGCTTGTGCATTGTAAAATTATTTTTATCAAATAAAGCTATGGTGAATGTTATTTATAATCCTTTGTTTTGAATACTCGACTTTCTGTACATCTCATCATTCCGCCGTGGTTGGGGTGTTACACCAAGGCCAAAGCTTTCCAGTGATTTAACACTGCGCCGCAGTGGGAGTGCACGTGTCCCACTGCGCCGCAGTCAAGGTCGAGAAAAAAAGATATGCTTTTCAGTGATTTAACACTGCGCCGCAGTGGGAGTGCACTATCCCCACTGCGCCGCAGTTACTAGAGAACAAAGTTTCCAGGGGTATTCCACTGCGCAGTAGTGAGAGCACACCATACCCACTGCGGCACAGTCAGCGGCACGGGGAATCAGGGTTACAACCTCTTTTGCATCAGATTTGAAGGGGGGTATAAATAGAAAACATAACCCTATTTCCCAAGGGATCAAGTTTTCTTTCTAGGAGCTGTTCTAGGCGAATTCTTCGGAGGATCATCTCAAATTTCATCAATTGATTCATTGAAGATTCAAGAACACCCATCTAGATCGTATCTACTTTTCTGTCTTTGCAATTTCTATTCAAACAAATTGGTATAATATGTTCTATTTCTATTTCGTTTATTATTTTCAATTTAGCATGAGTGGCTAGATTTATAATCATCCACTTTGATGAAACTTGATGAATGATATGATTGCAATATTTTAATTCAAGAGTTGATTCAATTATCGTTGTGTTGTGATCTTTATCAATTAATTCCTTGTGATTTATTCTTTTGATGTTGATGGTTTATGTGTTCATCGTTAGTGGTACTAGGTGAATATGTTTATCGTTTCAATTCGATTGTCTATGGTCGTTTGTCACCGGTTCATGGTATGACGGTGAATGTCAAATCTATAATAGGAGTTAATTGGTAAACGTGTTTAGAAACGGTTGGTGGTACCACGTTTTTATTCACATAGGCATAATTGGTAATTGGATAATCAAGCAAACTAATTGTTGGGGAGATTTTCTAGGCATTGGTGGTACCGGCTTGGGTAATTTAACTAGCAACTTAGGTGTTTGGGATATTTGTGAGCGGTTGGTGGTACCACGCGAGCATTTTTTCCTTTCACGATTTTCTTGTCAAATAATTTGATCTTTATCGTGTGCAATCATAACTGAAGTCAAGTGGATTCGAAGTGGATGATCTTTATTCATATTATTTGAACTTTCTTTACTTTCAATTGTCTTGTCATTTCAATTTCTTTAATTTCATATTGTCAAAGTTAGGTAGCTATTCGGCTACGGTTTCACCCTTTCTCTAAAACTACTTTAGCAATAATTATTTCAAAACCAATCCCCGTGAACGAATTCGGACTTACCTTTTAGCTATACTATATACGAATGGGTCCACTGCCCGCTAGTGTGTAGTAGTCAGTTTTAGGGTAATTCTTGTTTATAAATTTTAAACTCGATTTCACACATCAAGTTTTTGGCGCCGCTGCCGGGGATTGTGTGCCGATTTAGTTGTTAATTTAGTGGTTTGATCCTTCCTCACGCGTGAGGAAGTTACTTGTTTTATTAGTTTAGTTTTCTTTTCTTATCACAGTTGCATTTGACGTGCTTGTGTTAGTTGTGTGTTTGCAGGCATATTTCTTTAGTTGATGAACTTGCGTTCTTCGGGTCTCCCTTTGAATAGTCCTTTGTCTACTTCGAGAAGACCAAGGGGGAGTAGGTTTAACTTCACTGAGCCATCAACACCTACACCGACACCATTTTCATCTATAGCTAAACCCACTCCTGATTCGGACGAGGAAGGGTTCTTTTTAGACGAGTTTTTCTATTTAGAAGTTAAGCAAGAGGAAATGGGTGACGAACAACCAAGGGGTCCAAATGACACTCGCTATGGCGAGAGGGTTCGAACTATCCCAACGGGCCGTGGTTCTGCCATTAGACCTCTGGCTATTGATCACACTTTCGCTTTAAAAGGAAACCATCTTAAGAGCATAGAAGAGCACCAATTTGATGGAAAAAGGAAATGGGATCCTTACCAACACTTGGATAGGTTTGAAAAGTTGGCTCGACTATATCAATATGGGCAAAACCAAATGAATGCCATGAAACTTGAGACATTTCCCATGTCAATCACCGGAGAAGCACTTGATTGGTTCAATGATCTTCCAGAAAATTCAATCACTACTTGGAACCAACTTAAGGAGGCTTTCATTGGTGAGTTTTATTCACTAAGGACTCAAAGAAGGCTGGAAAATTTAATTAGGTCCTTTGAGCAAGATGATGGGGAGGATGTAGTAGATGCATGGATTCGTTTCAAGGAGATGTTAAGAAATTGTCCAGGTCACGATTTGACTAGGGAAAAATATGTGGAGCTTTTCTTTGATGGGTTAGATAAGAAGTCTAAATGAGAATTGGGATATGCTTTCGGGGTAGTTTCAATAACATTACACCCAATGAAGGTTATCAAATCTTGGAAGACATGGAAAAGGATAGCTCAACTTTGGATGATGAAAGGTTCTTGAAGAATGAAAGAAAGATGAAGAGAGGTACTAACCAAGGGAGAGTTGCTAAGGTTGAAGCTAGCAATGACCCAGGGGTTATTGGAGAGATTAGGGTGCTATCTGAGCGCATGGAAAAGGGGTTTGCTACTCAAGAGAATAGGTTTGGAGCAATTGAGAGGGATGTTAAGGTAGTAGCCGATGAGTGTGATCATTGTGGTGATATGCATTATTCTGATGAGTGTCCAAATCGGGAACCCGAAGATGTGAGTTATGTTCAGAATCAACCCCAAGGGAGCTACCAACGCAACACCGGTTTCCAGAACCGGCCTTCAGGTAATACTTCTTATAACTCCTCTTTTCAGTCTAATAATTCTCGTTTTTCAGGTAATAGGTGGCAAAGAGATAATTATCAGAATCAGCCACAACAACAGACTCAGCAAGGACAAGGACAAGGATCAGGTTCTTCTTCTTCTAATGCCGATCCTAATGCCGAGTTGAGAGAGATGATGAAGCAGTTGGCTAGTAACCAAGTTGAAACAAATACTAGCATTCAAATGATCAGGGAGGATACCAAGACTTTGAGTGAGAGGTTGGATCAGTTAAGTGGAAAG
>CM067170.1:38670991-38732388 GCA_034093135.1 Erigeron breviscapus | reverse complement strand
CGAGGGCTTATTGGAGGCGAATCAATCTGATTCTGAGCCAGCCCCCATCCTCGCAGACGCCCCTCCTCCCCCAGAAATCCAACCAGATAATGAACCTTATGTACCACCACCACCATCTCACCAAAATCCTATCTTTCCACCTGGCACCACACCCGCATATGTAACCGATCCTTCTTTCAAACCTTCACTTCAATTTTTACACCCACAAATTCACCATGTACCACCACCAATAAATTATGATCCCTTCAGAAAAGGATCTAGATTCTGAGACTGAATCTGAGAGTCCTACAGATGTTCAAATGAACAAAGTTTTACAAGGGCTGGGTAGTTTACCCTTTGTGGCTCCTGCTTCTGCACAACCCCCACCTCCTTTCAATATAGAAGCACAGTTAGAGAGAAACCAAACCGAAGTCCAAGGCCTTATTCGTAGGGTGGAGGACTTAACCAATTCTCTAACTGCCAACACTAGCTCCTTGGCTGATATGAAAGGTGCTCAGATGTTCCTTGGAACTGAGTTGACCAAAGTTGCTGAAATGAAGGACTAGTAGTTGGGAAGTTGAATGAGTTGGTGATGACTTGCAATAAGGTGAGCTCTGCAATCAGAGAAGCCTTCAAACTAACAAAGAGAGATGTGCAAGCTTCGGTTGTTGCTAACTTGACATCTAGTGTTGAGCTGTTGAAGCAAGAGGTCTGTTGGTAAGTGAAGTACATGAGCTGGTTCAGAAGCCCAGCATTAATGAAAAAGAACTTGGGGCTTCTGTAGTGCTAGTATTGTTGAAGATCTGAAGTCTGAGCTATCTCAGAATCTTGTTGCTCAGATTTCAGAGTCTGTATCTCAGAAAGTTGGAGAAGAGGTCAGAATGATGATTGCTGAACTGACCAACGATACAAATGACAAGGTGGAAAAGGCTGTAAATGAAGTTAAGAATTCAGTTTCCACGCTTGAAGGTTCAGTTCAGAATCAGTCAAAGCAATTGGAGGAAATCTTAACTCTTCTGAAGAAAGAACCTGTCACTGCTCCTCCTCCCCCTGCTTCTTTCACTGAAGAAGATAGAAAGATGTTGAAGGACTTAAACGATCAAGAAGCACTGAACCTTAGTTTATCATTCAGACTAAAGTCTCAGTTTGCTACAATGGCTAAAGGCATTTGTGAGTGTCTAGAACAACAAAGTTGGGAACCACTGAAGGCACTTAAAACTACTATTGATCTATATGCAAATGCCTTCAGAGATTCCCAAAGGGGGAAGTGGGTGCCTATTGGTTTGCTAGCAAGTACTCAAGAGATGATTCAAGCAACCAAGAAGCAAACTGAGGTGCCACCTGAAAGTGCCTCAGTTCAGGAGGAACAAGTTCAGATTTCTGAAAGAAAAGATAAGGGAAAAGCCTTGGTGATGGAAGAGGAACCAAGAAAAGTTGTTAAAGGTTCTGGACTGGTTGTTGGAGAGAATGTTGATGAACAAGGCTATCCACTCCACGATCCTAATGCTGATAGCAAGAAGTTAGAGACTCTGCAGAAGCAAGTCTCTAACCAATTCATTATGTGGAGTGAAAACAAGGAAAGGGAAAGGGCTCAACACCAAAGTATGGGAACCCTTGACCATATTGATGCTGCATCTCTTGGACTTTCACTGGAAAGGTTTCAGAAAGTCAAGCAATGATCCAAGAGTGCAGAAGGCTGTGAAAGATATGCTGGATTATGAGTATGGGGTGAACTACTCTCCTCTGGAACAAAAGCTGGACCATCTCACTTTCAAGATGTCCATCCAAGACTTGGTGAAAAATAGAGAGATGGAAATGGCCAGAAAGAAAAAGGAGATTCTGGCTGGAGTTCAGAATGTGGAGAAAGAGTTGTTTAGACCACCAACAAAGCCCAGAACTGGAACAAGGACTGGAAAGAAAGATTCTCGTGATGTTGTCCATACTTTAATCAAACCAATTTCTGATGATGCTGCTAAGATCCAAAGAAAACATGAAAAGGTCAGTATCGACCATGTATAATTTGTTCAGAAATAGCTTGAAGTTTAGTGAAGACATTTCTTCAGAATTCTGAGATGCCTCAGAATTCAGAACTCCTTCACTGAAGCTTCACTTCAGTTCAGATCTACGTATCGGAATACCATTCAGAATGAAGTCAAAGACTGAAGTCTGAAGAAGAGAATCATCTCAGAAGCGAGCATCAGAGTGATTCTACCAGATCGAAGACTGAAGCATCTCAGTTAAAGTACTTACAACACTTTACACTGATTACGAGGAAGACTTTTACTTTACACCTTTATCCAGTTAATAGAATTATCTATTAATAAAAGGTACAAAGTATAGGTTAGGAACCTAGTACTATAAGTCACATCAAGTGACTTATATACGCTTCCTTGTGCAGCATGTAAGGAATTATGGTTTAATTCCTTAAATGCTCACAACCACATTTGTACGACATTGTCCATGTCATCATGAACTTTGTCTATAAATACAAAGTCTTCTCACAACTTGCAAAATGCTTGAAACTATTGCATTGCAACTTGTGAGATATACTCTAAGCAAAACTTACGAGTATTTCCAAGTCATCTTGATCACTTGTATTTTGGGATTGTTTAGATATTTACACTTGGGTGTTTATCTTTGTTCCGCAACAATCCTTGTATTTGTTTATACATCAATAAATCAAATACATTAGAAAACAACGTGTCTCAATGCTACATACTTGATTATATTTATATATATCTTTATATAGTTTCAGCCTCCTTTTTGTTCTTACATTTTATATCAAGTTAATTGTTTCTTGTTATCCATATCTGGATCGTAAACTGAACTTGTCCCTCAAGATCAGTTGTACTTGCCAGTCGGGTTTAGTCATTCGTCTTTATATTTGGGACTCACAATTGGTATCAGAGCCAGGTTGAATTAATACAATTCTTTAACCTTTGATCTGCTAAGATGACTGACTTTGAACAAGGACCTGACCCTAATAATGCTACCCCACCCCCTGTCATCAACAACAATATACCCTCACACAATGTTCACGTACACTTTCCAACTAATCCTATTCCCAAGTTTGATGGGAACAGTGAAAACTTTCAAACATGGAAAGCGTGCTTACTTAAGTATATTGCTGGTGTTGAGAGACATTTGCCAGACATTTTAAAAGATGGACCCTTTGTCCCTATGAATGCGTCAACTGTCGTCATAAATGCCGATGGGACTCCTAGGCAGTCACCTAAGGAGAAGGATCATTGGTCTGAGGAAGATCATAGACTTGTAGACCTGGATACCAAGTTACAAAATATGATTTTATACGCAGTTCCAGAAACCCTTATGCCCACTCTTGTTTTACTCGAAAATTCTAAATTAATGTGGGCGGAACTATGACACAGTTTGAAGGCACTAATGAGACAATTGTCACAAGAAAAGTTGCTTTAAACAAAAGATATGAGTCTTTCTTTGCTATACCTGGGGAGTCTTTAACCCAAACTTACATTAGATTTACAAATCTGGTAAACCAACTGAAAGCCCTAGGTGTAACCAAAGACAAAGAAATTTTGTTAGAAAAGTTTTGTGACATTTTACCTTCAAAATGGGAAAATCTTATCTTGGTCTTGAGACAAGGCAAAACATTACACAGTCATACTCTTGCTTCCCTTTATGGAGCATTTAGGTATACTGAGGAGAACAAAGCTGAAAGAGCTTTGGCTGAGCAGGATGCCAAGAACCATGTTTTGACAAGTTCTGGTACGGTTCAGTATTCTGAACCACAAAGCACTGCTCTACTATCTTCTGAGAGTGATATTTTTGACTCAATGAAGAAGATGGTTTCTCAAATGTTAAAACTGGTGTCTCTGCTAATGTCACTCATGATTGTGATGAGGATGACAATGATGATCTGGTTGCCATGCTGGCTAAAACGTTCAATCGTTTTAAGGCCAAATCAAATCGATCTGGCAAACCTTTTGCTTCCAGTGCTTCTATTGATAAGTCTAATCTTGAATGCTTTAAATGCGGCAAGAAAGGACATTTCATGAAGGAATGCAGATCTAATCAACCTTCATCATCACAATCTGCTCCTAACCATTCTATTTTTCAGAAGTCTGATGACAGCTATAAGGCCAAATACAAGAGTTGAAGGCTCATATGGCTCTTTTGGCACAAGACAACTCGAGCAACAGTTGCATGATTGCCAAGACTGAAAAGTGGGAAGACTCCGATGAATCATCTGATGATGAGGAGGAAGTTAGGGATATGTGTTTCATGGCACAAGAAGACCAAAGTCATTTGGTCAAAACTGATGTTGAATCTGGCCGCTGGGTGGATATAGTGATGAAAAAGGTCAGTAATTTTGGCTATGAAGAAGATGAGGAACACAAACTGGACCTTTTGGTTCTTTTAGAGGCTGACATCTCTTTTGTTGAGACAGTGCGTTCAGAAAGCCTAAAATGTTTGAAAATAATACTTCTGAACTGAACGCCAGTCAGGCCAGATTAAAAGAACTGAAAGATGTTCATCTGGCCCTAAAAAGTTATCAATCAATGGTTGCCACTTTAGAGTTGGAAAAAGAAGAACTAAAAACCATCCTTGAAAAAGAACAAAAAATAATCAAATCTTGGATGAGTGCACCAAAACCAGATGCTGCAATTAAAACACTTTTGCAAATCAAAAAACAGCATATGAATCTGGTGATCTTCACATGGCATCTATAATCACTGATTTAGATGCACTTCCAAAAGAAATGAAACCAGAAATTACTTTTCCTAAGTTGGCAAACAAAAAATTGTAACTAATAAGGTCAAGGAACAATCTGAGGGAAATTCTGAAACAACTCAGACAACTGGTTCAGAAAAGAAGGCTAAAACCAAAAAGCCATCTCCTCAGACTTCATCTAAGGTTCCAAAAGGACTAAAGAAGAAGAAAACTGTCTCCCCCCACTGAGCCTTCTACCTCAGATTCTGGTAAGGCTCAGGTGTCTAATAAAGAATCTATGTTGTTAAGGTTAGAAAGTCAATTTCAACTATTGGCTAGACAAGTGCAGAGTTGTAATGCACGTTTAAAAAATGTTGAAACCACACCTCTTCAACCTAAACAAAATGCAAAACCTTTTTCTAAGCAAATCAAGCAAAAATCTGAGAAGAAAAAGGTTGAGCACCCCATCAAACCAACAACTTTTGTGTCAACTGAGATAATGACTGAAATCCCATTTGACCCTTCAGTTCCACATATACCAAAGAAATCTGAGACTGCTAAGGGAGAGTCTAGTGAACCCATCCAAAGATGGGTTCCTAAAAAGAACTAATCTTTGTTTGTGTGCAGGGAGACCGAAAGAAGAACATATGGTTTCTGGACAGTGCTGCTGGCCGAACCATGACTGGTTATCAAACCCTGCTGGAGGAATATAGGGTGCAAGAAGGGCCCTCAATTGTTTTGGAAATGATGGAAATGGAAAAACTGAGGGATATGGTGTGGTGAATAATGGTCAAGTCAAATTCACACGAGTTGCATATGTGAATGGTTTGAAATATAACCTGATCAGTGTCAGTCAACTTTGTGATGATGGCTTCAAGGTTTTATTTGATATCTCACAAGGCACCATATTCAACAGAGATGGAAAGGTAGTACTGGTTGCACCAAGGAAGGGAAACATTTATGTCATTGATATGAATCCATCTATCTCTGAACAATGTTTCTACACAAAGGCTGATGAAGACACAAACTGGTTGTGGCACAAGAGATTATCCCATCTGAACTTCAAAAACATTAATAAGTTGTCAAGAAAACAACTTGTTGATGGGATACCCTCTATGTCTTTCAACAAAGACAGGCCATGTCCAGGTTGTGAAATGGGCAAGCAGAAAAGAGCTTCATTCAAAACTAAGCAAAGCTTTAGTATAACTGAACCTCTTCACTTGCTTCACATGGACCTTTTTGGACCAGTGAACGTTCAGACCAGAGCAGGAAAGAAGTACACCCTTGTCGTTGTAGATGAATATTCAAGATATTGCTGGGGGATTTTCCTCAAGTCTAAGAGTGAAGCTGCTGCTGAAATCATTGCTCTCATCAAACAAATTGAGCTCAAGTACAAGCGAAAAGTTTGTCAGCTCAGAAGTGACAATGGCACTGAATTCAGAAATGCCAATCTGGAGTCCTTCTGCACTGAAACTGGCATATCTCAGAACTTCTCCTCAGCACACACACCAGAGCAGAATGGTGTTGTATAAAGAAAGAATCGTACGCTGATTGAAGCTGCAAGAAGTATGCTGAATGAATCTGGTCTTCCCAAGAATTTCTGGGCTGAAGCTGTTGCAACTGCTTGCTACACTCAGAACAGATCCATCTATGTCAAAAGACATAAGAAGACCTCCTATGAAGTACTCAGAAATAGAAAGCCTAATATTGGATACTTCCATGTATTTGGGTGTCCAGTATACATTCTGAATAACTCTAATCAGCTTGGAAAATTCGATGCAAAAGCTGATGAAGGGTACTTCCTAGGATATTCATCAAATCGCAAAGGCCTTTAGAGTCTTTAACAAGAGACTTGAAAAGGTTGATGAGTCAATTCATGTTACCTTTTATGAATCCAACTCTGCAATCTTTAAAAATTCCATTTCTGAACCACCCTCAGAAAGTCCAATCAGTTTTGGTGATTCTGATCCTATTGCAGAATCTGATCAGTCACCTGAACATGCTTCTGAACATCTCCGTTCAGAACCAGAAAGAAACAAGCAAAGCAACATTCCATTCTATCCCCCAGTTAGTTTCAAACTACCTTCTGAACTAACTATTGGATCAGATGTATATGCTGCTACACCCATGATATCAGATTCCACTGAGCAACATCAATCTGAAGAATTTCATGATGCAAGTCATGATATGCAGGAAGAAGAAGAAGCTGAAGATGTATTTTCTGAAGCTCCTCCAGAAGTTACTCAGAGAAATTCTTGCACTGGTATCATTTCTCACCCTGGTCAATACACTAAGTGGACTAAAGCACATCCTATCGAGCAAATCATTGGGAATTCCACTTAGTGGGGTTCAGACCAGAAGAGCCACAAGCGATCAATGCTTAAACGTCAGTTTCTTATCTCTAATTGACCCCAAGAAGATTGACGAGGCTATGAAGGACCCAAGCTGGGTTGAAGCCATGCAAGATGAGCTCAACCAGTTTAAAAGAAACGATGTATGGGAACTCGTTCCTTGTCCCAGTAACCTTAAGAAGGAACCAATTGGGACAAGATGGGTCTTCAGAAACAAGATGGACGAAGATGGTCACGTCATTAGAAACAAAGCAAGACTTGTTGCAAAGGGATATGCACAAGAAGAGTGAATAGATTTTGATGAAACTTTTGCACCAGTTGCTAGACTTGAAGCTATCAGAATTTTCTTAGCTTTTGCAGCTCATCATCAATTTAAAGTCTATCAAATGGATGTCAAAAGTGCATTTCTGAATGGCGATCTAGAAGAAGTTGTGTATGTGCATCAACCACCAGGGTTCATCAATGAAGAAAACCACATTGGGTGTGCAGACTGAACAAAGCCTTATATGGTCTGAGACAAGCACCAGAGCCTGGTATGATACTCTTACTAAACATCTTCTTAAAAATGGTTTTAAACGAGGTGCTATTGATAAAACTTTATTCATATTGCATGATAAAAGTGATATCCTTTTAGTACAAATTTATGTTGATGACATTGTGTTTGGCTCTACTAATGAGAAGATGTGTAAAAACTTTTCAAAAATCATGTCTTCTGAGTATGAAATGAGTATGATGGGAGAACTGACATATTTTCTGGGACTTCAAGTAAAACAAAATGAAGATGGTATTTTCATTAACCAAGAAAAATATGTCAGAGATTTACTAAAGAAATATCAATTTGATTCAGTCTCATCAAAAGATACTCCAATTTCTGCTCCATTAACTTTGGATTCTGATCCACATGGAAAACCAGTGGACCAAACAAAATATCGAGGTATGGTTGGTTCACTGATGTATTTAACTGCAAGTAGACCAGACATAATGTTTGCAACATGCCTTTGTGCTAGATTTCAGTCTGATCCCAGAGAAGCACATGCAATGCTGTTAAAAGGATCTTCAGATACCTTAAGGGTGTCCCCAGATTGGGTCTTTGGTATCCCAAAGGCTCCAGTCTAGATCTAATGGGTTATTCAGATTCTGATCATGCAGGTTGCAAGATAGACAGGAAAAGTACCACTGGTGGGTGTCATTTCCTTGGTGGCAAATTAGTAAGCTGGACTAGTAAGAAGCAGACTGCAGTATCACTATCCACTGCAGAAGCTGAGTACATCTCTGCAGCGAGTTGTTGTGCTCAGATTCTATGGATGAAGAACCAGCTGACTGATTATGGTGTTACTTACACAAAGACTCCAATCTTTTGTGATAACACCAGTGCCATTGCCATATCTCACAATCCTGTAATGCACTCGAAAACCAAGCACATCGATCTCAGGTATCATTTCATTCGTGATCATATTCTGAAAGGAGATATTGAATTGCACTTTATTCCCACTGATAAGCAACTCGCTGATGTTTTCACAAAACCCTTAGATGTCAAAACCTTTAAACATCTAATCAGTGAGTTGGGTATGTTAAATCCTTAGACTGGTAATCTTGTTATGAACGCCTCAGTGACACTGATCTGGTTCACTAGTCTGAGCGATCCATGTAATTTTTGCTCGCCTAGCTATCGAACGCCTTAGTGATACTATCTTGGCACTTATTAATTCATGGATCATCACTTCAGGGGAATGTTAAACATTTTTCAAACTATAAAATAAACCTTCTTTCTGAGGGGGAACCTTTTGCTCAGAAAAATGTATTTAACTGAAGCACTTCAGAATATCAAAATATTTCAGTTGAATTTTAATGACTGAGATGGTTCAGATTTTTCTGAAACTGACCATGCTCAGAATTTGTTTTGTCATCACTGAAATACAAAAATCTTTTCAAGATATTTTTTTGATACTTGGCCAATTGTGTGTACACGTGGCATACTGCATACTAGGCCTTTAACCTAGCATTGGTCATGCTTATGTATCACACAAGTGGCGCCGTAAAAAGAGAAGAAAATGAGTACTTTTTATGAAAAAGTGTACAGGGTGGGGTCCCTCAAACGTCTCTGCATTAAATGCGGACGTGACCCCAGAAATTGTTTTAAATTGGAAAAATCCTTTTTGTTCCATCTTAAATACAAATTCCTTATTCATTCTTTCATTTACTTCGTTTCATTTACTCTCTAATCATCAATCTCTCTCTTATTTACTCTCTAAATTCATAAACTCTTCATTTACTCTTAATCATAATCTCTCTCTTATTTACTCTTAATCATAATCTCTCTCTTATTTACTCTCTAATCATAATCTCTCTCTTATTTACTCTCTAATCATAATCTCTCTCTTATTTACTCTCTAATCATCAATCTCTCTCTTATTTACTCTCTAATCATAACTCTTCTTATTTACTCTTAATCATAATCTTCTCTTATTTACTCTTAATCATAATCTCTCTCTTATTTACTCTCTAATCATAATCTCTCTCTTATTTACTCTCTAATCATCAATCTCTCTCTTATTTACTCTCTAATCATCAACTCTTCTTATTTACTCTCTAATCATCAACTCTCTCTTATTTACTCTCTAATCATAACTCTTCTTATTTACTCTCTAATCATCAATCTCTCTCTTATTTACTCTCTAATCATAATCTCTCTCTTATTTACTCTCTATCATCAATCTCTCTCTTATTTACTCTCTAATCATCAACTCTCTCTTATTTACTCTCTAATCATAACTCTTCTTATTTACTCTCTATCATCAACTCTTCTTATTTACTCTCTAATCATAATCTCTCTCTTATTTACTCTCTTCATCAACTCTCTCTTATTTACTCTCTAATCATAACTCTCTCTTATTTACTCTCTAATCATCAATCTCTCTCTTATTTACTCTCTAATCATAATCTCTCTCTTATTTACTCTCTAATCATCAATCTCTCTCTATTTACTCTCTAATCATCAACTCTTCTATTTACTCTCTAATCATCAATCTTCTCTTATTTACTCTCTAATCATAATCTCTCTCTTATTTACTCTCTATCATCAATCTCTCTCTATTTACTCTCTAATCACAACTCTTCTTATTTACTCTCTAATCATAATCTTCTCTTATTTACTCTCTAATCATAATCTCTCTCTTATTTACTCTCTAATCATAATCTCTCTCTTATTTACTCTTAATCATCAATCTCTCTCTTATTTACTCTCTAATCATAATCTCTCTCTTATTTACTCTCTAATCATAATCTCTCTCTATTTACTCTCTAATCATAATCTCTCTCTTATTTACTCTCTAATCATAATCTCTCTCTTATTTACTCTCTAATCATCAATCTCTCTCTTATTTACTCTCTAATCATAACTCTTCTTATTTACTCTCTATCATCAATCTCTCTCTTATTTACTCTCTAATCATAATCTCTCTCTTATTTACTCTCTAATCATAATCTCTCTCTTATTTACTCTCTAATCATAACTCTTCTTATTTACTCTCTATCATCAATCTCTCTCTTATTTACTCTCTAATCATAATCTCTCTCTTATTTACTCTCTAATCATCAATCTCTCTCTTATTTACTCTCTAATCATAACTCTTCTTATTTACTCTTTCATCAATCTCTCTCTTATTTACTCTCTAATCATAATCTCTCTCTTATTTACTCTCTAATCATAATCTTCTCTTATTTACTCTCTAATCATCAATCTCTCTCTTATTTACTCTCTAATCATAATCTCTTCTTATTTACTCTCTAATCATCAATCTCTTCTTATTTACTCTCTAATCATCAACTCTCTCTTATTTACTCTCTAATCATCAATCTCTTCTTATTTACTCTCTAATCATAATCTCTCTCTTATTTACTCTCTAATCATCAATCTCTCTCTTATTTACTCTCTAATCATCAACTCTCTCTTATTTACTCTCTAATCATAACTCTCTCTTATTTACTCTCTAATCATCACTTTCTTCATTTACTCTCTAATCATCAATCTCTCTCTTATTTACTCTCTAATCATAATCTTCTCTTATTTACTCTTTCATCAATCTTCTCTTATTTACTCTCTAATCATCAATCTCTCTCTTATTTACTCTCTAATCATCAATCTCTCTCTTATTTACTCTCTATCATAATCTCTCTCTTATTTACTCTCTATCATCAACTCTCTCTTATTTACTCTCTAATCATCAACTCTCTCTTATTTACTCTCTATCATCAACTCTTCTATTTACCTCTATTCACTTTTCTATTTATTCTATTCAATTTGCTTGGAGGTTCTTCTGGACTCAAATAGTGGAGAGTCTTGGTGGCAACCATGGAGGGTTGGACCAACTCTCACTACCCCAAGTTGAAATGGGGTATTATATCTGGAATGGAGTGCAAGTAGACTTCGCTGAGATCCTCTTCTCTCAGTTGATTACAAAATTAAAGGGGAAGAGAAGTCTACATATTGCATTTCCAAGGTTTTTAAGCTTATGCTTCAAAGATATACTTGGTGATGCTTATGATGAAGCTGGACCAGAAGCTTCTGTACCAGAATATAGCAGGGATTTCTCGAAGGCAACAATTACTGGAGATGAACCAGAACTCTCCTCTGCTATGATTCAGGTATTTTCTAAAACTGGTGCAGCCACACTAGCTGGCCCAGAAAGGACACTAAGTGGGCCACAAAAGAATGTGGGACCCGTTAGTGTGCCTACAATTGAAATCTCTAATTCTGGTGACGATGCAACTGCTGAAGCAGCTGTTGAACCAGAATCTGGTGAGGGTACTAGTGACCCAAACCAGGGCATATCTGACCAGATCGCACAAGTGAATGCTTTCTGGGATGACGATGAGCCACTTCAGGAGAATCTTGATTCTCTTGCTGAATTTGAGTTTGACGAGGGCTTATTGGAGGCGAATCAATCCGATTCTGAGCCAGCCCCCATCCTCGCAAACGCCCCACCTCCTCCCCCAGAAATCCACCAAATCGATGAACCTTATGTACCACCACCACCATCTCACCAAAATCCTATCTTCCCACCTGGCACCAATCCCGCATACGTAACCGATCCTTCTTTCACACCTTCACTTCACTTTCTACACCCACAAATTCACCATGTACCACCACCAATTAATTATGATGCCCCTTCTGAACATGACCTAGATTCTGAGACGGAATCTGAGAGTCCAACCGATGTTCAGATGAACAAAGTTTTACAAGGGCTGGGTAGTTTACCCTTTGTGGCTCCTGCTTCTGCACAACCCCCACCTCCATTCAATATAGAAGCACAGTTAGAGAGAAACCAAACCGAAGTCCAAGGCCTTATTCGTAGGGTGGAGGACTTAACCAGTTCTCTAACTGCCAACACTAGCTCATTGGCTGACATGAAAGGTGCTCAGATGTTCCTCGGAACTGAGCTGACCAAAGTTGCAGGAAATGAAGGGCTAGTGGTTGGGAAATTGAATGAGCTGGTGATGACATGCAATAAGGTGAGCTCTGCAATCAGAGAAGCCTTTAGAATGACCAAGAGAGATGTTCAAGCTTCAGTTGTTGCGAACTTGACATCTGGGGTTGAGTTGTTGAAGCAAGAGGTCATGGCTGTTGGTAATGAGGTACATGAGCTGGTTCAGAAGCCAAGCATTAATGAAAAAGAACTTGGGGCTTCTGTCAGTGCAAATATTGTGGAAAATCTGAAGTCTGAGCTCTCTCAGAACTTAGCTGCTCAGATTTCAGATTCTGTTGCTCAGAAAGTTGGTGAAGAAGTTAGGTTGATGATTGCTGAACTGACCAAGAATACAAATGATAAAGTGGAAAGAGCTGTTAATGAAGTAAAAAGCTCAGTTTCTATGCTTGAAGGTGCAGTTCAGAATCAGTCTAAGCAATTGGAAGAAATCTTAACTCTTCTGAAGAAAGAACCTGTCACTGCTCCTCCTCCCCCTGCATCCTTCAATGAAGAAGACAGAAAGATGCTCAAAGATTTAAAAGATCAAGAAGCACTGAACCTTAGTTCGTCTTTCAGACTAAAGGCTCAGTTTGCTACCATGGCTAAAGGCATTTGTGAATGTCTCGAACAACAAAGTTGGAAACCTTTGCAGGCACTTAAAACTACTCTGGATCTTTATGCTAAAATGCCTGCAGAGATTTCCAAAGGGGGAAGTGGTGTGCCTCTTGGGTTGCTGGCCAGTACACAAGAAATGATTCATGCAACCAAGAAGCAAGCTGAGGTACCTTCTGAAAGTGCCTCAGTTCAGGGGGAACAAGTTCAGGCTTCTGGTATTGAAAAGAAAGATAAAGGAAAAGGCAAGGCCAAGGAAGCAGAGGAACCAAAGAAGGTTGTCAAGGGTACTGGACTGGTTGTTGGAGAAAATGTGGATGAACAAGGTTATCCACTCCACGATCCTAATGCTGATAGCAAGAAGTTGGAGACTCTGCAGAAGCAAGTCTCTAACCAGTTTATAATGTGGAGTGAGAATAAAGAAAGGGAAAGGGTTCAGCACCAAAGCATGGGAACCCTAGATCATATTGATGCTGCATCTCTGGGTCTATCACTTGAACGATTTCAGAAAATCAAACATGACCCAAGAGTGCAGAAGGCTGTGAAAGATATGTTAGATTATGAGTATGGGGTGAACTACTCTCCACTGGAACAAAAGCTGGACCATCTAACCTTCAAAATGTCCATTCAAGACTTAGTGAAAAATAGAGAAATGGAGATGGCCAGAAAGAAGAAGGAGGTTCTGGCTGGAGTTCAGAATGTAGAGAGGGAGTTGTTCAGGCCACCAACAAAGCCCAGAACTGGAACAAGGACTGGAAAGAAAGATTCTCGTGATGTTGTCCACACTTCAATCAAACCAATTTCTGATGATGCTGCTGAGCTCCAAAGAAAACATGAGAAGGACCAGTATGATCATTACATGACTCATCGATCACATCAGGCCAGAATTGTTGATATTGAAGTTATTAAGGCTGATGGATTGAAGCTGTTCGATTTGGTTGTGAAAAGAGAAGGAAGGGCTACTGAAGAATACTCCCAGGTTTCAGTTCATGAATTTGGCATATCTGAGCACAGGGAGATGATCCAAGTTCTTAAAGGAAAGCCTAAGTCTGCCTTGACTGGTGCATGGTTAGCAAGAATTCAGCAAAAGATGCAAGCCAAGGTGGAAATTGAAGCAAGGCTGTTTGGCAAAAAGGATCAGTCTCCACTGAAGAGAAAACCTACTGAGGCACCTTCTGGTTCAAGGCCTGCCAAGAAGTAGTTTTCTATTCAGAATATCATGTACTTGTAAATATTTACATTTGTAACTTCCATTTCAGTTTGTAATATATAAAGTTGCAATTGTGACAAATAGGTAGATGATAAGTTTAAGTTAGAAAAACACAAGTAAAATTCTGAGACATCAATGATCTATAAGATGTACTTAAGAAATTTTTACAACTTAAACAAAAACTTGCATTTCAGACTTACAAACATGTATAGATAGAAGTCTGAGATGCATGCACTATTTCAGACAAATAGGGGGAATTTGTTAGGTCGAGAATCGACCATGTATAATTTGTTCAGAAATAGCTTGAAGTTTAGTGAAGACATTACTTCAGAAATTCTGAGATGCCTCAGAATTCAGAACTCCTTCACTGAAGCTTCACTTCAGTTCAGATCTACGTATCAGAATACCATTCAGAATGAAGTCAAAGACTGAAGTCTGAAGAAGAGAATCATCTCAGAAGCGAGCATCAGAGTGATTCTACCAGATCGAAGGCTGAAGCATCTCAGTGATAAAGTACTTACAACACTTTACACTGATTACGAGGAAGACTTTTACTTTACACCTTTATCCAGTTAATAGAATTATCTATTAATAAAAGGTACAAAGTATAGGGTAGGAACCTAGTACTATAAGTCACATCAAGTGACTTATATACGCTTCCTTGTGCAGCATGTAAGGAATTATGGTTTAATCCTTAAATGCTCACAACCACATTTGTACGACATTGTCCATGTCATCATGAACTTTGTCTATAAATACAAAGTCTTCTCACATCTTGCAAATAGCTAGAACTATTGCATTGCAACTTGTGAGATATACTCTAAGCAAAACTTACGAGTATTTCCAAGTCATCTTGATCACTTGTATTTCGGGATTGTTTAGATATTTACACTTGGGTGTTTATCTTTGTTCCGCAACAATCCTTGTATTTGTTTATACATCAATAAATCAAATACATTAGAAAACAACGTGTCTCAATGCTACATACTTGATTATATTTATATATATCTTTATATAGTTTCTGCCATTTATTCTTGCATTAACTCATATTGTCATTTGTTTCTTGTTATCCATATCTGGATCGTAAACTAAACTTGTCCATCAAGATTAGTTGTACTTGCCAGTCGGGTTTAGTCATTCGTCTTTATATTTTTGGGACTCACAAAAAGGATCAGTATGATCATTATATGAATCATCGATCGCATCCAGCCAAAATTGTTGATATGGTAGTTGCTAAGGCTGATGGATTGAAGCTGTTTGATTTGGTTGTGAAAAGAGAAGGAAGGGCTACTGAAGAATATACTCAGGTTTCAGTTCATGAGTTTGGCATATCTGAGCACAGGGAGATGATCCAGGTTCTAAAAGGAAAGCCTAAGTCTGCCTTGACTGGTGCATGGCTAGCAAGAATTCAGCAAAAGATGCAAGCCAAGGTAGAAATTGAAGCAAGGCTATGTGGTAAAAGGGATCAGTCTCCACTGAAGAGAAAACCTACTGAGGCACCTTCTGGTTCAAGGCCTGCCAAGAAGTAGTTTTCTATTCAGAATTATCATGTACTTGTAAATATTTACATTTGTAACTTTCATTTCAGTGTGTAATATATAAGTTGCAAATTGTGACAAATAAGTAGATGATAAGTTTAAGTTAGAAAAACACAAGTAAAATTCTGAGACATCAATGATCTATAAGATGTACTTAAGAAATTTTTACAACTTAAACAAAACTTGCATTTCAGACTTACAAACATGTATAGATAGAAGTCTGAGATGCATGCACTATTTCAGAACAAATAGGGGGAATTTGTTAGGTCGAGAATCGACCATGTATAATTTGTTCAGAAATAGCTTGAAGTTTAGTGAAGACGTTTTATCAGAATTCTGAGATGCCTCAGAATTCCTTCACTGAAGCTTCACTTCAGTTCAGATCGAGACAAATCTGAAGCATTCATTCTGAAGTCAAAGACTGAAGTATGAAGAAGAGAATCACCTCAGAAGCGAGCAATCAGAGTGATTCTACCAGATCAAAGACTGAAGCATCTCAGTGTTAAAGTATTTACAACACTTTACACTGATTACGAGGAAGACTTTATCCTTACACATTTACCAAGTTGATAGATTTATCTATTAATAAAAGGTACAATGTATAGGTATGGAACGTAGTACTATAAGTCACATCAAGTGACTTACATACTCTTCCTAGTGCAGCATATAAGGAATTATGATCTAATTCCTTAAATGCTCACAACCACATTTGTACGACATTGTCCATGTCATCATAGACTTTGTCTATAAATACTAAGTCTTCTCATAACTTGCAAAATGCTTGAAACTATTGCATTGCAACTTGTGAGATATACTCTAAGTAAACTTACGAGTATTTCCAAGTCACCTTGATCACTTGTATTTCGGGATTGTTTATATATTTACACTTGGGTGTTTATCTTTGTTCCGCAACAATCCTTGTATTTGTTTATACATCAATAAATCAAATACATTAGAAAACAACGTATCTCAATGCTATTTACTTGATTATATTTATATATATCTTTATATAGTTTCTGCCATTTGTTCTTGCATTAATTTATATTGTCAATTGTTTCTTGTTATCCACATCTGGATCGTAAACTGAACTTGTCCATTCAAGATCAGTTGTACTTGCCAGTCGGGTTTATTATTCATCTATACATAGTTCGGGACTCACAAAACCGTTGCGTTTTATATAAAACGCCAAGTATATGTAACAAAAAAGTAGAAAGTGGCCGACAACATACAACTTTTCAGAGAGTATTACGACCATACCTATGTAAATTATTTACAACCAAGCACCCCGTTTTACATGAAACGGACGCATGCATTCTCCCTATAAAAAAGAATTCTAATCTGTTTGATGTAATGTCACAAATGCACATTAACACACCTGCTATCTATGAAGGTAGTTGTATCCTCACAAATATATTTTTTTCCATTCTAGCTCACAAAGTCATGTGCTTTGATGAAGGTATAGATGGTAATAAAAGAACTTCGATAATACATTCAGACAGCGTGACTCTACATCATTCCCATTTAAAGTGGATTTGTCAGCGGGTTCCGCACATCCGCCGGAGGCAGAAGGCAACGAAGAGGCGGTTCGAAAGTACGCAACTTCAGCCATCTAGCGGAACATCCGCCCAAACAATCATGCAAAGGCACCTCGCGGTTCAAAAGAGGACCGCGAGACTATACTTTTACGCCATGGGAGATTAATTTGTGTAATTCAATTTACAATACAAAATCTAATTTTTGGAACAAGTTTACTTTGTAATTGTATTCATGTTAATTTAGTTTTGCACGTTTAATACAAAAACGGTACTCTTTAAACGCACTAAATGAGTAAATGGGGCATTCACATTGTTTCAGCCACAAAATGTGTCACTTCAAATGTTGAAACTATCTGAAAATTTGTCGTATTTCTAGGATGTTTAAGATAAAACGTAGCGTTATTGGCGCAATAAAGCACTTGTAAGACAAGTGACAGCCCATACAGTGAAAGTCATACGCCAAAGTACAGAGAATATACAATAGTTATTATTGCCAGTTTCCTAAGTTTTTCATCAAACGGAACGCCTTTTTTTAATAAAAATAGTGGGTAGGACAGTGTATTGGATAGATTTTGTCAGATAGTATATATTAACCATTTGCTCACATAGCACGTTTTGTATAATATGGTGCATTTTATATCGCAAAAGTGACTTTATAAATTGTTACCTTACACTTGCAATATGTGATACCCCAAAAATGGAACAATATGGCTCTTAATATATCCCTCCTGCCACACAATTCTAACACCAAACGTATTGACAAATTTAAATTTCTCGGATGGCGTGGCTCAACATCATTTGTAAATGCCTCCTTTTGCCTCGTACTCCCCGATGAATGAACGGGAAGTTCCAGAGAAAACTCCAAGAGGATGCAAAAATATACATTTCCAAATCCGTGTAATCATCCAGAGTGTTACGGGGGTATAACAATGGTTTGATTATAGATATTGGAAAATATATAAAACAGACGTGCGACGGATATTTCTCACATTGCTTTAGCATGCGTGGTCCTCTAAAGAAAGTGGCCGAAAAGTCACAGATGCGTGATACATAAAACGGTGCATCATTATTTATATTGGAAAAAAATAGCAAATACTTATAAAATGTACGGCAAACTCTGCCTATCTATTTTTCACCCACTGCCATTACGGAACAAAATGCCCAGTCTTATATAATACTCACCGTTTTGTTCAAAAAAAGCTATTCATTTTACGTAACTTACGATTGTTAACTACACTTTTCATTTATCTGTGTATCCGAAACAGTAAATTAATGAAAAAGCCAAAAAAATTAGTTCATCTTTATATATATAAGAATCATACAACACCAAATTTAATTGTTTAAACATCGTTAATAACAAATATAAAACTCCTGGTAGATCAATTTTCACCATTTTAGCATCAAATGCATACAGGAGTTAAATATGTAAAAATCAAGCATGGTCTACGACAACGTGGTCTTTCATATACGAGCCGTGGTGTTCACTCAGTAGAAATTACACCATGCTGATGAAATATCGACCGTTGGTGGCGACAATGCTGCGTCTAAAACTGATGTTGAGTCATGCTATCTGATTATATGGTAGTTTCATCTATTGTATTGCAGGTGCAATAACTTCCGCTTGGTATCATGTTACAAAGGGAAAACAACCGTGGTAGCCTAAATGATGTGTATGAGTTATCTCTAAAAGAAAAATCTGAAACGAACTCTATATATACAAAAAATTTCAGTGCCCGTTTTATATAAAACGGTTAGTTTTGATGGACACTTGCTGTGTGACAACTTTTAGTCATGTCATAGAGGCAGAGCTGACCATTACTGTCCAAAATATAGACTGTTTTTACCCAGTCACCAAGGTACTTAAAATGGAGCGTTTTATATAAAACATTTTAGTATATTTATAGGTTCCGTTTTTATGTTTTTGTCCGTCGACGTTTAACAATCTTTTTGGATACCCAATGAACTTTCAACAACTAACACTACTGAAAAAGCTCTCCGGTTTATACAAACTTACCGTTATATCTAAGTTTCAACTTTGGCTATATAGAAGAAACAGTAAATACAACCGCAGCTCAATCAACGGATTATATAAGGAGTATATTATATAAGACTAAATTAAATACAAAAAACATCGTTTATAACAAAGATGAACCGTTACAAGGCATAATCCATATAAGAAAAAAAGAGACGTAACATCGTCACGAAATCAGAGTAACCGATGCACACCAAAATCCCTATACACAAAACGTCCCTAAAATATAAATAAAAAAGTTGATGCGACCAACATAAATGAAAAGCCAACTTGCCCGCTGGTACAAATGCACCGCCAAACATGTGGTCTTCATTCAGGGCTGTACAGGAACAGCAACGCTTTTTACTTAGTAGAGGCGCCACGTGGATTCGCTATCGACCCCTGTTGGCCATAGACCCGCGTTTTCAAATGATGTTGAGTCACGTTATCTGATTCATGTATTGGAATGATAGGACAATCGGCTGCCTTAGTATCATGTTACAAATGGGCAAGAAAGCTAAGGTGTATGGGTAGTGTAAAATGAACTATATATATATATACAACTTTTTAGATCAGAGTTTTACTTAAAACGGTACGTTTTTGTACCAAAAACAAGTGGTCACGCGTGTCATGTTTTAGCAAGGTCAGAGGTGTCTATCAGGGTACAGATGTAATTACTACGTTTCACCCACTATGTTGGAATGACGTAGGATAAAAAACGCTACGTTTTATATAACACGGGACGTTTTGTATCGGCAGTTTTGCTACATTTGTGTCTCGTTTTAACAAAGTTCATAACTTCTTTTCATAAAAAAATTAACAATACAATAATAAATATCATATATGTTAACAACACCAAATTAAATAGTTCAAATATTGTTAATAATAAAACATGAAGCGGTACAAGCCATAATCCATATGAGAGGAAAAAACCATATGACTCGGCCCATACATTGTGACAAGAACGAAATGAAACCATACAGGCCATAATCCATATGGTCAAATAAAAAGTACACAAAAAGAATCTAACATAAGCATTAGGGCAAATGATATCAATGGCGTGATTTTGAAGATGTTGAGTCACGTCCTGAATTCTCATTTAATACCCAATATAATTGAACTCTGTCATCTGAATCTGATGTTGAGTCACGTTATCCGAATATGTGGTAGCCTCACGTCTTGGATAAATGGCGTAAGTCCTTGCCTTCGTCTCATGATATACCCACAAAGAGAAATTAAAGATGGTATGAAATGAAGAGGAAGACAAACCTTATTTATAATACAATTTCAGATCCCCGTCTTATATAAAACGCAACGTTTTTAAATCGAACAGTGGCCGACATACTGACAGTCAGTATTTTAGTCTTGTCATGTCAAACGCATTACTATGGCCACTTCGATGATCTTATAAACAAAAACGTACATTTTTATGTATAACGTATATGTATATGTAGAATATATTGAAAAGAGTGTGACCACACAAAGTTATCTCGGTCATTAGCATTTGATGGATGATATTATTTGGATTCCCAATTATGACTCAGTCCTTACATGAAACATAACTAAAGGAACCGAGTCAAGCCATAATCCATATGAGTTAAAAATAAAATAAACAAAAAAGGATTTAATATAAGCCTTGTACAAATGATATTATCAACCGTGTGATATGGAGTATAACATCACGTGTTGATTCCATCATTTGATGCCCGATATTTTTAAATTTTGTCATCTGCAGCTGATGTTGAGTCACGTTATCCGGATATATGGTGGTTTCACCTCATGGACTTCAAGTGCAATCCGTTGGCTTCGTCTCATGATAAACCAGAAATACAAAGGAACGAAGGTAAGCAAAAGAATTTATGTAGGTTGTACGAAACGAAATGGAAAGACACACCTTATTTATAAGACAAATTTGGGATACCCGTTTTGTATAAAACGTAGGGGTTTTAACATAACCACTGGCCGACAAACGGCCAGTCAGCAAGTCAGTAGTATCGTCATGTCATGTCAACTTTAGGAAACCCGTTTTGTCTAAAACGTAGGTGTAACACCCCAAGCCAAGGCTCAGAATATCACGGAAATCATATAGCACAAGGTGGGATTAATGTAGAACCTGAACTAAATGCAAATAAAGGATTCAGGGAATCCATACAATAAAAGAAACAAGTATCAAAATATAACAGAAGCAAGTAATCGTCAAGGTTTACAAACGACATCGAAAGAATGCTATCAATCCTAAGTACAATGCAACATAAAGCAAATGGATCCTTGATCCATATAAGTCCAGTCCGGGTTCAACAGCAAGCAAACAATCAAACTCCACGTCCTGGATAACCTGGTTACCTGAAAATTGTACTAAGCATAGTCAACACAAGGTTGGTGAGTTCGTAGTAATGGTCCATAAGGAACCATCGTCAATAATCACAATATACGAGTAGAGGCTAGACATGACTTACAGTGAGCCTCTAAGTACACAATATCGTCCAACAACGAGATCATACCAAACAAGTATGCGTGTAATAAGAGTGCACAAAGATGTAAATATCAATACAAACGCCAAAACATAATCAATCATAAGGCCTATCAAATTCGTATCAACCATGCCACAAAATAAAACCGAACAGAGTATACTTGCGTGTGAACCGCGTATAACACCAACCACAAATTCAACAATCATCGACCATCAATAATTAACCCAAATTAACTACACGCACATACACTTAGGAGGATTCTACTTTCATCAAGTTCTAGATGCTTATGTATAGGGTCACCCGCAGCCTTCCCACCACATCTAGAACTCTTGAAGGCATAACCGACTTCCATGTATGCACGTCCATCCTAAATAGTAATAATAATAATAATATAATATATATCGCAATCCTTTACTAAATCAATCATAACTACATTGCACATACATTTCATACGACTTTACTTTTAAGGAATCATAGATGCTTATATATAGGGTCACCCGCAGCCTTCCCACCACATCTACAACTCACTAAAGGTATCATCGTCTTCCATGTATGTACAACTATCCTAATCACAATATCAAATCACTACAAGATCATATGGGGTAAAGCAACATCGCATAATAAATGAGTACGCGAATCATTAACGTCAGATCATGTATCGTACGTATGTAAGACCATGATGTATATCAAATACGTAGTAGATCTCCTTAAGGCCCCTCATTATATCAATCCCGCATTTCTTATGCCGAGCTCCAAAAGTGTCTGGGGGAGATGATATAGGCGGTGAATAAGGAAAGGGAAGGTGTTCGGTTCGTCAACCTAACGGTAGAAAAGGATCGCTGGGAGAGTGAGTAGACATTAACGTCAGATCATGTGTCGTACGTATGTAAGACCATGATGTATATCAAATGCGTATCAATAATGTCATCAATGCAACAATAAGAGTATGTTTGAGTGTGCACCGCACAAGTCAAGTATAACAAAGCGCATATGAACATCCCAACACATTCCCAATATCCATCAATCACTCTAAACAACGCGTACACACTTCGGAGGGTTTTACTTTCATCAAGTTCTAGATGCTTATGTATAGGGTCACCCGCAGCCTTCCCACCACATCTAAAACCCTTTGAAGGCATAACCGACTTCCATGTATGCACTCACCTACCCCCTGCGGTTGTGTCACCGGTTAAAGGGGTAACTCCTAGACCTGGGATGGTTCCTACGGACGCAGGGAGAAGAAGAGCGTAGGGGAGGGAATGAAATGACGGTAAGGGTAGAGGAAGAAAAAATCTAGGGGGGTGTGGCGGGCGACATCGTTGGGGGTGGTCGGGCCTAATGGGGAGGATTAAGGTAGTTCTTTTAGCGGTGAGTCACGGTCACGGATGAGTGGTGAAGAGTATTGGAGTCGAGGGGTCCTAGGAACGGGAGCTGGCATGGGATGATGACTGGTAGTGCAACAGAGATGGAGCGGAAAAATGAAAGAAGGAGGCTACAATCTCTCTTTAGCCCTCTCAAGACCTGCGAGGAGTCCAGTAGTGATCCTCCCCTCTCATCCACCGATGCCCTGTGTTCCTCAACTCAGTCCGGCGGGTTGGTTGTCATCGCCCCAGACCGCTTCTCCCCTCGTCGGTGGCTTAGCCGAGTGAGGAAAACTTAGGGCCGAAAACTGTCTACCAAACGACAATCAATCAGAAATTAACTAGACAGGCAATCAAGTCAACCAAACAAACACACAACACGTATATGTACACTTTCAACCCGAATCTCTATTGAGTAGGGAGCTACGAAACTCACCTTGATCGGCAAAGAAGCTCAAGTCGAGTAAATGAAGGATTAATAGCGAGTATTGGGCCCCACGTGTTCACAACCTATCAAAGCATGCCATATATCATACTGTCAACTTTATAATCATAAACAAGTTGGTTCCTTAGGTTTATGTTGAGTCACGAACCCACAATTACTTTCTTAACTTTACCGAGTGTGAAACATAACACTTTGACTAGACATTTTTAGAAATACACGAAGATTCATACAAAATGAAGGTTACTACGTGAAACTAGACTCTCTTACGATTCCAACGATAGGTCATATGACTTATTTGGACTTACGGATCAAAAGTTATTAACGTTTGAAAACTGACGCGCGTAAGTTCCCAGAAGTATCTCACTGCGCCGCAGTCAAGGCATAGCCTTGCCACTGCGCCGCAGTGAGGCTATACGCAAGATTCGGAGGAGGGAATGGATGAGACAGGCAGGAAGGGTGAATAAAAGAAGAGAATTGGTGACGCGAGGGGAAGTATCTTCGTTTGAAAACTGTGAAGCCACAAAAGGTATCTCACTGCGCCGCAGTCAAGGCATAGCCTTGCCACTGCGCCGCAGTGAGGCTATACGAAGCACACCAGAGAGTAGCCACTGTGCCGCAGTGGGGACTATGTCCTACCACTGCGCCGCAGTGGGGCAGCTCCCAGCCCAGCACCAGCAGCAGTTCAGCAGAAAATCGAACCCAAATGCCACAAAAACGACCCAATGACCTCCAAAACGATTTGTAAGGACTTAAAACTTATTTTGAAGCATATTTTAACATCATTACACATAACCTCACTAAACCCACACCTCAATTCCGCCTCTAATCACCAATTTACTCAAATCAAACTCAAACCCTAATTTTAACCTAATACAATTCTTGACCCAAAATCGGCCAAGATACGAAAGGGTCGTCTTAGAAAGGTGATTAACAACATAAAAGGGTAAGTTAGAAGTAAGGTTCACTTACCAAAGTCATCTTCTCGGGCTCGAATCCGAATTTGACCCGAAAGTTTGTTTCTTTGAAGTTTTGAATCCAAATCTTTGACACGATGAAGATGAGGAGATGATGATAGTGATTCTTCCACTAATATAACCAGAGTAATACCGATCGATGAAGAAATCTAGAGAGAAGGAGGAGAGAAAGTGATGTTCTTGGATTTTTAGAATAAAAGGGAAATAGAAAGGAAAGGAAAAAGAAAGAAAGGAAGAGATAAAGAGGATGCCCATGGGTCGCGGGTCGGTCCAGCCCACGGGTCGACCCGATCCACTTTCTAGTTAAGTTTAACATCCGTCTCGCATCGTATAATGTTTCAAATGCTCGGTATGTGGTCTCTCGACCCATTAAGCATATCCTACGTCATTATGTCTCAAAATGAGCCCAAACAAGTCACTAATTAGATTCGGTAGTCAAATTACGCGTAAAGTCAAACGGTCAAAATTTGCGGATGTTACATTATTCCCCTGTTAAAAGAATTTCGTCCCGAAATTCAACAAAAGCCTAATTACTAAGCAAATGCGAGTACCTAGATTTCACATGGTCCTCTCGCCTCCAAGTGGTCTCATTTTCGCGCCCAGCATATTGTCAAATCCCCAAAATTCGTGTAACAACCTTCATTGCACAAGATTTCCGCCATGGTCATAAGCACATTTTCTTCACATGTGATCAAGTCTCAAGTCGGTTTGAGTACCCGTTGCTCATTGATGGCTCCCTGAATTGGAGTTAAGCGACTTTCTTTATCTGAAATGATAGAAATCGAATCTCTGTGCACTTACACCATTTCTTCTACATACTAATGTGTCAAGTTGTCAGATTTTACCGGTTTTGCCGTATCGTGACCACTTCTTGTCGTCGGCGACTTCATGGTGAAATCCATTACAATTTGTTTTCCTTCGAATCTCTCTCCCGGTCTTTCACTACGAGCTTATTCGCATCTCAGAAGTCTATAAGGGTTTTGACCACGCGCGCGATGTTAAGTAGTTAAGCATATACGAAATTTAAGTTATCGAGATGGGACAAGCCCGGTAAGTCACCCGGAAAGCCTCGGGAGACTCAAGATTAACAGAGACGACGTTACTTTTCAGATTCTTGAGACGGTAGCTCTAAGGACGCTTGAGTTTGACAATTTGCATGAAACTCTAAAAACCCTACCGTTAAATATTTCTACATTAGTAACCCTACTACACAACTAAGAACCGTATTAACTGTTGTCATTCAGATTGTACTCACTTTATCGTTAAGAACCTTAATATCATAGAGCACAAAGTACGTGAAGAGTTTGTTGTCTTCTAGGGTCAAGACACATGCACGGGGTATTTGATTGAATTTAGTTAGAGAGTCGTTAAACATCCAAAAATTTTAAACATATACTCCAAAACACGCGAACGAATGTAACCCAAAGTAGTAACGTTAGGATAAATGAGGTCATAGTCGGTTTTGATATCGAATAGTGCCATAACATCATAACCGTTTAGAGAAAGGTACCTTAACCAACGTTTGGATCATTTTGGCCTCCATTGCCAATTCCCGCAAAAGCTCGGCCACGGGGATGAACTTGATGGCCTTGTTGGCCACGGTTTTGGTTCGGCCCGGTAATTTGGAGTTGATTCGGATGGACCGCCACTTCAACTTGTTGTCCAATCCATTGCGGACAGTTATTTCGGTAGTGATCAGGGCTTCCACATTTAAAGCACGTACCCCATGGAAAGTCGCCTTGAGGATGAATGGTTTGAAGAGGCACTATATTCAATGGTGCCGTTTTCGGGGCTCCACAATCTCTCGCCAAATGTCCAAGTTGATTACAATTGAGGCAGGCCCCACATGGGGTATTAGTGGGATGATGCTTGTTACAATTGTTACAGAAAGGATGAGGTCCCTTGTAAGGCCTCCTCGCCAGTCCCATTGCCGCCCTGAATCTACCCTTATTATGACCATTGGGGTCAAACCTTCCCATTTTCTTCACCCCACTTGATTCTCCCATTTCCTTTCTTTTATTTGTTGAGGAGTCACCCAAAACACCGCTCCTCAACAAGTCTTCAGTCACACTACCGGCTCGGTTGACAGCATCGGCCAAAGAAGTAGGCATGTTAGAATTCACATAAGATCGGACCTGAGGATTCAAGCCCAATACAAACTTCTCGATAGCTCGAGACTCGGAATCCACCAAGTGAGGAATGAGGGTAGACAACTCTTGAAATCGTCTAACATAGCTCTTGTAATCGGCTCCCTCCATGTTGAGATTAACAAACTCAATGGTCAAGTTTTGTAGTTCATAGGGAGGACAAAACTTTGCCTTCACCTTGTTCTTGAAATCGATCCATTCCAAGTTATAAGTTCGCCCCAAAGTTATCTCCTGGTTCCACCAACTCAAGGCGTCATTTTTAAACATGCCGGATGCATAAGAAATCCGGTCGTCATATGTGCAATGACTTCTTTCAATCACTACCTCGATCTCCTCAAACCACCTTATACACTCAGTGGGACCACCTCTTCCATTAAATTCCGGTGCCCCACAGCTTTTGAAGTCCTTAAATATACATCCCTGTCGGTATCCCCCGTATTGATTATACATGGGCATGCGGTTATCAACTCCCACCGGTTCCTCTTCTTCCTCCTCCACAGCATGAGGTTGAGCATTTTCATTATTCACATTCTCTGGGGCTTCATTGTTTTGAGGCCCATTGTTTTGCCCAAGACTTGCCGTGACTTGAGCAATTATGGTCGGCATGATATTGGCGACCGTTTGAGCGATCACCTCAGCCAAGTTTAGCTCAGGGCTTCACCACGACCCTTTCCTTGGCCTCTACCACGGCCCCTACCTCTACCTCCTTGTACCTCCGGTTGAGCTTCCGGTTGAGGTTCTTCCGGTTCAGCCCGATAGTTCGTTCCAGTTCTCCTTGGTCTCACCATTTCTATAAAGCAAGTGACACGTTGACCCAAGAGTTAGTCTCAAATGCTCACATGTTAGTCACACAAGTTGTCAATGTTCTCATACCGATACCACATACTCATTTCATATCATTAAGCTAAGGCAAGAGTGCTAGAATCCTATGAGATTGTTACTTAGCATATTATCATGTCAACTTCATTACAATTGTTCATTATTAACTCAAGTAATCATGCTCAATACATCATAAAATCAAACAATTAACACAAATGGGTTAAGTATAATCTGAATTCGATATGCTCTCTAGTTATTGACCGGGTATGTATACAGGGTGTACCAACGGCTAACCCTCCACCCAATCAACTTCTATTAAGCATATCGGTTCCCTATTATACACTAAGCCAAGCAACTAACACGAATGATTCAAAGTATAATCCGAATTCGATATGCTTCCTAGTTATTGACCGGGTATGTATACAGGGTGTACCAACGGCTAACCCTCCACATAATCAACTTCTATTAAGCATATCGGTTCCCTATTATACTCTAAGCCATGCATGCGCAATCCATGATGTCATTAACTTGTTATAATGTTGGATGACCATAAAAGAGTTGATCGGGTTCTTTTAGGGTTGCCACAATATTATACTAAGTTAATACCATAACTTCATTTTGCTCTAAAGCATCCAACTAGCATTAATTAGTAACAACAATCCATATCAATGACAGTCAAATTCAATCAATGCACACCTTAACCATATTGTACCCATTCCACATTCATCATGTTGAATTCAAGCCATCACATACGTGGTCTTAACTACGAACTCACAATATACACTTTCTAGGGTTCACAGAATTCACGTTGCACACAAATTTCCTAACCATGCATGCTATATGAAGAGTTTTAACTTAAGCCGTAGTCTAGGTCAAACCGCCTAATTCTCTACGACCACGCATGGGCCCCCATTCTGTAACACCCCAAGCCAAGGCTCAGAATATCACGAAAATCATATAGCACAAGGTGGGATTAATGTAGAACCTGAACTAAATGCAAATAAAGGATTCAGGGAATCCATACAATAAAAGAAACAAGTATCAAAATATAACAGAAGCAAGTAATCGTCAAGGTTTACAAAACGACATCGAAAGAATGCTATCAATCCTAAGTACAATGCAACATAAGGCAAATGGATCCTTGATCCATATAAGTCCAGTCTGGGTTCAACAGCAAGCAAACAATCAAACTCCACGTCCTGGATAACCTGGTTACCTGAAAAGTGTACTAAGCATAGTCAACACAAGGTTGGTGAGTTCGCAGTAATGGTCCGTAAATAACCATCGTCAATAATCATAATATACGAGTAGAGGCTAGACATGACTTACAGTGAGCCTCTAAGTAACACAATATCGTCCAACAACGAGATCATACCAAACAAGTATGCGTGTAATAAGAGTGCACAAAGATGTAAATATCAATACAAACGCCAAAACATAATCAATCATAAGGCCTATCAAATTCGTATCAACCATGCCACAAAATACACCGAACAGAGTATACTTGCGTGTGAACCGCGTGCGTGTGAACCGCGTGCGTGTGAACCGCGTGCGTGTGAACCGCGTATAACACCAACCACAAATTCAACAATCATCGACCATCAATAATTAACCCAAATTAACTACACGCACATACACTTAGGAGGATTCTACTTTCATCAAGTTCTAGATGCTTATGTATAGGGTCACCCGCAGCCTTCCCACCACATCTAGAACTCTTTGAAGGCATAACCGACTTCCATGTATGCACGTCCATCCTAAATAGTAATAATAATAATAATAATAATAATAATAATAATAATATATATCGCAATCCTTTACTAAAATCAATCATAACTACATTGCACATACATTTCATACGACTTTACTTTTAAGGAATCATAGATGCTTATATATAGGGTCACCCGCAGCCTTCCCACCACATCTACAACTCACTAAAGGTATCATCATTTTCCATGTATGTACAACTATCCTAATCACAATATCAAATCACTACAAGATCATATGGAGTAAAACAACAGCGCATAATAAATGAGTACGCGATTTATTAACGTCAGATCATGTATCATACGTATGTAAGACCATAATGTATATCAAATGCGTATCAATAACGTCATCAATGCAACAATAACAGTATGTTTGAGTGTGCACCGCACAAGTCAAGTATAACAAAGCGTATATGAACATCCCAACACATTCCCAATATCCATCAATTCCTCTAAACAATGCATACATCCACTTCGGAGGGTTTTACTTTCATCAAGTTCTAGATGCTTATGTATAGGGTCATCCGCAGCCTTCCCACCACACCTAAAACTCTTTGAAAGTAAAGCCGACCTCCATGTATGTACTTCTATCCTAGAGAATTACAATATCACAAACACACTCGTAAACCATCACTCGATCAAACATAACTATCTACCAAACGACAATCGATTCAGAAATTAACTAGACAGGCAATCAAGTCAACCAAACAAACACACAACACGTATATGTACACTTTCAGCCCGAATCTCTATTGAGTAGGGAGCTACGAAACTCACCTTGATCGGCAAAGAAGCTCAAGTCGAGTAAATGAAAGATTAATAGCGAGTATTGGGCCCCACGTGTTCACAACCTATCAAAGCATGCCATATATCATACTGTCAACTTTATAATCATAAACAAGTTGGTTCCTTAGGTTTATGTTGAGTCACGAACCCACAATTACTTTCTTAACTTTACCGAGTGTGAAACATAACACTTTGACTAGACATTTTTCTAAATGCACGAAGATTCATACAAAATGAAGGTTACTACGTGAAACTAGACTCTCTTACGATTCCAACGATAGGTCATATGACTTATTTGGATTTACGGATCAAAAGTTATTAACGTTTGAAAACTGACGCGCGTAAGTTCCCAGAAGTATCTCACTGCGCCGCAGTCAAGGCATAGCCTTGCCACTGCGCCGCAGTGAGGCTATACGCACTGCGCCGCAGTCAAGGCATAGCCTTGCCACTGCGCCGCAGTGGGGACTATGTCCTACCACTGCGCCGCAGTGGGGCAGCTCCCAGCCCAGCACCAGCAGCAGTTCAGCAGAAAATCGAACCCAAATGCCACAAAAACGACCCAATGACCTCCAAAACGATTTGTAAGGACTTAAAACTTATTTTGAAGCATATTTTAACATCATTACACATAACCTCACTAAACCCACACCTCAATTCCGCCTCTAATCACCAATTTACTCAAATCAAACTCAAACCCTAATTTTAACCTAATACAATTCTTGACCCAAAATCGGCCAAGATACGAAAGGGTCGTCTTAGAAAGGTGATTAACAACATAAAAGGGTAAGTTAGAAGTAAGGTTCACTTACCAAAGTCGTCTTCTCGGGCTTGAATCCGAATTTGACCCGAAAGTTTGTTTCTTTGAAGTTTTGAATCCAAATCTTTGACACGATGAAGATGGGGAGATGATGATAGTGATTCTTCCACTAATATAACCAGAGTAATACCGATCGATGAAGAAATCTAGAGAGAAGGAGGAGAGAAAGTGATGTTCTTGGATTTTTAGAATAAAAGGGAAATAGAAAGGAAAGGAAAAAGAAAGAAAGGAAGAGATAAAGGAGGATGCCCATGGGTCGCGGGTCGGTCCAGCCCACGGGTCGACCCGATCCACTTTCTAGTTAAGTTTAACATCCGTCTCGCATCGTATAATGTTTCAAATGCTCGGTATGTGGTCTCTCGACCCATTAAGCATATCCTACGTCATTATGTCTCAAAATGAGCCCAAACAAGTCACTAATTAGATTCGGTAGTCAAATTACGCGTAAAGTCAAACGGTCAAAATTTGCGGATGTTACAGTAGGGTTTCATCAGACACCCCGTTTGTTGTTAAACGGTACGTTTCTCCCAAAATATTTGAATTCACCCCTTTTTCCCAAAATATTTGTTCCCTCCTGAATTACTTCCATGTCGCGCCCCTTTTCCCAAAAATATTTGAATTCACCATTTTCTCCATCTAAATATTTGAATTCACCATTTTCTCCATCTATGCCCCTACCCCCACAATTGCTTCCTGCAATCATGCCCCCTCTTCCATTGATGACGATACTTCTGAAGAAACACATCAACAGGCCACCACTCCACCACAACTACCAGCACACCACCATAGTCCGTCACTCTGGCCGGCCATCATCCTCCGACCATCCCCCAAACGTATGGTTCCACCAGGTTCTTTTTTTTATTACTAGCAATTGAATTACCATTTGCCCTAACTTAATTTATAATTTTATATACCCTAATATTTGATTACTTTGTTAAACTTATGTACCCTAACTCCCTAAGTACCTGCATAGTTGCAATTGTTGTAATAATACTATCTTACTATGAGTTTGCTATCTGCAACAATAGATTATTAGTTTTGTGACTTGGTTCTTATGGTTTAAGTTGTAATTTTTTGATCATGGTTTAATGAAGTTTAATATTTCGGATGTTCTTTAGTTAGCTTTTCGTTGTTTTAATGTCTAGTGTTGTTGTTTTTATGCTCATTCGACTCGCTTTTTGCATGTTTTATCTTCTTGTTAACTATTGTTGTTTTTTACAAGTTTTATCCTTTGTTTTGGCCCTTTGGTTACTTTCTTGCAGCAAATTGAAAGCTATTTTGAGATTTTTTGGTTGTTCATTGTAGATTCCATGTGTAGATTTTTTGGTTGTTTCAAGGCTGTTTTGGTTGTTGTTCTCCTGCTGTTTTAGCTGCGAATTTGCAGCTAATTGGAAGCTATGTGACTGTTATTTGGAAGTTGTTTTGAGGCTGTTTTGGCTTTTGTTTTGTAGGTTTAATGTGCAGATTTTCATGACTGTTTTGGTTGATGTTTCGTGCAGTTAGGCATAATCCATATCTGAGGCTGTTTTGAAGCAAGCTGTGTGGTTGTTGTTTGGTAAGTTCAATACTGCTTTTGTTTTGCTTGTTATCATGCAACACCTTGTGAAAATATCAAATTGTTTTTTAATTAGTGATATGAAGCCTTCTCCTTTGTGTTTATGCAGGTTACTTTACTCAGAGACAAATGTATTAAGGAGCAAAGCAAGATTATATTCACAGAGGTAGCTCAACTTTTTTATTATCTCTTATGAATACTTTGTGAAGATAAGTTTTCACATAGGTATGATTGCAGCCAGGTACATACATTCTGGTGAAGTAGAGTAATACTACATAAGTTATTTGATCTTTTTGTTTTAGCTTATTGCAGCACAATCTGTTGATTGGTTTAACTTAGTTGTAGATGCATGTAATAAGAGTTCTTATACCTAAATATTTGTTTTGAACCTAGTCAATGACCGGACATTGAGCTAGATTGTATTCACTAATGTTGCTTATATGTTTCCAGGAATGTTCTTCTTTCTTACTTTTGAGTTGGATATCATAGGAAAAGGGAAATGCTTGATGTCGGAATGAACGAAAATGCAATGTTGATGTACAAAACCCATAGACGATGAGTTTGTGGAGGGATCTTTTATGTTTACCCAATGACTTGGTTTATTATTTTTGTATTTTGTATGATAATTCTACTTTTAAAGCCTTAATTAGGGTGATTTGGTTTGTTATGCATTGTAGTGATGCTTTAATTTAACTTGGAATGTCATTGTTGCTAACTTGATCTTATTAAAGTTTTCCTATAAATTCGGTGTGTTTTCATTCTTGTGAATTTGGTATGTTCAATACTATCTATAGTGTTCTCTAATGGGACATCCACAATTTACCTTGATTCAGAGATTACGATGTGTTATCGCTACTCCATGTTTTGCATGCTTTGTGTGTTCCGACTATCAAGTATGAAAAACAGAACATCCATTTCCTCCACAAGGAAATCACCACAGGTTAAACTTTTTATTCAAAGCATTCAACAAAAAATCAATTAACATACTAAATAACACATACATAAAGACCAAAACAACCATTCATTGATAACAAAATTCCCATACATAAATACCAAAACAAGCAAATTGATCAAGCTAGAGCAAAGATCTAAGTACATATATCATGAGTGGAAACAGAAATAAACATGAACATCACGTACAGATTTAACTCCAAATATCTTCGTAAGTCATGTCTAACTCCATGTAGACTCCTAGCCCAGAATTCTCCTCTTCCATCTCAAGCTCGAACTGCATGATTTCCTGACAGCGATCCCAGTTGTTGGGTCTCATTTTATTTATATGCGTCAACATGTCTAGATCGGTTGATGCTAACAAAACATTAGCCCGGTACCATCTCTTTCGATCATTCCCCCACAACACTTGTATATGCAATTTTCTCGTGTGTTGTTCCACCCGAAAACTCCACCAAACAATCTCTTTCGCCAAATCATCCATGTTGATAGTTCCGGGGTCAAATCTTTGTCTGAGCACCCTCATCAGTTCTTGGGATTTGTTACATAGGTTTGGCTTCGAATTCCCTTGCTTGTAAACTTCCCTTAAAAAATCTTCGTCAAACATCATCACCCTCTTGACTTTCTCGATTAACATCATTATTTTGTCATTTCTCTTGAAGATGAAACGATCCTGCATGCACTCGTGGTCCCATTTATCTAGGCGATTCATGATTTGGTTAGTTTGTATGTGGAATTTGTTGAAACAATTAACCCTAAGAAGATTTCCACCACGTTAATGAAAAACAAAAAAAACATAACTTTCTTATATAAGATTGGGAGTGTATAATACCCAACGGTTTGCATCCCCCTAGGAAAACCAAACGATTCATGCTTGGCGTCCAAGGAGATAACACGGTTTCTACACATCCCAGAACTGAATCGTTTGATATTTAGGGTTTCCAAGAATTTTATATAAATATGAAATTATATGCACCAAAATTTTAAGAAAAGCCCTTCCACTCTAACTAATTGACCATTCCCCCCTCGAAAAATAACCCAACTTTAAAAACGGATGACCCATAGTATAAGCCCTTCCAACACATGTCAGAGCAAATTCTTTCCGTTTTTCATAAAACGCTTCGTTTTATCTACAAAACGGAACTGGCATATACTCATTTGACGTAAAATGGCCAGTTTTTGAATTTAACCAAAAACTTAACGTTTTATGTAAAACGGTACCAAAAACGGGGGAATGTGTGTCAGACCACGTGTAATTCCCCGCTGCAAATTTACTATCTACACACCGGTCATACGCGACATTTCATGTAAAACGTGGTAACCAACGGAGCGTTTTACATAAAACGGCCCGTTTTGGTAGTGTTTATATGAATAGTGGACGGTGTATCCCTAGTATCACCCTAAAATAATAATAGAAAGGAAAACAAACATTTATTTTAATGTTGAGTACACCCGGTGGATATTATTATTTTTTCTTGTTATGGGGAGGTTTGAACAGGTCGGTACTTTTTGAGAGATTTTCAAATCTTTTATTGAGTACTAACTAGACATAGCTTGGTGGTGGTGGTAGTGGTGTGTGCTTTTATAGGATACGCAACATTATATCTCATACAGCTTGCACTCTTTTTGTGTCTCTCTCTTTCACTTTTTTATATATTTGATCTGTTAATATGTATCTCTATTTTTTTTCCCTACAAATTATAAATTTATAAAATAAAATTTATTGGAGTAAAAATTAAGTTGTCATCTTGTTGAAAAATTCTAAAATGGGCCTTTTCAATTTTTCATTTAAAAGCATAATAATTTAGTGGAATTTGAGGGAATTTTCTTTTGTATGCAAGTCAAAGCCTTCTCTTTCTTTCTTAAGAGGTTAATGTGTCATCATTTTCATCATTAATCTCAAGTGGGCTTTCATTATTACAGCTGAATACTTAATCTTGAGCCAAGAAATTTGTCTAAAAGTAATAAAGTTTGGATCTTTATTGGTTTTTGAAGCTTAATTGATGGTCTTGATTTCAGGGTTTGGTTTAAAGAATGAATCTTGGTGATGAAAAAGGTGTAAAGGTGGAAACTTTACATGTTACTAGATCAAAAATGAACAAAAACAAGATAAAAAAGAAGAAGAAAAATGATGAAGATTTTGTTGGATGTTGGAATAAATGGGGATTTATTGGCAGCTGTGTTTCTTCAAGATCTAAAGTTGATAGCTCCACTAGTGGCATAAGTAGTCACTTTGGTAAAATCTTGCATCCTTATTTTTTGTCTTTACTAATTTTAAGAAATGGGTAAATACATCAGGATGTCTGACCACTAATCTTGGTGGTAGTTTCTTAACTAATTATATTATTGTAATTTAAAGCCATTTTTTGATGTGTTGTGATTGTTTGTTTTTTCTTTTTTCATATGTTATGTTGTATGTTTTATTCAATGGCATGTTTCTTGTTTCTTGATTTAGAACATAGAAAAAACTAAGGTTATTATTTTGACTTTTAGTTACAAGTTAATTATATTTCTTGAAAAAGTCCAAAAGGGTGAACTTTGTAATTTGATTACAATTTTTTTTTATGGATTACATGTTTGAATCAAGTAGTTACCATTTATGATTGCAGAAATTAAGTCAACTAATAATAATGTTAGTAAAGATCAACCTACAACGAGTAACAGTGAAAACAATTTGCCTACTTTGACACCTGCGGATGAACTTAAAGTTGCTTCTAGACTTCGGAAATTCGGGTTCAATGATCTTAAAATGGCGACTCGGAACTTTAGACCCGAAAGTCTTCTTGGTGAAGGGGGTTTTGGGTGTGTATTTAAAGGATGGATTGAAGAGAATGGAACTGCACCGGTGAAACCGGGAACTGGACTTACGGTCGCTGTCAAAACTCTGAATCATGATGGGCTCCAGGGTCATAAAGAGTGGCTGGTTCGATACTTACTTATCTTTTTTGTTTACTATGAAAAACCCCAATTTGTTGATCCTAAGTCTTGTTTTCTGCTTTTTTATGACATGGAAATCTGAAAGAAACAAGATGATGTTTTTGGCAGGCAGAAGTAAACTTTCTTGGTGATCTTGTTAATCCTAATTTGGTTAAATTGATCGGTTACTGCATTGAAGATGATCAACGATTGCTAGTATATGAGTTTTTGCCTCGAGGGAGCTTGGAAAATCACTTGTTCAGAAGTATGTTCTTTCATTTCATACAGGAGGTGTTTTCATTTGCATTAGGCAGCTGATTATCAATTAATTTTTTATGTTTCCATTATTCAATTATTGAATCAAAGTTCAAGTGATCAGTCTTGTACCGCAGTTAAAAAACTTATCTAATGGTAATGAATTTACCAAGCTAACATGAGTAGCTATTACACTCTTGTTTTACAAAATGCTTTTTCCTCTTAAATTATCAAAAACTTGCCAATGTTTCTTTAGAACATTTGACTAAATTATCACTTCTTCATTGAGCAAACCACATTCAACTTTATGTTTTATTACAGCTAACCATATAAGTTAATTATATTTGGTATCACATGATCACTTTCAAATTGTGTATCCAAACACCAGCACACTGCCATGAACATGAATGATTGAATGGTGCGGTTATGTTTATGTTTTCTTCTAACATGGAAGTTTTATTTTTTTTGAAGGATCATTGCCTCTTCCATGGTCCATCAGGATGAAAATTGCTCTAGGTGCCGCAAAGGGTCTTGCTTTTCTTCATGAAGAAGCCAAAAGACCTGTGATTTATCGTGATTTCAAAACCTCCAACATTTTGTTAGATGCGGTATGCAACACACAATACTTTTATTCAAATTTGCTTCAGGTTATCGAATATTCGAATTCCCAATGTTTTGTTTTACAGGAATACAATGCCAAACTGTCTGATTTTGGTCTTGCCAAAGATGGCCCAGAGGGTGATAAAACTCACATATCTACTCGAGTCATGGGAACTTACGGTTATGCCGCTCCAGAATATGTGATGACAGGTACAAGTTTTGATCCTTTTCATGTACGAGTTACACGTCATAACCAGGTTATTTGGTATGGGTTGGGGTTGCGTACACCCAAAACCCTTCTTTATTGATTTTTTTAGATACCTTGCATGTCAAACGACTACAATTGTTACTAGATAAAAATTTAATTTCCTTTAATACAATGATTTATGAGGTTTTTATGTACTGAGAATACATTTTTGGTATCTTGACCCATTTGACTTTTATCCTTTAATCTTCATGCCAAAATTTTGTTTTAGTCATAGTATTGACCTATTAAAGATAAAACATAAGCCGAATTGATCTATCCATATGATAAACGACTCATTATTGCCACCTATGGCTTTTAAGGTTGTTTCATTTTCATTTGAAGTTGGTTATATACAAGCTTAAAGCTATAGTAGTCTTGGGACCTTATTGTTTTGTATCGGTTTATGTCGTATATTTTTTAGGACACCTGAGCTCAAAAAGTGATGTTTATAGCTTTGGTGTTGTTTTACTTGAAATGTTGACCGGGCGGAGGTCAATGGACAAGAAGCGTCCAAATGGGGAACACAATCTTGTTGAATGGGCCCGCCCGCATTTAGGAGAGAGAAGACGGTTTTATCGGTTGATAGACCCTCGGTTAGAAGGTCATTTCTCAATAAAAGGAGCCCAGAAGGCTGCACAACTTGCATCTCGTTGTCTTAGCCGTGATCCAAAAGCCAGGCCTTTAATGAGTGAAGTTGTTGACTGTCTTAAACCTTTGCCAGCCCTCAAAGACATGGCAGGCTCGTCATATTACTTGCAGACGGCTCAACCTGAACGTGCTGGATCCAGTCCGGATCCAAGCCGAACACGTGTTGCTTCTTTCTCAAGAAACGGATCACAGAATCCACGTACCCTCTCAATACCAAATGCGTCACCTCGTCATCATCAGTTTCTGCAAGATTCACCAAAGCCAAATGGAAAGCAATAACAATGAGTACTTACCAGTGCTGCCAACTGTTTGTTGATAGCACTCGGGTGTCGAATTTGTAGTGTTGTGATCATTTTAGAGTGAGCATGACAACCTCCTATTCTCGGAGACTGTAATTTATGATAATGACATTGGTTATGTTGATATAGTATGATGATAAATCAATCACATTTGTTGAAAATAGATGTGAAGGCTTTCTGCCTTACCCTTTACATATGTGTACAACCAAAGGAAAACATGTTTATTATTCTGCACATGATTGGTTTGTCATATAATATGGCAATAATTGAATCATGTTATTTATATATTCATTCATATGCTGCATGGTGTTAAAAACATACCATTTAAAGTTTTTCTGGGGTCAACCGAAATTTTGTGAACCAGTTTTTTGGTTTTCCTTTCTGGACTTATCTTTTTCAGATAGTTGTGATCAACTTCTCTGCTTCATATTAGTAAATCGGTGTCAGTGTTCCATTGTCAACAACATTGCTGGTAAACCGACAAAATCAGACTATCTGCAATCAAGAATTTTAAAACTAGCAAGCAAACCAGACACAAAAACTGCAACTATTCTTTTGTCAACTTCTGGGACAGTGAAAAAGAATTTCGGTCAGACATTCATGCTTTGGTAGATCATAAGGGTGAAAAAGGATTTCGGTCAGACATTTACACTCACAGTCGATTAGCACTTATCACAATTTTGCTCAAGCAACTCACAAACTTTACATGGAAAATCATGCATTTTTCACCTTACATGCTCTGCAATTACCCACGAATCTACTCAAACAACTCATATTCTTGATGCCATGACATTATCTAGTCTTTATATATATATATATATATATGTGCGGATTTTCCACTTTATTTAAAGTTGTCCAATTTGAGGTCTACTTTGAATTCCAGTCTCAAACAGTTTACCTGGACCCTTCGAAAATAGACAGGTACATATCACTTAAAATGTTCAACCTGAATGCATGCGTCCAGACTGAACACGTTTTAGTTCTTTTTAAAGACCACAAAGCATCAGTTTGATAACAATAGCAAAAGAAACTTAGGGGAATCATTTCCTATTCTTTGTACTTTTTGTTCAATGACACAACCTCTTTACTCTCTTTTTTTTGTCACAATCTGGCATCAAACTTTTAGTGATGTGCTGATCTCTTTTCTGGTAAAGACTTGAATTAGAATGCCAACCTATTTTGGGAGGCTGTCATTTGTCTGACAGCGGTTATGTTGATCGTACACCATTGATAGGATCCGTCACATAAACACACTAACAATTTTTGATATTTTAGAACGTGTTATGTTAAAATACAAAACACATACTCCCCTATAAACGTCTTAGGGTGTCACAAGGCTATAGCCAGACCAAACCAGAACTGGAATAAAGGACAATGGAACTAAGAATTAAAACAATGTGAACCCGTTCAGGTTTGGTCAAGTTAGCTGTAGAAATTTATCCATACCAGGAATTAAATATAAAATAAAAATAAAAAACAGATAACCGAAAAAACCAGTGAACCATAGATTTTCAAAGTAGCAACCAGTTAAACCCGCACAACCGAACAGATATATTCTTTAGATGGCAAAATCAAAGAGCAAAGACTCTTTTCAAAGTCACCTACCTACCTTATTTCTCTTCACCCACAACAAAGACAAAGGTCAAATCACAAAGAAGAACAAAACACATTTTAGGTGAGTATTTCAGTATCACTTCCTCAAATCAAGGCTTGAGAGCAAGAGCCAGGCCAACCTTTGCACTCTTTTCGATTGCCCTTGTGTCAACTTCCCCTGAGATAGTAAAAAAGGATCTTGGCCGCCATTCGTGTTGGAGAAGAGCACTTGCTATGCCAAAGTTGTTAACGCGGGCCTTGACTGTAGTCAATGGATCCAAAGAGTGCTGTGTACCGATGGTCAAAGAGTTCTCATTGCTCGAGAAACCATGGGTCAACTCTGCACCGACTGCAGTATTGGTTAATGGGCTTACTGTGTGGTAGTATGAAGCAGTCAGAGAGTCGGCTTTATCGTTCCTGTACCATACACCAGCAAGGGAAACAAAGTAAATCAGATAGGTATTGGTCACAGATAAAGGTGGCAAAACGGGCAATCTACACAACAGGTATGGGTTCCTAGTATAAAACTATAAATGGGGGTTCCCAGGTTGTGTTGACCTACTAACACAGTCTTGCTTTGGTTTTGCCTTAAAACATACTTTTTCCATTTGTTTCAAAATTAATTAATAACTAATGTAAGCAAGGGAAACAAAGTGAGTCAGATAAGTACTGATCACAGATAGAGGTGGCAAAACGGGCAATCTACACAACAGGTATGGGTTCCTAGTTTAAATGGGTCATCCCAGGTTGTATTGACCTACCAACACAGTCTTGCCTTGGATTTTGCCTTAAAACATACCCTTTTCCATTTGTTTCAAAATTAACTAATTACTAACGTATTAAATACAATTACAAAAGGTATATTATCAACAACAAAAAAAATACAGGAATATAACGCAGGGTTCTAGTAATAGTTGTATCAGGCTTGTTGCTGGTCTTAATTTTGGGAAAAAAAGAAATGGAATACTGTATACCCTTTTACTCATTATCGGGTCAATTTGGGATGTGTTCAACCTCAGACAGGATAAAGATCTTGCAAAGAAAGGGCTAAAAGTGAGAAAAGTGTCAAACATGTTAAAATTTAAAAAGTTCCCCAAAATCGATTTTAATGCATGCAACCTTGTAGTTTCATGATTTACATTATTATTGTAGTGATAGTGATAGCAAATTTTTAATCAAAGCACACATTAGTTATCTAGATGTTTGTGGGTCAACCCAACCAACCCATTGTGACCGGTACTTATGAGTTAAGACTGAGCCATTACCCAACACCCCCACCGTACCCATCTTGACGTATCAGACATTAACATATGGGATTCATCCAAAGAGGGAAAGGAAAAGTCTCTATATTGTTAAATAGCTACTCACAATGTCAAGGATGCAATGAGGTCAGAAGTTGAAAAACTCAGGCCTGCATTGTACTTGATGAAGTTCCCAGTAGCAGTATCAAAGGAAATGTCAGTCCCAAGTGCAACTGTATTATTCCCAGCCACACCAGAAAAGTTGACTATGGGACTCGCGGTCAAACCAATGCTGGTGCTGATTCCAGCATTCTCATGCAAGTATTGAAGTTCAGCCTGTATATAAACAAATTTAAGTTTAATCGACATATCTACAACCCAACAAGAAACGTTACGGGCTAGCAGCAAGTACCTTCCCAGACTTTTGATCAGGCACAACAAAGCTGAAGATTGTCCTCAGTCCAGGTGCAGCTTCATCAATGGTAATGGTGGTGAAAACCTACATCGTTGCCACATAAACAAAGGAATAAATGACAACATTAACATACACTCTCTGGTGAATACTACCACAGTTCTCGTTATGGAATGTCCAGTGGAAGTGGCAATATTACTATTTGAGTAACTTCCAAAATGGAAGTTACTTATTTGCCTGTTGTTCTGATTCGTCCTTCTATAAATCATTAGAAATACGAGTTGAGCCCAGATTTGACAAAGATAGAGCTCGACTCATGACTGCTTTTACAGGGTCAGACTCGGAACGTTTAGTCCGGCGAGCTTATACAAAGTATAACAAAGCATATCTTCACTTCATAACATTAAAGCTTACATTTTGTCGTTTACAAGTTATTATACTTTGGTTGATAAAATTATGGCTACCCGGTAAAGAGATCAATACTAGCATTTACATAGCACTTTAGCAACTAAGCAAAGTATTTGAAATGATATGTTTGTTACCTTAGAGTTAGTGTCCACTTTGACATCAGTTGTAATGTTCTTGTTTATCAATTTTGTGTTGACATCGCCCAAGAAAATCTCGCCTTTCTTAGCTCCTGATGAAGTAATCGACTGAAATACAGATGAAGTTAAGAATAGTGAATACTATAATATCAAACACATTCAATCATTCAGATTGCAGACATTCAAATCACATTTGACAAGGATGCAACTACACATATAAAGATAAAGAGCACAGCTCAACAACACTGCTTGAGATGCCACAGAAGTTCACTGTATGCTACTATGCTACAATTATTAAAAGTCCAATACCAATACTTGACGAACATAAAAGATACTGCTGTTAATGCCTACCATAAAATATGATACTATTCAAAATTCCAAATAACTATTTTCCTTATTCTCAAGTTGCATACAATCAACCCTATAAAAAAGAATCAGCATGGTTTCTATACTATGCATACTTCAATGCACTTTCTAGGTCAGCTAGAAGCTTCAAAACTCTTAAAATCAGTTCCAATATTCAAGGCGAAGTACTACATGTTCAATACTAGTATACAACATGCGGGTAAACGGTATAACATATTCCTATCAGTGGAGTTCAGTACATTAAATTATTATCGAAACCCTAAACAGACTCAGTATTAAGATAACCAGCGACATACAAATAAAAGAAGTACATCAATAACACATAACATGCTTAAATTTTTAGCTTCATTTTCTTTACTAACTAAACCATATCACTTAATTCAATGTAAAAATCACCACCAAACATCAAAATATCAAAACCGGAAGCAATGACCAAGCCCTGGCTTAGATCACAGAACAGATTCAAATAACCAAACACATACATACATACAATCATAGAACACAAATAAATTTATAAGTGCAAGTTGCCATATTCAGATGTAAACCACAACAAAACTCAAGAACCATCAGAGTACAACCTTAAAGTAATGTGTTGATTCATACGTGAACAAAACGGCATTTTGAAAGTATGTATAGCTTACTGCATTATTAGAAAACCAGAATGCAGTTTAAAACGTTTGACTGTCAGTTGTATTTTGGCTTATTTTTAGTGGAATAAAATGCACTTTGAAAAATATGCACTCACAAACACCCTCTCTAAGTAACACAATTTTTTTAGATCAAAAGTTATTCAATTCGGACACACATAAACAGTCGGGATCCCTAACATTGTAAGCATATCAAGTACCACGTATTTTAAAAAGCTTTTTTTCCCATTCAAACTTCCAAATAATTTCACATGTGAATAAACACTTAGATTCAAAATTGTTCTCTACCTTTGGGTAGAGGTAAGACTGTCTACAGCTCACCTCCCCCATACCCAGTTGTTGTTGTTGTTGTATTCAAAATTGTCAGCGTTAACAAGTATTTTTTATAATTGTGTTTCTCATTAAAACCTTCTCCAATAAGCAAATACATACACATACACACACATATCCATACAAATATACATATACATACATACACATACACATATACATATACATACACATACACATACACATACACATATACATACATATAGATAGATATAAACAGATAGATATAGAGAGATAGACTTACAACTCCATTAGCGGTGAAAGTTGTAAGAGAAAACTTATGATCGCTCTGGTAATCTCTGTATAAAAGATCTACAAAAACACACACAACAACAACAACAAAATAACATAAGAATAATTACATAAAAAACGAATCAATTTCGAAAAATAAAAAAATAAATAAAACATCATCGATTGAAGCAAAATAATAACAATAATAAAATAAAATATTTAGACATTTTTGACACAATTATATAAACAATCAAATAAATAAAATTACAACCGCCTACTCATAAACATCAAAATAATAATAATATAAATCGATATAAAAAAAAAAAACGAGAAATTGATGAAACAGTGTGTGTGTGTGTGTTATATATAAAAATAATATAAATATACCTCTGGCTTTTTTGCCGATATCGGGATAGAGACCTGGACCTTTTGCCATTTCTCTGTGTGTGTGTGTGTGTGTTTCGTTTTGTGCACGACACAGAATAATAACCTGCAGTGCTATGTTGAAATGAATCGGCGACGCTGGAAAATGTTTCGCATCCAGCACTTGTAGATTGTATAAGTTTCGTAAAACACCCCCTATAGTTTTGCTGCATCAAGCTATTACTAGAAAAGACAACATACATATACATACATATACATACATATACATACATATACATACATATACATACATATACATACATATATATACATATACATACACATATACATACATATAGATAGATATAAACAGATAGATATAGAGAGATAGACTTACAACTCCATTAGCGGTGAAAGTTGTAAGAGAAAACTTATGATCGCTCTGGTAATCTCTGTATAAAAGATCTACAAAAACACACACAACAACAACAACAAAATAACATAAGAATAATTACATAAAAAACGAATCAATTTCGAAAAATAAAAAAATAAATAAAACATCATCGATTGAAGCAAAATAATAACAATAATAAAATAAAATATTTAGACATTTTTGACACAATTATATAAACAATCAAATAAATAAAATTACAACCGCCTACTCATAAACATCAAAATAATAATAATATAAATCGATATAAAAAAAAAACGAGAAATTGATGAAACAGTGTGTGTGTGTGTGTTATATATAAAAATAATATAAATATACCTCTGGCTTTTTTGCCGATATCGGGATAGAGACCTGGACCTTTTGCCATTTCTCTGTGTGTGTGTGTGTGTGTTTCGTTTTGTGCACGACACAGAATAATAACCTGCAGTGCTATGTTGAAATGAATCGGCGACGCTGGAAAATGTTTCGCATCCAGCACTTGTAGATTGTATAAGTTTCGTAAAACACCCCCTATAGTTTTGCTGCATCAAGCTATTACTAGAAAAGACAATATACATTAGTATCACTCTTATATGATACTAGTAAGTTGAAAATGATTCAAAACATGTTGTTTTAGAAAAAATAAACACCCCCTATAGTTTTGCTGCATCAAGCTATTACTAGAAAAGACAATATACATTAGTATCACTCTTATATGATACTAGTAAGTTGAAAATGATTCAAAACATGTTGTTTTAGATAAAAAATAAACTAAGACGATATTTTGGGGGGGGGGGGGGGGGGGGGGGATTGTATTAATCTAAAGAAATAACATGTATGTCCTTTTATATTAATTTTTTATGCCAGTTGTTACATTATTAGACAATTTCTTAAATCTAATATTTTAAAGTATATCACAGATTTACATCTATATTTTATAATATTGTTTTACCATAGATTTAGAATAAATATAGATATCTTGTACATGATATAATTTTTTTTTGAACAGCAGTGGTGATTGGACTCAGCGGCATTGCCTCTTCATCGTCTAGTAGAGATCGACCACGTTATCAGCACAGTCAATCCGAGGGCATGATATAATATTGGTCATAGACTATAAACTTAGTTTAGAATATTAGCAACAAATTGGTGTATCAAAAATGAAATGGTCAATGAAACAATTACATAACCTATTTTGAAAGATTTTTGGCCTATATAATAAACTAGTTTTTTAATTCGGGCTTTGCCCCAAGAATAACAAAACTTAAAACTTTAAAGGTGTTAAAAGTTGGTACAAAAGACAATTTAAAAAAAAAATTGCATTATAGTGTTATGTGATTACTTGGTCATTAGACATGCAAATATCAACAATTTTCTTATATAAAAAAAACCTTAAAAAGTTCATACAAATTAATATATTAATAAATGAATAAAAACAAATGAAAGGAAAACGTTGGGAAAATGTATTACACAAAAAGGAAAAGGTAAAAATAAAAATAAAAAAGGTTTTCGTATAAGTAGCTATGGTCGTAAGACGGGGATTACCTAAACATTGACCGGGGATAACAAATAGGGTTTTGTTCATAACGACCTTAAGGCTGTCAGTATAAACTATTTTGGTGCATTAAAATTCGTAAGGTCATTGAATAGTAATACAAAAACCAAAGACCAAAATATGTGGTATTTAAATGTAAAAAAAACAAAAGCCATGTGAAAAAAAAACAAAAGAATAGGGGTAAAATGTTAAAAAATCAAAAGTTTGTGACAAAAATGTAAAGGGTAGTCAAAATAGTGGCTTAAATCAAAATATTAAAAGTTATGTGGCCAGAACAAAAAAATCTCAAACTCTACTATAGTATATAATAAGAACAATAATTTTTGACTAATCTTTTCTAAAAAGAATAAATTTCGACTTATTTTTTTTAAATAAAAGAATTTTTGACTTATTATATCAGTTTGAAATAGACACAAAAATAAATGAGTTAGATTGATGTTAAATATATACCAAAATGTAAAATAGTTAATGCAACACACTAATTTTGACCCAATGACTATTATTTTCTTTTTCTTTAATTTTTTTAGACCTCTAATTAAAAATAAGAATACTGGAAGCTTCCATTTCAAACTTATATAAGCTTTATTTACCTTTTTTGTAACATATAAGTCTACATTGTATATTTATATTTATATTTATATTGATATCTTATATTGTCAATGCGATTGGTGTCTTATTGGTAAAGTCAAAGACCTTGAAAAAAATTATCCAGTTTCGAGTTTCATTTTTTACATTTGTAGGACGAATTAATGAAAAGTTTTTCGAAAGTCCTAAAATTAATATAGTATACCTGTAAGTCCCAACTCGTTAGATGGTACTACTGAAGACACCTCTATGTCGATGGTGGAGTTACTTTGCAATATATGCACTGAACTGGAGACGACCTGTTGCAGTGTGTATATACCAAGTTCTAGATAGATTACTTATATAAAAGACAATAAGTAAAGAACAATGCAATAATACAAATAACTTGTAAGATAACTTGATGAGACAATATGTATTTTTCAATGTGTAATTTATTTATTGATTTAAACAAATTACAAGGTTGATGCGGAACCAAGATAATACACGAATGTAAATATCCTAACAACCTATGAAATACAATTGATCTATACTCGGAATTTCTCAAGACAATCGAAACACTTAAAGTTGTGAAATGTTCCTTTTAGCGATTGAGAGAAGATTGCACAAGTTCACCAAGAATATTGCAGGTTTGCAAAGTGTGAAGTTATTCGTCTTTGTGAAATAACTTTGTAAGATCGAATACTTAAATTCTTGGTGGTGCAATGACTTGTATTTATAGGCAAAGTTAACATTGGGATGTTAACTTTAGCCGTACAAATGTGGTTGGGAGCATTTAAGGAATAGCATTTAATTCCTTAAAAAGCAGTGTAAAGTCGCATGTTAAAGTGACTTTACATAACCACCTTTATGTACCTTTTAATACTTAAATAATAAGATAAGGCTTATTATCCGGGTAAAGGTACATAACGCATACAAGTCAATTCCTCGTAATCAGTGTAAAGCTTTGTAAGGGCTTTCCACTGATGGTCTCCAGTTTGTAACTGACTAGAATGCCAACTGGGCTTCGCTGCCATTGCCATTCTCTATCTTCCATTTGTTGTCTTCGACTTCAACTGGAATGCTTCTTCAACTTGGTCAGTTCTCAACTGGAGGAAGTCTTCAGTTGCGTTAACTGTACGATGCAACTGGACTTCAATATATTTCTCGACAAATCATCTTGGTCACCAGTTTCACTAGTCTCCAGATGCAACTGGTGACTGGCAAGTGTGAACTGGTGACTGGCCAGTTCCAGGTGAACTGGTCCTAACAAATTCCCCCTATTTGTCTAGAAATATAGTCTAAGTCTTTTTCTAGTTCTTGTATCTATACAAGTGTGAACTATAGAGACTTGTTCGATTTAAATCTATTTAAGTTATCTAAGGCATTTTTATAGATCAATAAATGCCTTAGGTTTTTCTTTTAGGTTTGTTAGATTTTAATCTATTATCTACCTTGTGGTTACAAACTGGTAACTTCATTTATACAAGGGAACGAAATTTATACAAGTTACAGAATGTAAATACAAATTACAAGTAGATAACTGAAGAAAGAACTTAATGAGACGGCCCTTCGCCAGTTCTTCTTCTCTTGGCAACTGAAGAGATAGGCAGAGTATCTTCAGGGTCAATATTCAACTTTTGCTCAAGATTTTCTTTATGTTGAATCTTCCCCCTTAGAAAGTTAACCCATGCTTTCTCGAACCTATTCTTTTGTGCCTTAGCATCCAAAACATTCACCATCTCCACCCATTCGCTGAACCCATACTGCATAGCACCAGGATCATCAGTTCTAACCAGTGGCCCACCAGTATACTTAACTTCGATTTGAAAAACCTTGGTGCCTGGCTTGATTGTAACATTGACACCATTAATAGTACCACTATGTCTTCTGGTTGACATGATCTGGGAGTAGTAGTTTCTAGCTTCATATTCATTTGTGATTTTTATACTCCCAGCACCAGCAGCCAGTACAGCGGACTTAATGTCTTCATTGGATACCTCGCCAGTTGATTCAACGAATGTGCTAAGGTCAGCATCTCTTGCATTTCTTGTCAGTGGTCTTCTTGGTTGTGGAATCCTTCTTCTTGGTGGATTCAATACATCCTTCACAACCTTTTTAACATTTGCAATTCTCTTAAGAATCCCACTGGCCCTAATCTCTTTTGCCTTCTCCACTGAAATGTTTAAGCTCCTGGCATCGAATTCAGCTTCATCCTCATGATAGTGTCTATCCAGTTCTACATCTAACATTTCATTCAACTGGTCAACTATCCTAGGATCATTCTTAACCCTAACATACTCATCCTTAGTGATACCCAGTAGATTGGCATCACTCATATCCAACAACTTAATCTGAGCAAGATGTGCCCTGGCCTCAACTTGGTTTCTTTGTTTCATTTTCTTTCTTTCTTTGATGTCATTACCAAGTCTAGCCAGTTTTCTACTATCACTATCTGAAACTGGAGGTAGTATGTCAGCATTACCAGTTTCTAACATTTCACCAGTGGCCGGCTGGGCAGATGCATCACCAGCTAAACCTTTACCTTTGTCCAAACCAACATTCCCCCTATCACTCTGCTCACCAGCTTCAGTACTGGTAGCCACAACCAATTCTCTTCCAGATCCAGATGGAGTCCTTCCAGGTGCAACTGGTCGTGTAAGGACTGTTCTTTCCCCCTTGGCAGCATCTAGACCTGCCCTAATTGCTTCCCATTCAGAGGGGTGAGATGGCAACCGGTCAAGAGGCTGCCATGACTGCAAGTCCTTACACTCTTTGAAAATGCCACACATCATCCTGAAGGACCTCCATAAATGGTTCGTCTCCTTGGACTGGGTCAAGACATTTGCAACAACTTGGTCTTGACCAGTTTTCAATTCATTCAAGATCTTGGAGTCCTCATCCAAACCGGAGACAACCTTATCCTTAACTTCATCATCCATCTTCTTCAGATTTTCCACTTCAGTTGTCAGTTTCTCTATAGATTGAGCATGTAGAGATACCTGGGTGTTCAAACTTTCTATGCTGCCTCTCAACTGGTTGATCTCACTGGTAAGTGGGGCCAGATCAACCTGAGGAGTGGCCAGCTTGGTGATCTCAGACATCACCCTTTCAATCAAATGCTCTTCTCTAGCACCCAGCGTATCCTCTATTTTCTGACCAACCGAAGTCATCAACTGCTCTCCAAGGCCAGTTACATCTAGGCCAGGTCTTTCAATAAGTTCCTTAACCTGCCTTTCAATCTCTTTTAAGTCAACTTCTGAAGTTCTGAAAGTATTTCCTAGCAAGTTGGAGATTGAACTGGAGACCTTAGAGTGAGTTAGGTCAAAGGCTTCCTTTAGAGTACCAGCTAGATTGTTGCAGCCAGTGACCAACTCATTAAGCTTTTTGAACACCAAGTCTTCATTAGATGAAAACTTGTTTATCCCCAGATCGACCACCTTAATATTTGTCAAATGATCTTTGTGGTATCTGGAGAATGACTTGGTGTTCTTGTCAAGTGTCTTCTGAATCTCCTTCACCCTGGTAAGAAGGTTTTGGAGATCGGCTTGTAGTGAGACAACTTGACTGTCCAGTGACAAAGGAAAAGGTGTCACTGGACCACTAGCAGTTACTACTGGAGCAACTGGAGGAGGCAAACTGATGGAAGTCTCCCCAGTTGTCAGGCCAGCAGTTGAAGAAATTATTGGAGTGGTGGTTGAAGAAAGGACTGGAAAATCAAATTGTTGTTCATGCTGAGAATGCTCAGGTGTGAACAACGGCGACGGTGGGGGTGGCATTTCTCGAGCAAGTGAGAATTGCCCAGTTGGTAAAGGAGCGAAATTTGTTGGTAAAGATATATCTATAGGCACATTTACTTGTGGTGGTGAAAATGAAATTGATGTGTCTGGAGGTAAGACTGGAGATGAAGGGTCTTGAGCTTGTACAGAAGCATCAAGAATCTCCAAGTCTGTTTCAGTACCTTCAGAATCCGAAGATTCTATAAGGATTTCCTCGTCATTAACACTCATGTCCAGATCCATGAATGTGACAGAGGGTTGTTCAGTTACCTGGACAGTCTCCAGATGACCTTCCCCAGTTTCCTGGATGGGTGCATCTGTTGGAGGATCAGATACCGAAGTATCTTCACCAGGGATAGATGTGATGGGGGTTGCTTCAGTTATGGTTGCTCTATCCTCAACCATAACATTAGACACACTGGAGGGTCCCTCATTATTTTGAGGCCCGCCCAGTTGCCTTTCTGACTCACCTACAAGAGGTGCATCAGTTGAAGCGAATGCCAGTTGCATTCGTTCAGGAATTTCAACCTCACCAGCTTCAGATACCAGTGAGTCTAGATTCCTTAGCATATCTGGAGCAGTGTACGGAGAATCTGTACTATTATATGCTTCCCTGCCCAGAATTTGCTTAAAACAAAGTGAGAGGAACCTTGAAAAGGGAATACAAACACCCCTTGTGCCCTTCAGATTTTGAACTAGGCTTCTATACAGAATATCTGCAAAGTCCACTCTCAATCCGTTCCACAAGCAATAAGCCATCTCTGCTTGCGAGGAGTTAATCTGGTCAAGTCCACCAGAACTCCCACCCATGCTCTCCACCAGGTGGATGAAAAAATACCTCCATGAAGGTGTAAGGCCCTTCATGGTCATCGCACCTTTTGTCTTCAACACCCCATTCTCCAAACACTCCCTGTGTCCCATTTCAAGAAGTACTTGGCGAAAGTTTATATTTGGGGGCAAGACGACTGGAGATTCACCCTCTCTCCAGTAATTGAGGCGTAAGGCGTCCCTCAATATATCAGCTGACAAGGTACACTGGATTGTTCCATCCTTTAATGTGAAACTGATGGAGGAACAATCGGAAGAAAGAACGGCAGTGTACCAAAACTCACATAAGTAGTTGTGAAACAAGTTACGTGGGTTTAGAGAGAATGAGGGTCCTATTGGAGAATTCTTCAAAAACTTTTGAATTCTACCAATAAGGGTATCGGACCCTTGAGATCCTCGTAGGCTGGCCATAGGATTATTTGGATTTAGTTTTATGACCGAAGCACTACTAGGGGCACCAGGTGCCTGTGTGACATCTGGTGAGGGATTGTATGGAACAGTCAAGAGATTTACATCTCTTGAACGAGATGATCTAGGAGCCATAGAAGAATGAAAATGAAATTTGGGATTTAGGGTTCTTGATTTATGAAGCAAAGAGAAGAATGAAGCGATCTTGATGATTGGAAGTAAATGAAAGAATGTAAGAGAAGGAAGTAAATGAGTTCGGAGTAAATAAGGGTATTTATAAGGATTCAAGATCCCAATGAAACACCAAAATTATATTTTAATAAACAAAATCCCTTTTTGAAGATATTTTCACAAAAGTTGGTTTGAATTTTGAAATAAAATAATAATTTGCCATGTAAACATTAAATGCTTCCATGTCAGCATTAAATGCTACGATGGCTTATCTTACCCACGCGCCCACTCACTTTTTGTTTTCCCAATACAAACAGTTGTCAAGTACTAAAATGGTTTCAAACACGTCAGATTACGATATCAAGTGGTTTAAAACACTCGAGTATCATCACGTGTCATACATATTGACCAAGTATTTGTAACGTTATAAAAATAAGACAAGACTGAACCTGGTAACTGGAGGATCAGTCCAGTACCAGTTTCCAACTGAAGAGTTCTCCAGTTGCATTTTCAAACAAAAACGAATTTTAGTCAGAAAATTATTTTGAGTCTTTCCCCCTAAAATGATGATCCAGTAATCAATTAGTGCCAAGATAGTATCACAAAGGCGTTCGATAGCCTGGCGAGCAAAGATTATCTGGACCTCCTCAACTGGAGAACTTCATCAGTGTCACTGACGCGTTCAATAACAAAGAAAGCTCCAGTTAAGGATTTAACATTCCCAGTTCGCTGATGAGATGTTTAAAGGTTTTCTCATCGAGAGGTTTAGTAAAAACATCAGCTAACTGTTTGTCAGTGGGGATGAAATGAATTTCAATATCTCCTTTCATAACATGATCTCGAATGAAATGATACCTGATGTCAATATGCTTTGTTTTGGAGTGCATCACTGGGTTGTGAGATATAGCAATTGCACTGGTGTTGTCACAAAAGATTGGGGTCTTAGTAAACTTTTGACCATAATCTAGTAACTGGTTCTTGATCCAGAGAATCTGGGCACAGCAACTGGCCGCAGAAATGTACTCTGCCTCAGCAGTGGACATAGAGACTGAAGTCTGCTTCTTGCTGGTCCAACTTACCAGTTTTCCTCCAAGGAAATGACAACCACCAGTTGTTGATTTTCTATCTATCTTACAACCTGCATGATCAGAATCTGAATAACCCATTAGATCTAATCCTGAGCCTTTGGGGTACCAAAGACCAAGATTAGGACACCCTTTCAGGTATCTAAAGATACGCTTTACAGCGTGCAAATGTGATTCTTTAGGGTTAGCCTGAAACCTGGCACATAAACATGTTGCAAACATTATATCTGGTCGACTGGCAGTTAAGTACATCAGTGAACCAACCATACCTCTATAGTCAGTTATGTTAACTGGTTTGCCAGTTGGGTCAGAGTCCAAATTCAATGGTGCTGCAATAGGTGTGTTTTTCGATGGGATTGAATCATATTTGTATTTTCTTAACAAATCTCTGACATATTTTCCTTGGTTTATGAAAATTCCATTTTCAGTTTGCTTAATCTGAAGACCTAAGAAAAATGTTAATTCACCCATTAAACTCATCTCATACTCAGATGACATGATTTTAGAAAACTTTTTACACATTGCATCATCAGTTGAACCAAAAATAATGTCATCAACATAAATTTGTACCAATAAGATATTACCTCTTTCTTTCAAGATAAACAAGGTATTATCTATTGCACCTCTTTGAAAGCCATTTTTAAGAAGATGTTTAGTTAAAGTATCATACCAGGCTCTTGGGGCTTGTCTTAGACCATACAATGCTTTGTTCAGTCTATAAACCCAATGAGGATGCTTCTCATCGATGAAACCTGGAGTCTGCTTAACATAAACTTCTTCTTCCAATGTTCCATTAAGGAACACACTTTTGACATCCATCTGGAAGACCTTGAACTGCAGATGGGCTGCATAAGCCAAGAATATTCTTATGGCTTCAAGTCTTGCAACTGGAGCAAAAGTTTCATCAAAGTCAACGCCCTCTGCTTGACAATAACCCTGGGCAACTAGTCTGGCCTTGTTTCTTACAACATTGCCATCTTCATCCATTTTGTTTCGGTAGACCCATCTGGTACCAATAGGTTCTTTCTTTAACCCTGGTGGACAAGGAACAAGCTCCCAAACATTGTTCCTTTCAAACTGGAGGAGCTCTTCTTGCATAGCTTCCACCCAGTTTGGGTCTGCCATAGCCTCGTCAATCTTCTTTGGTTCAATTAGTGATAAGAAGGTGACGTTTAAGCATTGCTCACTGGTGGCTCTTCTAGTCTGAACCCCACTAGTTGGATCACCCACAATCTGTTCAATTGGATGGGCTCGAGTCCATCTAGTGTATTGACTAGGCTGGTGAACTACAATATCAGTGCAAGTCACCTGGCGATCTTCTTCAGTTGCAACAGCGTCTGGAGAAGGATCAGTCCAAACAACTTCTACATCCTCATCAGAGTCAATGAGGTCTCGATTAGCATCATGAAATTCCTCATTAGAAGGCATTTCATGAAGAACTGGAGAAGTAGATGTTTGAACTGGTGCTGATATTGGAGTGGCACGTACATCAGATCCAATCACCAATTCTTGTGGTAAGTTGAAAATGATAGAAGGATAAAATGATGTGTCACTGGAGGTGTTCTTCTTCTTAACTGGTTCCAGTTTGTTGTAACTGGAAGCATCTTCTGGTGAAACAACTGACCGATGAACTTGGTCAGTTTCACCAAAATTAATTGGAATGACTGGAGAAATATCAAGGCTTGGTCTCTTGTTGATTGCTTCAGTTGACTCATCAAATGTGACATGAATTGTCTCATGCACCTTTTTGAGTCTATAATTATAAACTCTAAAGGCCTTTCGAATATCTGAATAGCCTAAAAATACCCCTTCATCAGCTTTTGCATCAAACTTTCCAAGCTGACTGGAATCGTTCAGTATATAAACTGGACAACCAAATACATGGAAATATCCAATATTTGGTTTACTATTCCTGAGTACTTCATAGGCAGTCTTCTTATGTCTCTTGATGTAGACTGACCGGTTTTGGGTGTGACAAGCAGTTGCAACTGCCTCAGCCCAAAAACTGGTGGGAAGACCAGATTCAGATAGCATACTTCTGGCGGCTTCTATCAGTGTACGATTCTTTCTTTCCACAACTCCATTTTGCTCTGGAGAGTGAACTGATGAGAAGTTTTGAGAGATGCCAGTGTCATTGCAAAATGTTTCAAGTACCTTATTTTGGAATTCAGTACCATTATCACTTCGCAACTGACAAACTTTTCGAGTATACTTGAGCTCAATTCGTTTGATAAGAGAGATGATTTCAGCAGGAGCATCACTTTTGGATCTGATGAATACCACCCAACAATATCTGGTGAATTCATCAACCACAACTAGAGTGTACTTCTTTCCAGCTCTAGTTTGAACATTCACTGGACCAAAGAGATCCATATGTAGCATGTGAAGAGGTTCAGTGATGCTAAAATTTTGCCTAGTTTTAAAACTGGCTCTCTTCTGCTTACCCATCTCACACCCTGGACATGGCTTTTCCTTATTGAAGGAAATTTGAGGTATCCCATCAACCAGTTGTTTGCGAGACAACTTGTTAATGTTCTTAAAATTAAGATGGGATAATCTTTTATGCCATAGCCAGTTGGTGTCCTCATCAGCTTTGGTATAGAAACATTGCTCTTTTGGAGCTGGTTCCATATCCATGATGTACACATTTCCTTTCTTGGTGCAATCATCACCACTTTCCAATCCTTGTTAAATATGGTGCCTTGTGCAATATCGAACAATACTCTGAAGCCATCATCGCAAAGTTGGCTGACACTGATCAGGTTGTATTTCAAACCATTCACAAATGCAACTCTTTTGAATTCGACTTGTCCATTATTGAGCACACCATATCCTTCAGTCTTTCCAGATTGATCGTTACCAAATGTCACTGTCGGTCCATCTTGGACAGTGAACTCTTCCAGTAGGGGCTTACATCCGGTCATAGTCCGGCCAGCAGCGCTGTCCAGATACCAGATATTCTTCTTTCGATCGCCCTACACACATACAAAAATCATTAGTTCTTTTTGTGAACCCATCTTTTCTTGATGGGTCCACTGGACTTCTCTACAGAAGCCACAGTTGACAGTTGTGGTGTTGAACTGGAGGCTGCATCTGGAGCTTTATCACCAGCTCCAGGTGCATGTGTAAAAACAATTGGTATTTGATACTTACTCCCTTTGTTTTTACCAGATTTTGTTCCAGAAGGAACATTCTTTTGTTTAGGTATTAAAGAGAGTGGATTAATATTTTGTTTGAAAACTGGAGGTAATAAACCTCCTTCCAGATTGTTAATCCGGGCAGTACAACTCTGAACCTGCCGAGACAAAAGTTGGAGTTGACTTTCCAGATTAACCAAAATATTATTTCTTCAGGCAGTTGAACCTTGGACCTAGGTTCAACTGGTGCTTTAGTCTGTCGGGTCTTGGGCACCTTAGACTTTTGAGGTAAAGGCTTGTTACCAGTGGCCTTTTTGACTGGAGCTTTAGCCTGTTTGGCTCCAGTTTTAACCTCAAAGGGGGTGGTCTCAAAGGTTTCAGTTTCAACAGCTTCAGGTTGATCATAAGGTGTTTCAACCTTGAGAGCTGGAGACAATGCATGAAGATCTGGTATGAGAGCTGCCATCTCCAGATCTCCAGATTTCCATGCATTCTTCTGGGCATCTATAGTTCTTGAAAATGCATCATAGTTTTTGCCAGATGCTTTTACCCATGACTTGATAATCTTTTGTTCTTTTTCAAGATCAGAAAATAGTTTTTGATTATCAAGTTCTAAAGCCTCAATCTTTAAAACTGACTCCTTGAGAGCCAACTGGACACTTTGCAAATCATTTAGTTGTGGTTTAACATTGTTCAGTTCAATTAGGATAGTGTCAAGATATCTTTCACTATCAGCTCTTACAGTTTCCACAAATGCCAAATCACCACTTAATGATTCAGCTAGGTCCAGTTTTAGTTCAGGGTCAACCTGGTTATCATAGTCACATACCTTCTTCAGTATGATGTCCACCCATCTTCCAGAGATGACATCTTCTTTCACCACGTGTTGCTGCTGTTGATCTTCCAAGGCCATGAAGCACATGTCCCTTTCCTCTTCTTCATCATCAGATGAGTCATCAGAGTACTCCCATTTTCCCTCAGTTTGTGCCATTAAGCACTGATCCTTTTTCTTTTCCATGGACAGGAGGGCAATCTGGGCCTTAAGCTTCTTGTATTTAGCTTTGTAGCTATCATCAGGCCGATTGAAATTAGGGACAGAGGGGCCAGTTTGGTTGTTCAACTGACTAGATCTGCATTCCTTCATAAAATGACCTTTCTTACCACACTTATAGCATGTAAGATTGGTCTTATCCAGATAGCTGGAGCTGGAAGCATTGTTGGGGCCATTAAATCTTTTGGATTTATGCTTAAACCTATTAAAGGTTTTAGCAATCATGGCGACTAGATCATCATCGTCAGTTTCATTACAACCATCACTGTTTTCAGTGGTCAGTCCAGAGTTTAAGAAAATGTTCAACATCTCCTTCATCGAGTGTACCTGGACACTCTCAGCAGACATTAAAGCAGCACAAGGTCGCTCAGTTACACTAGCAACCTTGGGACTCTGGGCATGGTTCATGGCATCTTGCTCAGCCACAAGTCTTGCAGCATTATTATCTTCAGTGAATCTGAAGGCTCCATAGAGCGATGCAAGAGTATGAGTGTGCAAGGTTTTACCCTGTCTCAAGACAAGAACCATGTTTTCCCATTTGGAAGGAAGAATATCACAAAACTTCTCAAGAAGAATATCCTTATCCTTCTCTACACCCAATCCTCTCAACTGATTGATGAGGCTAGAAAATCTGGTGTATGTACCAGTTAGACTTTCATTGGGCAAGGCAAGAAGGATTCATACTTCTTGTTCAAAGCAACTTTTCTGGTGACAATAGTGTCATCACCTCCTTCAAATTGAATCACTAATTCATCCCACATAGACTTGGCACTGGGAAACAACACAAGTGTTGGAATTAGGTCTTCAGGGACAGCCCCAAGGATCATGTTTTTCAGTCTGGTGTCCAAGTCCACCAGTCTGCGATCCTCATCAGACCAATGGTCTTCTGGCTTTTCCCTTGAACCTCTTCTTCCAGTTGGATCAAGAAGAGGACTGACCCCAAGGGACATGGGTATATATGGTCCATCCTTAAGGATTTTCAACATATACCTTTCAATCCCACCAAAATGCAGAAGCATTCTAGCCTTCCATGTACCGAATGTCTCACTGTTTCCATCAAATTTTGGAACAGGAGTGTTAGAGTAGTGTACATGGACATGGTTTGGGGCAGTAGGAGGAGGAGGGTTGGTGTTAACATTCTGAAAAGGTTGTGCATTAGTATTCGAGGGGTTTTCACCTGAACCAGAACCATCTCCACCTTCAGTAGTGTTCATCTTAGCAGATCTAGGCAAGTTTATTAGCCTTCTGCTCTGATACCACTTGTAAGTCCCAACTCGTTAGATGGTACTACTGAAGACACCTCTATGTCGATGGTGGAGTTACTTTGCAATATATGCACTGAACTGGAGACGACCAGTTACAGTGTGTATATACCAAGTTCTAGATAGATTACTTATATAAAAGACAATAAGTAAAGAACAATGCAATAATACAAATAACTTGTAAGATAACTTGATGAGACAATATGTATTTTTCAATGTGTAATTTATTTATTGATTTAAACAAATTACAAGGTTGATGCGGAACCAAGATAATAAACGAATGTAAATATCCTAACAACCTATGAAATACAATTGATCTATACTCGGAATTTCTCAAGACAATCGAAACACTTAAAGTTGTGAAATGTTCCTTTTAGCGATTGAGAGAAGATTGCACAAGTTCACCAAGAATATTGCAGGTTTGCAAAGTGTGAAGTTATTCGTCTTTGTGAAATAACTTTGTAAGATCGAATACTTAAATTCTTGGTGATGCAATGACTTGTATTTATAGGCAAAGTTAACATTGGGATGTTAACTTTAGCCGTACAAATGTGGTAGGGAGCATTTAAGGAATAGCATTTAATTCCTTAAAAAGCAGTGTAAAGTCGCATGTTAAAGTGACTTTACATAACCACCTTTATGTACCTTTTAATACTTAAATAATAAGATAAGGCTTATTATCCGGGTAAAGGTACATAAAGCATACAAGTCAATTCCTCGTAATCAGTGTAAAGCTTTGTAAGGGCTTTCCACTGATGGTCTCCAGTTTGTAACTGACTAGAATGCCAACTGGGCTTCGCTGCCATTGCCATTCTCTATCTTCCATTTGTTGTCTTCGACTTCAACTGGAATGTTTCTTCAACTTGGTCAGTTCTCAACTGGAGGAAGTCTTCAGTTGCGTTAACTGTACGGTGCAACTGGACTTCAATATATTTCTCGACAAATCATCTTGGTCACCAGTTTCACTAGTCTCCAGATGCAACTGGTGACTGGCAAGTGTGAACTGGTGACTGGCCAGTTCCAGGTGAACTGGTCCTAACAAATTCCCCCTATTTGTCTAGAAATATAGTCTAAGTCTTTTTCTAGTTCTTGTATCTATACAAGTGTGAACTATAGAGACTTGTTCGATTTAAATCTATTTAAGTTATCTAAGTTTTTTAAGGATTCAATTTATATATTAAGTAAAGAACAAGAATCATTAAAACAGTAAAGCAGTAAAGTAAATGAAACATTCTTGAACACAAATTATAGTTTTCAATGTAATCCTTTATTAAGAAATAATCTATACAAAGAACTACAAGGTTGTTGCGGAAACAAGATAGCCTATAGATATCTAAACAACCCTTTGAAATGACAAACCACAATCAATAAGTTTCTACTCAAGAGAATCAGCCCAAGCTGATCTCAAACAGACTAAGCTGTGTGTAAGAGCAAAGAAAACTTGTGTGAAGAATGATTCTCAGGAATGCCACGCATATGCAATCAAGGAATGAAGCTTTTATAGGCGAAAGCCCTTTTTCTCTTGGTATCCAATGCAGCCACGTATTCTTCTTCAGTTGGATGACAAAGGAATATTTGATCGTGCCTTCTCATAGTACTTGTGGTCCCCAAAGTACTGCCATTCATTCTTTATCATCCAATAAGAGTATGGGCACACATATGTAAATCCAACCACCAACCTGGATCCTAGGATTCTTCATAGTCACGTTATTTGTCCTTATCTTCAATCCAGGTTGTTATCTTCACTTGATTGTCAGACACATATTGGGCCGTTTGTCAAAGCACCAATCTGCCTAAGTATCTCCAAGCTGACTGCTAATCCCAAGCTGACTTCCACTACCAGCTTGGTCTTCTATCTTCAATCCTCCTCTTCGACTTGGATTGAATGCTATAAACATTTTTGATGCAGCTTGAACAATACTTGTAACACCCCAACCACGGTGGAATGATGAGATGTACAGAAAGTCGAGTATTCAAAACAAAGGATTATAAATAACATTCACCATAGCTTTATTTGATAAAAATAATTTTACAATGCACAAGCATGTGAACCAATTCCCAAGTACAATACGTCTACCATACTTGGATATTGAGTCCACGAAACAAATAACAAATACATGAGATGATATACTACAATGATCAAGGCGGATTCCATTGCCCGTCACAAGGTTTGGTCTTTGACTCCAAAGTGCAATGCAAACAATCATGATGCATATAATTCCTCAAAGCTTATGCTAATTCCTGAAAAGCATGAAGAAAAAGTGTCAACTACGAAAACGTAGTTGGTGAGTGCATAGGTTTTTAAGTAACCTCGTTACATATCCATTTCAAAACCAACTTGGAAAATATATTATCGATTAATCATTCATCATACCAAAACCATTCGGTCATCAATACTTCAATATCGCCAATTTCAACAACTTTCGAAATTCCATATAAGGTCCAATACCCAAACCGTATGTTCAATCCACAATTTCCATCCAATATAATATCAATACCTCTTGGTCAATGGTAAGACTACCATGACATAATTTGATGAGATTGTTCTTGAGCCACTACTAAGACCGGTTATGCCCCAATAATCAGATATATTGTCCCAAATGATAAGATAATGATAAGCACATGCTGTCAATCACGTGCATAAAGATAACCAAGAGTCGTGCCATGGAGACGCCCATAAATATATAGTAGTTAGAGCACCGCGAGGCCAGACTGGCGATGAAGGTGGCCACAAGGCAGACCAAACATCCCACCGTTACCTATAATAGTGGATGAGGGGACAAGTCCTAGTTGCGCAACCCTCTAACTACCGGCCTCAAATGAGTTAATAGTAGTGTACAGGGGACCACCGTTTGACAGTACTCAAGCTCATCATATAACATATAACACGTTGAACATACAATACAATTCCCATATCATTATCATTATTTCAAAGGATCATTTTTAAGATAAAGT